>OZ025277.1:15286180-15756180 GCA_964019165.1 Mastigias papua | reverse complement strand
TGTGTGTGTGTGTGTGTGTGTGTGTGTGTGTGTGTGTGTGTGTGTGTGTGTGTGTGTGTGTGTGTGTGTATGTGTGTTTGTGTATGTGTGTGTGTGTGTTTGTGTGTGTGTGTGTGTGTGTGTGTGTGTGTGTGTGTGTGTGTGTGTGTGTGTGTGTGTGTGTGTGTGTGTGTGTGTGTGTGTGTGTGTATTACGCCAATGTTTTTAAGTAAGTTAAAGATAATCTTCACACATACGAGGAGCGATTTGAACATGTAAGGCAAGCCTAGTGTACACTGGCAATCCTACCAAACTTTTCTTTGTAATCTCCAACTTTGCCGAAGTTTTGGGCAAGTTTGCGGTGTTCGTCTACACTATGAAATTTGAGCAAACTGTTGCAAAAGTTTTGATTGGTGAAGTTTGTCAAATTTATATGAGAGGCAGGAAACAGGAATAGCCACTAGTCGAGTTGGTAGCAAACTGGAGAACGAAAGGAGGGGATCATGTTTCGCTGGTTCATTGCAATAGCCGTTTGACACCACCTCCGTCGGCAAAACCAACAGAAACTACTTTTATGGACAATACCATGGATACTGAAAAGACAAAAGTTTGAGGCCTATCACTGCCTGCTTCATGAATTGAGAGCATCAAATAGAACAGACCTTGAGACTTTTTTAAAGAATAGATGAACGTGTATCCTGTCTCTATATTCATTAAGTGTTGTATTATACTGACAAGGAAACTTTCATACCTTGCAATTAAATCATTTAATTCTTTATATCTCCTGTCTTTTTCTGAATTTGATGCAACGGCAATTTTGTGTGTTATCGAAGGTCGGCCAAACATTATTTGTATGCAAATGTCCCCACATAGGTAATTACCTATCAGTTGATTGGTTGAGTTGATGCAAAGTTCTGCAAACTAGTTTATCAAGAATGTGCCTGTCCAGATTTATACAAACTAGTTTGTTGAAGTTTTTCAACCAGTATACACTAGCACACTTTGGAAAACTTTCGTTTCCAAACTCGAAGTTTGTCAAAACTTAAGTTTGCCAGTGTAGACTAGGCTTTAGCCATGTGGCGATCGATTCCACAATGGTTGTGATAAATTGCAAGCCCCTTTGATATGCTCAAGCCCTTTTCCAGATTCACAGACATTTTGTTACACTTATTGGGTACCTGAAAATTTGCAAAATCTGCTTTAAATTCTCATCACATGACTTTTTCATGTTAAATGCCATTCTGTAGCGTATGTCACATGATCAAGTATCTCAATAGATTAAACCCTTTTCGGGGGGGGGGGGATAATTATCATTTCTCTTTGTCAGAATGCTGGTACCTTCTATCTTCTAGGAGTCGTACGATGTACCTGAGAGTATAGAGTTGGTTTTACGTAAGTTGCATACTTAAATGATATTTGTTTTTTAATTTTTAATTTTACAAGATCTCAGATATGAAAATATGCACCTCGACGAAAGAATGTTTTGCCGATACCACAATTAGGATTAGAAACCTCGAAAAATTTGTTTTTCTTACTCTAGTGTGAAGGTATGAAATGATGTTGCTAACCATATAAGGACTTTGGAATCACCCATAATTTTTAAAATCCAAATGAGAACTTACCTCTTAGGCTAGTTCCACAAAATGATATCAACTAATATTTTAGGCACTATCATGATATATGACAAATAGAACAGAACCTCTTTCTTATTCCATTAGTATATGAATTCTTCTTCTTCACTTATACTGAGGGAGTGCCATGTAAACTCATGTAGTAATTTTCTACTATATTTTCATTACCTGCAACATCTGTTGGTACTACAAAATTTCACTATAGCTCTAAAAGGCGGGAACATTCTTTAAGCATACTGAAAAGCTTTTTTTCGTCCGACACCCGTCAGAGTATGAAACGTTGGATAAGGACTGAAAGGTGAACTGAAATATATAGCCAGATGCAGATACACGTGATATGGTGAATAATGCACCATTGGCCCTATGATTGGCCAATTAGGACCTATTCACCATTGTTTACATGAAGAGTCCAAGTGAGAAAATAAACTCTTTTTGTTTATACAAGACTGGGACCAACGGACAGAATAAAACAACATGTACCCACGAGCATCAGGACGAAAAACACTATAGCAAGAGAACAGCCACCTCGTATGTGTAAGAACTCTGATTCTAAAATGAAAAGTGATCCAGAATGCGCCAAAACATATACAGACGATAATTTTCGGATCATAGGGCAAGCAAGATCGTCCTTTCTTTAAATGTCTTGGAATCAGTGCACATTAAGACTCAAAACCTAGTCTTGTGTAATCAAAAATAGTTCATTTTCTCACTTCCCCACCGTATGATATTTCCACTTGTTATGTTTGAGATTCCGCACTATTTCATGGTTGCTTTTGCTTCTTCATATAACGACCCAAATCCTTTCAAACCTGGTCTAACATTCTTGTGCACTGAACCACGTGATCCAAAATATAGCACATTTATGTTGGCTTTTGTCCCGGTTTTCTTCAGTTGCACTGAAGGAGTGTCACGTAAAATCATGAAATAATTCTCATAATGACAGTGATAATAATTATTATAATAGTAGGCTACTATCATAAAATAGCCAAAACGCTTAGAGTATTGAATGTTTTTTCTTGCTTCAGTAGATGCTTTTAAGTTTGTTCGTATTTTACAGAACAGCTTTTACTTGGACTGAGAGATAAACATACTGTTGTGAGATGGTCTGCGGCTAAAGGGTATGCTTTACTCTGCTATTGGTAGTATATTGTTGGATGAAAACACCCTTTGCATAGTGGTTTAGGTCAATCTATCACAGGCATGCGCAGTTGTTGGGTAGGATGAGCTAATCACTAAGTAGTAAGTGTACATTTTATTGCTTTGGATGTCATTTGGTGCCCCAGATAAGGAAGAGAGTTATTCTCTTTGCGTAACTATTCTTGTCTAATTGTGATGTTATAAGCGCCAAAACCGATAATTGGAAACTTACTCTTGTTCTGCCGATTATTTTTAGAGGTATATCGTCATCTCATCTTTAGCCACAATCTGAATTTAGTAACTGCTGCCCTATGACAGAGTTTCAAAATTTCTGTATTTTTGCATGCATGTGACTTTTCGACGAATGTTTTAGAGGATATGTTTCTGTTTCTTCCTGATAGTTGCATTTCAAAGGAAGATTTTGTATAACATATTCTCTCTTGTATTTAATTGTTGAAAACAATAAAAAGCTATGCAACTTTTCCGGGAAATATTCCAGCATGCTGAGCAATCATTCACGCTTCTCTGATAATCCTGCATTTAATTAGGAGGCTGTATCAATAGTACTTCATCCAGTGCATTTTGGTCAAGTCATTTTTCAGCTATTTGCTGATTTTATTATGCTTTACAGAGTTTCAGACAACAAAGCTTTCAGGAATCTCCATAATTTTTGCTGCCTTCAAAGCAATTTGTTACTTACTATTTCTGTGCTTTGTCATCAAATTGCATCCTTGTCGCAATTGAGTTGATTCTTGTAAGGTCGAATTCATTTGCAATCATAGGATCGGGAGAATATCAGGGAGGTTACCAAAAGATTTAGTTGATGACATCATTACTTCGATTTTGGACTATTTCAGGTGATTATTTCTTTAACACAAATTATTTTTTGGGCTAATAGTACCTTTAAATATTATCTAAGATTTGCCCGTTTTTTGATCTTTTAACCTTTGATTTATTTGATCCAATTTGATATCTAATTTATTACATTCATCGTTATATATTTCGAAATTTTTCAGCCCTATGGAAACAGATCATGGCTGGCATGGAGGTATTGCATTTATCATTTTCATAATAGTCGTTTGGAAAGTTGTAATTTGAGCAAAATTTTGGATTGCTTTCTATAGAACAATAATCGTGCTGAATCGCTTAACGAAAGTATTTTTATTTATTCTTCAATTTTTTGAAATGTTGATAGCTAAGTTTGTGGTTTTAAGTAACAAATTTTGATTTTGTTGCGTGATTCAATTATTCAATTAATTAGTGTTTGTAATTAATCGATTCCTTTATTGTATCTAGTTTTTTAGTTCTCCTGTCTCCAGACTTCCTTTATTGAATTAAATTACCTTTTCAACGTGTTGTTGCTTGCAGGATGTTTAGCTCTAGCAGAGCTTGGTAAAAGAGGCTTGCTTCTACCAGAAAGGCTTTCTACAGGTTACCATACCTCTTTCCATTGCATCTTTCCCAAATATGACTTTTTCGATTAGGGTCAGTAGTAGAGGATGGCTTTGTATAGTGCAGAGGACGGCAACTTCAAATACTCAAACAGCCATTTTCTGCTTCCAATGAACAGAAAACACTGAGAGCCGCATATGCTTTTTGGGATCCAGAATTAAAAATCTACTGTATGCAATATTCTCGTAGCACTTCTACGCTTTGTATCGTAGTTGGTTTGCTTCGGATATTCCTCTCTAACTACAGAAACAATGAACATTTTTATGAAATGAAGTCCTTATAATAGACAAACGTAGGCGAGTGGCCAAGTGGATAGAGCGCTTGACTGCTGTGCGAAACATCGATGGTTCGAGTGGAACCCTCGGATCATAGTTTGGATGCTCGCTCACTCTCCACCCAGCAGCAAATGGGTACCAGGTGGCAACACTGGGAAGCTAAAGGCGGCGAGGAAAGGAACTGGCCACCCTACTTCACTATGCCGGCAGCTCAGGATAAAGGTCCCTCTAACGGGCACTCCCCCAACGTACGGAATCGTACATGGGACTCACCTTTACTTTTGTTACCTTTTTTGTAATACATAAGTAAAAATTGTTATTGTTATATTCTTTAAAATTATATTAAGATGTAGAAAAGAACGGCTTCAAAAAGACACATCCTATTTGAATTATTTGCATCATAACACAATGACAAAAGTCAGGCTGCGCATGCAGTCCAATTCTTTAGCAATTTTTATGTTTATAGCAATATGATTTGATTTGAATAACAAATATCACGATTTGTTTTCGTAAACGGACGATAACACTTCAATCAAAATAAAGTTTAGCACCAGGGTAATGGCCGGATAATCGAGGGTGGTTAATCTAGATGCGGTTACTCGAGGAGGTACCGTAGAAGAAATCATGGGGACCTGCAGAAAGTGCCCGATAATCAAGATGATGCTATAAAAAGAAAAAGCTTGGGAATTTTGACATTCGTTTTTAAGTACATTCCCTAGTCTCAAAAATCCCAAGATATTTCATATGTTTTATTTTAGAATGCGGAAAGAACTATGACACCTCATTATTTTTAATCGTCTTAGGGATCATTCATCCGTTAGGTAACGCCACTAATGGGGAGGGTAGGGTACCTTGATCTGTTATGCTGTTGTTTAATTCATATGTAGGGCTGTGCCACGGAATTTTGCGAGTGGGGGAGGGAGGGTCTCAAAGCGGTAAATTTGGCGTTACGTAGCGGGTGAATGACCCCTTAATGTATAAAATTACCCTCTTTTCTATAAAACCAATTTTATAAGAGCATGAGTCTCAAAATTGATAGGAAATTACGAACAAATTATGACAAACTGAGGCACTGTCGTAAAATGATTTGAAACTGATTTCAAACTTGTTAAGCGCTATAATGTTTTCCAATGTTAAGTCCTTGAAACACCCTAGTCATCAGTGTGTAAAAAGCCTTATTTGTACTAAGACATTTGGCAAGGATTATAGATCTGTAGGAGCGTATATCTTTCGTCTTCTGCTGATGTTATTAAATTAACTCCTGTTTCATAAACATCTATTGTTGTTGTTGTCTTGTATATTGTCTAATGTCTATATAGCCTACACTACACTCCAATAATTTAAGAACAAATTAAGAACAATTCATCCTCAAAATTTTTGAAAAATTAAAAACAGCCAGCCTGAACCTCAATTTTACTGGTTCTTATAAAAGAAAAGTGTATGTACATTGGTGGTTGTTGTTACCGTGCAAAACTCAACGCGTGGGGCCTGCTTAGATTTTTATTTATGTGAGCTGTCAATCTCCTCCGCATGAGTCTGAGTCATGAGTACTTCTTTCGTGACTGGTTTTGTTTCATAACTTCCTTGATAGCTGCAGCCTTAATCTGTTCTGTTGAATGTGTGTTGCCACGTCTGAATGAAAAGCCAATTGCACCATTTTTAGTAAACATCAGAGGCACTTTTTAGCAAATGTTCTTTTGCTTCTTGCACATTGTTTCCACTGCAATCAACCCTCCATTATAAACTCTCCAGTATATCTCGGTGTCCGCTAGATTACGGTATCCGCTAGATCACGGTGTCCGCTAGATCACGGTGTCCGCTAGATCACGGTGTCCGCTAGATCACGGTGTTCGCAATATCAAGCTGTCCACGTTACTTACAATACATTATTATGAAAATGATGTTGTTTTCGTCGTTTTTGTCTGAAAGTTTACTTTTATCATTAGTGGTTTAGAAACCCAATTTCTTTGCATTCGTTAGATTTTGGATTCTTTTATATCCTCAAATTCTTATTGTTTTAACTTTTTATTGTAGTTGTTCCAATAATTGTAAAGGCTTTGGTTTTTGATGAAAAACGCGGAAAATGTAGCACAGGTAACATTTGTGTTCATGTTCTATTTATGACATTTCATTAGAGTGTAATTTTAAGCAATTTATTTATTTGTTTATTTATTTATTTATTTGTTTGTTTCTTTGTTCATTTATTTTCTGATGATGTTTGGATTTTAATGTAGACTGGGTGTTTGGCTAACGACTACAGAATCCAGCCTTCAATCACCGATGGTGCCTCCTCAGCCTATGAGTTGCGCGCTGCCCCCGAGTGATTTCGTACCCTTTGGTCAGCAGAGTGAGAGTCCTGTATGATTTAGAAAATTTGAGAGTAGTCTGGCGAGCACACGTTAGACTTCCTATTATTATCATGATATTTAGACTTTGAGAATGTCACTTGATCTTTTCAATGCTGTTTTGTGTTTTTATTTCCCTTACCTGTTTTGCCTTTGTATTTCATAAGGTTCACATGTGCGTGATGCTGCATGCTACGTTTGTTGGTCGTTTGCACGGGCTTACAACCCACAAGAGCTTCGTAATTATGTACCTACCATTGCAAGGTAAGCACATTTTTACCAACTCAAACGATTATTTTCAATATCGTTTGCATATGTCATTTTATCATGTTAGTTGAAACTGAATAGAAATTATTGCTTTTTCAGTTCACTTCTTATTGTATCAATGTTTGATCGAGAACCCAACTGTCGAAGAGCTGCATCAGTATGAAATTTGTCCTTTTTTCCTTGTTACTTGAACGTTTTAAGTTTTGGTTTTTGCTCTCTCCTTCGTTTTATTTTGCTTATTTTGCATACCTATATAGCTATGAATATACCAAATTGAATCTAAAATTTTGTGCGTGTGCGTGTGCGTGTGCGTGTGCGTGTGTGTGTATGTGTTGACTTGAATATTTGTCTCCTTCCTCTTCTCAGGCAGCATTTCAAGAGCACGTTGGCAGACAGGCAAGTGTTTACAATTATTCAAACTCAAATGTTTGTTAAGTATTCTCAGCTGCTATTTCTTTTCTATTATTTCTTTTGTTTTGTTTTCCAAACTTCCCAGCTTCAATCCAGTAATCATTCATAATTCCACTGCCTTTCTTTACCTCTTGATATTTACATGACACGTCTTTCATCTAATTTTGACGAAGGATATTGCTGACTCTGAAACAAGCTTTAGATGACCATTTTGAAAGTGAAGGTTATTCCACAATCTTATTTGGCATCATTCCCTTGCTAGTAGTTTTCTAATGATGAAAATCGTTTATTTCAACAACTTTAACCCCCTCTTTATCATATATATATATATATATATATATATATATATATATATATATATATAATATAATATATATATATATATATATATATATATATATATATATATATATATATATATATATATATATATATATATATATTTATATATATATATATATATATATATATATATATATATATATATAAATATATATATATATATATATATATATATATATATATATATATATATATATATATATATATATATATATATATATATATATATATATATATATATATATATAATATAAATATATAGAATAAAACACAAATATACTTTTCTGTCAGTATATTTGACTGACAGAGAAGTATTTTTTTGTTTTATTCTATGTATGCAATTTATATACGTTGTGGATGCGGCTTAGGATCAGTTTATATATATATATATATATATATATATATATATATATATATATATATATATATATATATATATATATATATATATATATATATATATATATATATATATATACTAAGTCATGAGTGGGCTACCACAATTGGAAAATTTATTTTGGCCCCAGTGCGGATTCGAACTCACGATGTTTAGATCAGAAGACTCCTGTGCTAATCAATTGCGCCATCCAGGCACAAAAGAATAGCGGTGGAATCTTAAGGTCATTCTATCGTGAGTCCCTCAACGCATCTAGGGCCTTCTCTATGTTTCGGCTATAATGCCTTCTTCAGAGCCAAGCGTACTTATAGTATTAATTCGGCTAAGCCTTAGCCGAATTAATTATATATATATATATATATATATATATATATATATATATATATATATATATATATATATATATATATATATATATATATATATATATATATATATATATAGAATAAACCACAAATATACTATCCTTTAGGTAAACGTTTCGATCAGAATCTTCATCAGTGCTAAACTTACAATGACATTGGGCCTGCTTAAATTACCTACATAACAATGGAGTCACAATTGATATTACCTAAGGGGGACCCACCTATTAACACCTCATGATAAATTAAGAATACATTATATGGGGAGGGCCGAAGCTGTGAAGTAAGAAACAAAGGAGGATAATATAGAGCATATAAGGTGATACAAAGAGTGCGAGAAGTGTGAAGAAAAGAAGAATAGATGCTGGATAGACGCAAAATGGACAAAAGAAGCAATTAACGCTAGGAAAGTGCATAGGGGATTGCTAATGATCTGCATATCTGACGTTAAGTCCCTCAGGTATAAAGCTCTGTAGTTTGTATATATATATATATATATATATATATATATATATATATATATATATATATATATATATATATATATATATATATATATATATATATATATATATATATATATATATATATATATATATATATATATATATATATATATATATATATATATATATAATTTAGTTTGTGTAACAGAATTTAGGAGAAATCAAAAATGAAAATCCAAGAAAATAATTAGTCTGAACGGGATTCCCACTCACGATCCCTGACTTTGCTTTCAATCTTATTTATTTGCTTATATTTATATTTGTATTTTTAGCCGCATTTATTTTTAAACTCGATTTACCCTTTTCTACCCATAAGAGAGCAATATAATTTATTTTTCAAGAGAAAATCTGGCTTTGTTCATTTCTGTCATTTGAGCAATCGTGTAAAGCTTAGTAATTACATTACGTAAGACTTTAGCTATTGACTCGAGTTCATTGCATCATTATATGTATTTTCATTTCTTTTATATCCTCTTCTTGGTCTTAGGTCTCTATCCTCGTCAATGACATCTTTATGTGCAAGTTTTGTCAACTGTTTTAATATTGTACTTATATTCATGATCTAACTTTTATTTCATTTTGTAGGGAAAATTTCCACATGGGATTGATATTCTAACAACTGTAGATTATTTTTCTGTTGGAAATATCACAAATTGCTACTTAAATCTCAGGTAAGATGTTAAGTAACTCTGCCATTCATACTCAGTATTTTCCATGACGTAATGTAGCTCTCAAAACTTTAAGTTTGCTTTATTTGTTTGGTCTTTGTGGTTCTGTAACTTGCAGTCAGTCCTGTTTACCATTATTAATATGATGATATGTGATATGATGTGATTCCTGTGAAATATGATTAGATCCCATTGATTTAAATTTGATCTAAATAAACCCTACGATATCCATATAGGTATTAAGTCAGTTTCAACTGTTCTTGATCAAACTCAAAGTTCATAGGCCTTTCATATTGAACCTAATTGACCACACTGTTCGATGAGTTCATTTTGTTTCAGCGTTTTTGTTGCAAAGTTCCCAGAGTATACAAATGCAATATTGAACCATTTGATCCACGAAAAAGTTTCCCATTGGGACAGGTGGTTTTCCTTTCTATATCTTAAAATTACTTGTGATACTTTTTAACAGTTTATTTTGTAAAGATTATAGATGTCACGAGGAATATGGACACTTCATCTTACATTTTTCATAGTCAATTTATTTTTTAACTATTTGCCCTCATAACTTGTCATTTCCTATGTAGTACTTTTGGTGTTGCAAAAGTGTATTACTTTAGGTTCTTGTTAGTGATCTAGCAGTGTTGAAACAACCCCTATCATATCAGTCTTTATGGGGGGCCTTTCTCTGAAATTTGGGCATTTTCTTCGTTTACATGAACCTTAGAATAAATTTTGTTTTGAATGACATTTTGCAAATATAAATAGTGAGAAGTTTTATTGAATTTTGATCTTACTGCTTATAGTTATTTACGTCTTGCTCTTTTCAGCAACATTCGAGATTTAGCATCAAAATCGCTTGCCAATATGACTCCACTTGCTGCAGAATTTATGAGGAACACAGGTGATCTATTTAGACAATGTCATGTTGCTATTATAACTCAATATTAAGATACCATGATGAGTCAATATTACGAAATTATGATATGTAAATATTATGAAATGATACTAGTGTGATTTCATTCTTTTTTTGAAGGTTTTCCTATTTTACTGGATTATACTAAATCAAACGATTTAAATACAAGACATGGAGGAGTCCTGGCCACAGCAGAAGTTGTGAATGCACTTTGTCAGCATTTCTCTAATAGGTAAATTGGTATATTGAAGGTTATTGTATCTTGGTGTTAGAAAGCATTTCTCAGCATCATTCTTTAGTTTTAATATAGCTGAAAATGTTCGTGAAACTTTTTATGTTAAATAAATACAACTCTTGTTAGTAAATTCAAATTAGTAAAAGCCCCAATTAGATTAATTTCCTTTCTAAACTGTTTTTAGTAAACCAGAGCATTTGTTTTCTGAAGATGATTTACAGACTTTAAGAAACATCGTCCCCAGTGTAAGTATCAGGAATTGAATGGTTTCGCATAGTATCTGTCATTTTTGTGTTAATTTGTCACAGTTTTTGAAAAACGATTATATAATGAACCAATTTCATAATCATTATTTTCAATGCAGTAAAGATTTAATCATTATCAAATCCTGTAAAATCTTTTTCAGTTAAAAGTCAACGGCTACTTCAGGTATCCTATCATAATTCTTGCAACTTCTGAGAATATTCTTCAGCTATATTTGCATTAATATCATTCTGTATATAGATCGACCTTTGAATACCATAAATTCTCTATTAAGCCCGATGGGGACTTACTGTTTTCAAGCACTTTAGAAGGGGTTTATTGGAGACTGGGGCTTAATTGAAAGAGGGGGCTTAATAAATTTTTGAACTACAAGCAGATTTTCGATGGTGATATAATATGTATATTTCCGGAATGCTCACCAATATCATTGACATCTTCATCAATTATTATCATTTCTGTTTGCAACACATAGACGTTTGAGCTTAATTTTGATCTGGTTTTTTCCCGACATATTGAACGTCGTCAATACCACAAAGTTTGTGCTCGTTATGAACATAGGTTATGTTTGGTAGTATTCACAGTTTTTGATGAGGGGGGCTTAATGGAGAGGGGGACTTAATAAATGCCTCCTTCTGCAAAGGGTGGACTTATTGGAGAGGGGACTTAATTGAGAGGGGGGTTTAATTGATAGGGGACTTAATAGAGAATTTCTGGGAATAACGAAACTTTGATATCATATTTCTTCATGGTGTGCTGTTTATTGCAAGTGATATTGCATTTCATGTATGTTTCTCTGTTTAGTTTGCCTGTTCTCATTTTACGAACGCAGTGACTACAGAGCAATTAGTTTTAGAATAAATGTCCGTTTCTATCAGTTTTTCTTCTTTTAGTGGTTTTGAAGGTGATTTTATGAAGATTGCAGGTATTTGCTTAAAATTAACACATTTTCGTAATAATTCATCTTCTGCTAAAACTGTGATGTCAGCGATTTGTGTAATTTAAGGCATGTCAGCTGATTTGATAGTATGTATGGTATATAATCTCAGATTGATCATACTATTTCATCAAGTTTTATGAGTAAGCTATTTTTTATTCACCCCACCTCAAGTGATCCTTGCTGCAATGTCTTAGTTATGAGTTTCAAGTAAGAATTTTTCATTATTTATTCACTTTTATTCATATTTTCTTATAGTTTGCAAACTGATTGAGAAGCTCTCAATGTCTCCAATACCATTTGATTTAGAGTATGTTCTTGGTGAGAATTTACTCAATTTTCATTTGCGTAGTTATTTTGACTTCAATTTTTTGCAGAGAAAAGCCTTATTCCTAGTCATTCTGAAGATGTTCTTATTTTCAAAATTCGTTGGGCATGTTTTGGAAGAACATGGTTTTGGGCGGTAAATGGTGTAATCATTTTCTGTGAAGCACAGAAATTTTTTGAAGCGAGAAGGTTGTTCAAATTTATGTGAGTTTGGAAAATGTTTTAGTTCAGTTAAAGATTTGCGAGGTTTTTCTATTGAACTTTTTTATTTACACTATCACCCTAAGATCTAACTTTTCTCTTTTTTGTCCTTCCTTAAATATGTAGAATATTGGCAAAATCTTGTTGATGATTGCTTACCTCACACAATACCAGATATTCAAGTAAGTTTCCTTTGTAATACCTGATATTCAAGTAAGTTTTCTTTGTAATTTTCCAATGTTTTGCAGCCTTTGAGATGATTTCTTTTGTATTGGAAGTGTAGTGTTCTTATCATCCTTATTACATAAAATTTGTTACCCAATTCTTTTTGTCTTAGGAGAAGGCGTCTGTTTCGTTACGTGAAATGTCTAAGTTCTACAAAGATGAAAGTGGGCTTCCTATACCAGAAATTCAAGGTAATTGAGATCCAATCTTATTCATTTAATATTCATCAATTTCGAAGGCATAACATCAGTCATACATTTTGAATATGCAATAAAAATATTCATCATTTCATTTTCCATTTATTTTAGAGTTATTTTGACATGAAATGAAACTTTTCCGCTCAGAAATTAAAAATACTTGCTAACTTATAATGCCAGATTATCCAGTTATGAAGAACCTTAGCTACTATAAGATGCTGTCCTTCCAATGATTCTTGTTTTAGCTATGTGTCTTGGCCGTTTAAATATGTTTTAGGTTGTTTTATAAAACTATTTCATGTCGGTAACTCACGAATTGCGGCAGATGTGCCATCAGTACTAAATAATGAAAATCTTTTAGAACTTTATCCTGTACCTAGTGTATAGATCTCGAACGTTTCTTGTGTTAAATATGGAAACTAAGTATCTTGGGAATTATTTATTGAGAAAGTTTTAAGGTTCTTGCCTGTTTACAATTTTGTAGTTCATAACGTTCCGATTGTAAAGGGTAATATCGTTTATGTTTACCCAAGAAAAGGACCAATTATCTTTAGTCAATACGTTTTTGATTGCTGCACGCGCTTGATCTTGAAAGCTTTCTATTATGCTACCCAGCTTATCATCACTGTTTCACAAATGGCTCTTAATAAATTTGCGGTATTATGTTTTAGGTGGCTTTGAGGCCTGAAGATTGGTGTTTACTTAATCTTTAATTCGTTTAAACTATATATCCTAGTTCCAGTTTTCATCAACTATAACCTCAAGATGTTTCGTTTCATCCACCTTTTTTGTTAACGGAACCATTTAGCTTCAATTTCCTAGAAGATCCGGACTTCTAGTTTTTGAGACTCAGGGTTTTTTAACGTGCAGCCCTACACAAACTGTGCCGTTCTAGAGAGAGATCTGTGCACCTTACATTATATATCTATTACGTGTGGCAACAGAACAGGCATGATTTCAGTGCTCACTCGTCAAATGTATGTTGTTTATGCTTATGAGAATAAAAGGCTATTCCTCAATATGGTTGCCGCGAGGATAATGTGCAGCTCTCATTTTTCCTTCAATGGTTATAAACTCACTTTTTAGGATTAGGTGTGTGTATATCAATCCTTATCTATTCTCCGATATTTGATGGATCTTAGTATACATCTCCAACAATATTCACCTGCACATCCCAATGGTAAAATCCCAATGAATGCTATAATATATGTGATTTTAGGAGATAAGACCAATGATAGTTAGTTTGCGAGAGATACTTTTTTATTTAAACGTTGATTCATTCATGTTTTTTGAGTTTTAATGAGTATGTTTTATCCTGAGTTTTTATTCTACATTTTAGAGACTTTGATCGAACGCTACTTAGGGAAATTAAAGAGTTCTCTTCGATTTGATAGGTAGCATCTTATTTGCATTTATATTAAACATATATATATATATATATATATATATATATATATATATATATATATATATATATATATATATATATATATATATATATATATATATATATATATATATATATATATATATATATATATATATATATATATATATATATTAGACATATATATTAGACATATATATTAAGCTACATCCCATGAATGTTCCTTGTAATTGTAGAATTTTTCCTTCCACTTGTTTTGAAATGCTCTATGCAACAAATGTCTCAGTACGTGGAAGGGGGAATTTGTCTCTTTCCGTATTTTACTTTGATTGGTGTCGAATTTTGTCTCTTCTCATTTAAGTGGTGGTTATAACAAATTGGCCTTCTCGATTATTTCACAGAATGGGATTTGCCCTTGGCCTCGGAGCTTTTCCGGCTTTTTTAATCCATGGCAAAAAGCACGCAGTAAGTTAATCACTTTTTATTTTCGCTATGAAGAGTATTTTTCAATAGATAAATGCATTCCTAATCTAAGAGGATTTTTTCAGATAATAAATGGCCTTCTGGACGCAACTGTCATTGATCGTAATACCGCAGGACTCTTTGCAGAGTGTAGGAGAGATGCTATAAGGAGTTTAATAAGGTAATTATATCTTGCTCTCTTTAGATCTTTCATAACTATTAGCAGGAATATTTTGAATGATGATTACTCTCTAAATTTACTTAAGGTTCTTGCTTGGCCAATCAGTGGAATGCCCTACGTACGAAATTATGATCCCATAAATTTTGATACAAGACATAGCTGATCTATCTTTCTGATATTTTGCATTTAGCATAGAACCATTATCAGCACCACAGAAATATTTTATATATTGTGCTCAAGTTCTAGGTTTTGAAAACTAGACAATCTCACTACACGCGGCATACTGTCATTATTCTATGAATCAGCCTAAGCATTTTGTGGCGCATTTAAAGTTCTGACTTTGCAGCCAGTATGCCAAAAATGTTTTAGTGTTTTTGGCATCTTTTGGTGTTTCTTGTTTGTTTTTTATGTTCAATGTAATCGTGTTCACTAAAAATTCAGCTTTTATATCACTTTTTATCCACGCCAATGTGTTTGAAAAGTATGATTGGTCACGTTGTAATTTATAGAATTTTTATCTTTTCATTTCTTTCATAAAGATTAGTTATATTTATTATCAGTTGTATTTTATTTTCAGTTTGTGTAATATGTTGCAAGTCCTTGTCGTACAGATTTAAAGGCATACCTTAGAAAGCTATGAAGTTGTGACCCAATTTATTTACATAGAGCAAATTTCTTCTTGAAAATTAACATTGATGAAGGAAATGGTTTGTTTTGGACGAATTTATTTGCACCAGTCGGTGGCTTTATGGTGAATTTGTCTGTTCGTCCTTTAAATGAAAAGATATTATTGCGTTTTCCTATTGATTTCGCTTCCTTACAGAGAATTCCATGAAATTTGAATTATTTCAGAATTTGCAAAGAACTGGGACTATCTGTTAATACAACTGATGATTACTCAATTGATGATGATGATGTTTCAAAAATACTGCAATGTTTTCTACGTTGCATGGAGGATTATTCAATTGACAGAAGAGGGGATGTAGGTGCATGGTATGAACAGTAATTTGTACTATCTCCATATCTGCTGTTTCTTGTTTTATCTCTATGATACTTTCTGCCAACATACACAGAAAATAAGAAAGTACATTTTGAGAGAACTTGTCAATCAATCTAGTCCTATATGCACTCAACAGACGTTGATCCTTGGTGACAACTTTTATTCCCCATGAGTTGGATTCTCTTACGTTGCCCGTTGAGTTGGATTATATTTCAATAAGTCACATGTCTATCAAGTTCTTTTTTATACTTGTAGGGTGCGTGAAGCTGCAATGACTGGTATTGAACAGCTTTCCTGTCTTGTTGTGAATAAAGACCCATCATTGATAAATGCTGACGTGTTCGTGTTCCATTTTTTTTCAATTTTTAATTATGAATTTTCTATCAGAATTTTTCATGTACTTTTGCATTTTATACAGACTACATATTTTATTGCTGGATAATAATGCAGATGATTATCATTAGCATTATTAATATGTCAAGACTTCATTTAACTATTAGTTTGTTGTTTGCAATTTGATACTACAACAAGAATCTTTGTCGTCAAACATTATACTAGCATTGCGCTTAGAATCTTCTGCAGACAAAATGAAGAAGACCCGAACTCTACACTCAACTCATCTCAATATTGTTTCTACGTCATGCAATTTTACCAAACAGTCACTCGTATACTACCTAGTCTTTAGTGAGGTTTGCATATGTATGTTGGGATATTTTATGATGAAGTAGCATTTCCAATATATTATAATACCTTACTCTTTTAGGTCTAAGAAGATTATGATGCATTTAGTGCAGCAATCTGGAGAAAAAATAGACCGCACTCGTGCTCATGCTGCACAATCTTTGCATCGAATTCTTCATTTTCAGTAATTTTACTTATCTTTGCTTATATTGCATTTTTTCCTCTTACAGTGTTAGTCAACACGTTAATTTTCTTGTATTTGGCTTTTTAACTACAGTATTTTCGTACTCTTTTCTCAAACATGGATGCTGAATTTTATCTGTACTCTCTAAAATGACGTTGCTTGAAATGGTCTCCTCCAAGGTAGTTATTTTTCTTTTTGTTTTATTTTGCTTTCAGGCCAGGTCTGTTGAACATCCCTCATCTTGCAGAGCTTCAGGCTCTTCTTCCCAAGTATGACGCCATATTTATTTCTGATATTGCATTGGATTCAGTTAGCTTTAATAAGGGGTTTTATGCTATATGTTTATGTCATATGATCATTTAATATTACATTAAATGATAGGGAAAGTGGCAACAAAGATTCGATGAACTTGACCTAACTTAATGATAAATTTGAACCTACGAAACATATATTAATTGACTCAACAATCATCTTTTGGTGTCAGATAGAAAACAAGTTGTTACTCCTCAGGGATCCGACAAGAAAAATATTCTATTGGGAGATATTGTGTGAAGTGCTATAAGTGAAGTCATATAATTAAGCAACAAAATGAAATAACTGGGGATACGAAACAACTAGATTAAGAGCAAATGAATATGCAACAGATTGCAGAAAACAAGAAAAAACTAGCTGCTTAATGTTAAGATGGAAATATTTTTTGATTCAATGGAAGATTCAGTGGACATCTAAATAATTTTTCTCCAATATGCAGAGCTTCCTTGATTTTGAGTTGATAGCTGTTTATGGCAATATGTAGATCAGCAAAGGAAATTTCTCTACAAGTTTGCTTACGGCAGTTGAAGGAGAGAATGAGGTTGTTCAAAATGTGAGAGTTTGCCGCGTGATATATGCACACAAACACTAGTAGAGAAATTTCGGCATGTCTTGCCAACACATGCGGAATTACATCCTGTGCAAGAGACTTTGTAAACTATAGGTGACTACAGCGATTTAGGGATGGGATCTTTGATTGAAAGCATGTTGCCCAATTTATGAAAAGAAAATTGATTATACCTAAATTAGAGAAATAAGCTTTAAGTGGACATATTATTTTTCATTAGGTAAATGACGACATCCTAAATAAAGTATTTTATAGTTTAAGGTTTGAAGTAGCTTGTGATTTAGTAGAAAATTTAGCCTTAAATTTGACGAGAGGAATCGAACCTAAAGAAACATTGTATGGGTATTGTCTTGTGACATTATATATAATAACTATGCACAGAAAGAGATTTTTTTCTTATCAGTCATAGTGAGATTTTCTATGTGCTCATTAAATTCTTATTATGTTTTTCAGATTTCGTTTGACCTATCTGCCCTACGCCACGATTTTTTTATTTATTGCTTTCAGGTATTTAATGACAAACATCGAAATTACAGTCAACCTCGCATAATTCGGATCACACGGGACTGGCTGATTTTGTCCGGATTACAGAAAATCCGGATTACGTAGAAACTTTTTCAGTGTTGCACTTTAATAGGAAACTAATTGGACTTAGCAATTCTGTCCGGAATATACAAAAATCCGGATAAAACCGATCCGAATTATGCAAGGTTGACTGTATATAAAAATGACAGAAATTTCTGTATGGTTTATGAATACGATACAATTTCTACGTTCTTCTTTTTCAATCAATTTTATTTATTCACCCTAGATCTGAAATCGATGAGATTAACTGGGCTGCACCAACGATTGCATTTCCGACAATTACGAAATTACTACATCTGAAAAGTTATCGAAAGGCATTAGTATTAGGCCTGTCTGTTAGTGCGGGCGGATTAACAGAATCGCTTGTATGTTTCGATAACTCTTTCTTTAATGTTCTTTTTTTGCTTGCAATGACTGCTTACGATGTGTTCTTTTATTTCAGTTTTAAAACAGGCTTTTTTATTTGACACTTTTGTAGCAGAACAAATTTTTGTTACTGAGAATTTGAGTGCTACACAAATAATGGATACATTTTTAGCTCAACAGATTTCAGCATATTTTCTTATGTAGGATAATAAATCAGCAGAAAAGGCACTGTTATTTTGTCTAAAATTCATTCGGAAATGACCTGAATAGAATTTCATCTGCAAATCCAGACTGTCGTGGTACGAGAAATAATGCATCTGATTGGTCACATGTTTATAATATGTAAAATGTAGAAAGATGACCTTACTCCCTCAATAATCAAACAATTCTTACCCGTATATGTGTTGTAGTTCATTCTAGATATATTATATGATGTTGTCCTCAAGCCGAATTGCATCGCATTTTTGCATTAGGCCCCTTATATATCCGATGTAGCTGTGCTGTCTCCTCTCAGTGATGAGTTCCTCTCCATACTCATGAAAACATACCTTGTATTCTGTCTGGAGCTTCCTATCGACACGAAAATTCATAGCCTACAGAATTTTGTTTGCTAATATTACCAGGGTTGTCGACCGCAGGAAACTTCACAATTTACAAACGTATTGGCATTTTTACTTTGGTTCTCAAACTTGGATATGAAACATTGCCCATTCAGTGCACTTAGACGCATACAAGCCTGTTTAAAGGAAAAATTGAAAGCAGATTAGTCTGGCAAACTTGGATATGAAACATTGCCCATTCAGTGCACTTAGACGCATCCAAGCCTGTTTAAAGGAAAAATTGAAAGCAGATTAGTCTGGCAAACTTTTCTAAACAGATAAAAGTACCTGTTAAACTTTACTGTCATATTGAAATTTTAAATGCCCCTGAAAATAATTGAATATTTTAACCATTTATACGTAGGTTCGTTGCTCTTCCCAGTCTTTGTTGCAGTATGTACAATCAATTCAATGCAGGTATTCATGTTACCTTTTCTATTTTGATAAAATAATAATGTAACTGCTGCTCGTGTATTCAAATATAAAAGTTAGTAAAGCCATATTAATTTAGTTACCTGTTAGTTACCCATTCTATTTTAGCGACCATTATTTGAATTTGTGAGCAATATTTTAATTTCAGTGATGCAGACATTGACGAATTCCTAGAAGAACTTATTGACATACTAAATGAAAATTACAAGAACAATCGGTAAGTTACAGTCAATCAAATCAAATCATTGATCATCGATCAATCCATATATTATTCTTGCTTACGTGGCACCTTATTGCTTTTATTTTAAGACATACCTATGCTGCTTTTTATCACATTAGCTTCTACTAAAAACTTTGCTTTTATCAGTCGTTCATATTCGAGCAATCTTTGTTGTGGGCTTGTATTTATTTTGTTTAAAGTTAGTCATACTAATTCTAGGTTGATTTTTTTATGTTATTGCGTATTTAGAAGTTATCCCAATTTGTGAAAACAGATCATGTGGTATTTGACTAATTGATATTTTGTTTTAATCTAAGGGTAACAACACCATTTCTGAGGATGATAGATTTCCTAATTTCAAACGGCTGTTTTGAGTCATATCTGGAAAAGCCAAGGTATATTTTCTACATTTTTGACATGTTTTGATATTTTATAGAAATTTTGTGACAATCATACTTAGTTTACAGTGATGTAAGAGCTAAACTCCCAGAAATTTATTGACCATATAATTAGCATTGGTTGTGCAATTAAATATTGGTTGTATAATTTCACAGGGAAGGTATTTTGGAGCGATTGCTGCAAAGTGTTAAAAATGAAATCCACCGATCCGGAGATGCAAAAAAACTTCTATGTGGCATCAAAGTGTTGGTTTTCTTCTTTTTCTTCCTTGCTTTATTTCCTTTGTGAGGTCCATTTTTCATAGAGATTTATAGTTTATCTCTTTTGTACATTTCATGAATGGATACACTTCTATAAACTCAATCCATAGTAAATCCTTTTGAAATTCTTTTATTTATGTAAAATGTTCATAACATTGTGGTGACCTTTTATTACATTTAGATTCTGTGGTCTTATCCAATTTTCTGGAGGAGTTAGATCCAGATCCTTGTCACAATTAATGATGATGCTTTGCCATAGATATCCCAGGGTGTGTAACAGATATTTACCTCAATCATATTTTACGTTAATTAGTCAGATTTTATTTGCATCCATGTACATTAAGTTCATGATAGCTACTAACCTTAACCTTTAGCAGCAGCATTTTGTTCAATTCAAATAACGTTTTCAGTTTTCATTTTTTAACAGGCTGACTATTTTGTAGAGTTAATACTATCTGTTGATATGTAAGGATCTGTGAGACACATTTAAAAATCATGGAAGACGAAATAGAGACTGCAAGTGCAATAATTGAATTGACTTATTATGAGATAAATTTATAAAAATTTCTAATATAGCAAAGTTTCATGAGCATCTGTTGACAGTTTATTAATTTAACTTCGTAATTAAGCATAAAATTGAAGATTTTATACTTCCTCAGTGGCAGACACTTGGCTGTTTATTTATGTTGGGGGCAAGCAGACCATGGGAATCTGAAGCGAAGCTCCGAGGAACACTGTTAGTCACCACTCCCTAGGAATTCCATTTTTCTTTAAAATTATTGAGGGTGGTAATTCCCCTAGTGTCTGTCACTACTAGTATGTTAGGAACTTTTCTAGTTTCAGTCTGAATTTTCCGTTGCACTGGAAAAGAGCCATTGCCCCCTAGTACTTATTGAAGATGACGCATTATTTTCTAGGTCAGAAAGGAAGCTGCTTTGGATCTGTACACTTCATTAATAACTTATGATGACATTGCCAAAGAAGAAAATGTTGATGAGATCATTTCAATTTTAAGTGAAACAGAATGGTAGGTTCTTTTAAGTATCATCTAAAGGTGGCTTCCCAGTGAGAAAAAATTCGAATAATGTTCACTGCTAAATATGTCTCAAGGAAGCCTGGAAAAAGTAGGTTTTTGATTTGGGGAATATTTGCAGAAAGAATTGAGACGGGAGAGTACAAATATCTTATTAGAGAACCACGACTGCTGTTGTTGCATACTAGTACAGTATATGCCTTCCGCTTCGTTTGCGCCAAGGTAGCACTTTCACAACTTGTCACCAAATCTTCCTAAGTGATTCCCTCTCACCTCAAAACAGCTTCATTACAGTAATCAGTAGGTATGTATTTTTTGGTGGCACGCTAGACGGGGGCTCCCCAGCCCCTAGTTCAAAAGTTGCAGATTAGCCTTGGAAAGACTACGGTCGTGGACCATCTCAACTGCATGCTGCGCATTTTTGATAAGCATGGATCACAAAACCTCGCATAGGATCACAAGAAGGTGATGTGATGGGTCTCTGCGATGGAGCATGTGACCTCAAACCTTGCGTTGGTCAAATGGAAAAAATTGCGAGAACAAAATGTACAAAAAGTCCTCAGATACCTGCGCTAGGCTATGGGACTTTTTGATGTTCTTCTTAATCTTTTGAAGCCCCATAGCCTAGCGCAGGTATCCGAGCATTTGTCGCTCAATTTTTCTCGCAATTTTTTTCTAATTTTTGTAATTTTTTTCCATTTAACCAACGCAAGGCTGAAGGTCGCATGCTCCATCGCAGAAGCCTGTGACATCACCTTCCCGTGATCCTATGCGAGCTTTCGTGATCCTTGCTCTTACAGTGCAGTTTTACAATGCTCAGATTTGCTTGGGTCATCAAAATTAAATATTAATATGTTTGCCATCAGCTAGCCAGAGCAAGACGACTTCTTGTTGACCTGACTTCTGAAAGCAAGATAATCAGCTAAGTGAAGCGAAAGGCTAATCTCATCTTGTTTTTGCCAATCTCGATCTCGATAAACCTCATCGATTTTCACTACACATTTCCCTCGAATCTTTTTCGATTTCGCTCATTGAAGTTATGGCAAAAGTAGTGTCTTAAGCCCACCGCACACGGCAGATTTTGTCCTTCAAAGACGAAGATTTTTGTTTTTTAGTATTTCAAGGACATAAGAATCTGCCATGCGCGGTACCCAAAGACGAAGATTTTTGTCTTTCAAAGGCGGTCTTCGAGATTCAGCATGTTTAATCCCTAGGACAATCTTTGAAAGACAAAAATGTTCATCTGTGTGTACTGCACACGACAGATTCTTGTCCTTCAAAGACCAAATGCAAAAATCTTCTTTGAAAGTCAAAAATCTGCCGTGTGCGGTGGACTTCATTAAGAAACCCCCACATAAGTTCTAGTATTAGGTGAAGGAAACAGGATCCATTATCCACCATAAGTAGAAATAAACTCTGAGCAAAAGGTACATTGGCAAAAGATTTTAGGTATACCTAAGAAAATTTTTTGGGAAAGCAGCATTATTCAATAATGGGCAGGGTTAAATGCTTCGAATTCTAGCTTTTGTCTTCAGCTATTTGGGCATGCTTAAAGTAGTGGTATTTCCTTCAATTAATTTACCACACTCTATTTTTTTGGTGTTTGTAAAGGGATGGCAATATACAAGAGCTTCGAAGTATAAGAAATAGGCTATGCATTTTGCTTGGTGTACCAGTACCAAAACTTAAGGTAGGACCGCTTGTTTTTAACTACGTTTTCATCTCGTATGATTTAATATTTCATCTCTTCTATTACTGTCGCTTGAAATCTATCCTATTGGTGCTCTAGTTCCTAGCTGAAAATATTTTATGTAAATGGCTTTTGACTGTTTTTAAGCGCAACAGGAATGAGTCGCTATTCAGTTTTGTCATCATCAGCTATTGTCGTGTCTGTGATTCTAGATTTTACAGATTTATGAAAAAATTCTTTTCATTTAGTTCTATCTTCTTCATGTTGTATCATGTCAGGTATTCTTAATCCAGATTGCTCAGTCTCTTTCTCCTTTTAGCTCACTATCTTCTTCCATTAAGCTTTTGAGTTATTGTCAATTTTCCAAGTTTGTTCTTTCTGGTCACATATCCATTGAAATGTAAATCTCTTATTCTGACATAAACTAAGTAAGGCTCTCTTTCTTTTAATAAGTATCAACATTTCTTCATTCTTTCTTTTCTTATTAGCAACACTTACCATTAATTCTTCGTTCAATATCTTTTGTGATCACCCATGTTTTGTAATTGAATATTTTGTACGATTATGTTTCTCAAAATTCACTTCAGACTATTGAAAACAAAGAGGTGGAAGCTCAGCGGGACCTGTTAGACAGCTACCAAGGTTGTTTAGTCTCCAGTCAACTTTTTTTGTCCTTTTTCCTTCATTTAACATATGAACATTTTTTAATAATTAAATAGCTTGCCTGCAAACTAAAATATAGTCAATTTGGTGGAATAATGATCATTCTCAATTATTTTATTAGATTTGGTCACTCGTGATGGTTTCTAGAGGAAAACTGAGATTATCATAAATAACTTTCAAAACAATCACTCTTGAAATATGTTAAAAATAACTTGGTGATTATAAAGGTATTTGCATCATCTCTTATATTTTTGGCTTTAAAAGTTCAATTGTCATCTTGCAGATGCACGAAGTCTCTTGTTGGTTCTTTTCTATACCTTGATTGTTTAATTTCTTGAATAATTTCAATTTACCATTTAGACAAATATATGTCCTGGTTAGTTTTGTGGTTTCAGAACTATTCATAGTCCCCAATCGAAAAATCAGGCTTATCAGGTAAACCTCGATCTTTCCATGGCCTTTCTTTACAAATTGCATTTTCCACAATATTTTCTCTATTGTACCTTGATAACTTGTATTTCAAGAATAGTTGAAACAAAAGTGTTTAAGACTGAAAAGTTATGTTAAGATTATAAAATATATCTAACATATTCCTTTACTGTAGCTATATCTCGTATCAGCCTACTTAAAATTAATCGACTACTAAAGGAAGATTCATTTAGTTTTAAAATTTTCTGCACACAATTTTAAGCTTCACCATGTTGACACACATCCAAACATATATATACACATATGCACTGAGTTCATATGTAGAGCTGCTTTAAAAAGGAGAAAGCCAAAGTAGCCATAAATGTGCTAAAAATCGGGAGAATTAAAACAAGCCACTGTGGTCTAGTGGTTAAGGCGCTTGGCCGGAAAGCAGGAGGCCCTCATCCGTTTCCCGGTGGGGGTAACTTTTAATTTTCTCCTGATTTGTCTGATAATAATAATGCTCCAGTTTTCACCGAAAAAGGAGAAATCTTGGTTACTCGAAAGCTACTGAGTTCATATGGAGCGATACGATAAGATATTAAAAGGAACAAGTGTTAAACAAAGTAATGGAAAATTCAGCTTGTTTTTATATGAAAAGATGTCCATTATCAATTCAATAAATGATGAAAAACTACTTAGTAAAAGATCAGAACTTATCAACAAATGCCGCCATCAAAATAAACTCCTTTTTAAGAGCATTAAAACAGAAGTGACTCCATTCAACGACGTACTGTACGTTCAATTTTACGGCTTGGATTCTATTGATAATAATTTGTTGTGCATATATTACATACATTGTTCAACCATTGTGTCTATGCACCTGATGATAGTGTTGGCATGAAACCAACAGTCGCGTATACATGTTTTATTTTTTCTTCTCTTTTATCTTATTTATTTAAATAATTATATATGCACTCAATAGCTAATAGCTATAAAATGTTTAATGTTTGACAGATATATAGGACTCAATGAAACACTTCCGTAAGACGTTTTGGCATAAGCATTCATCAGTAAATCATAAGTACTTGCTGTATGTATTGCTAGAGAGAAGAACTCTTCAACGTTTCGCTTAACACTTCACCAGGATAAACGTTTTCTACATATGAGCATACATATAAGTATGTTTAATACAAGGGCAATAGAATGAATAATTTGACCCTTAATTCCACAAACAGAATAATACAAGAGAAGAAATTTGATGACTTTCCCTATTAGGACAAAATAAGTAGACAAGAATCTGTTTCTCATGCAGAAAATATAATCTGTGCTTCGAAGAACGATGGCTGTAATTTTTCTTATTATATAACTTAAGTGCTGTTTTTCAATATTAAGATCATGGCACATTTCAATGAAAGGATTGCAGGATCTCCCAAAAACTCCTTGGAAGCTGATGGGGAGGCTAATAAATTTGGAATTAGCTGTATTAGTGACAGCTATTGTAGTAATTAAGCCTTATAAATTGACAGTTGAGCTTGATCTTTTTGGCTAACTAATCATCTCTTTATTAGTGGCATTTCCTATTTTGTCTTCAGTGACCTTTTATATCTCCATTTTGTTATTATTCAAATTAAATGATGGCTAAATATCAACTGAGTTTATAGTGCAAAAATATATGCGCAAATTTTAACAATGGGACAAAAATGAATCATGTTTAGTATAATGGAGCTAAGTCAAAATACTGCAAGATATTCTATGATGGTCGCCATTGAGTGGGAAGAAATACTTTTTTTACTGTTGTATCAGACATTGTCTGGTGATGACAGTGCAGTTCACATTGCAGATTTAATCCTTTCTTTGTGTAATGCCAAATGGCTGAAATTTTGGAAAAATTTTCCAAATTGATCAAGACATCATGCAATACAATTTATGTATTTTCTTGCTCTGAATAGTAAGCCGTGGTATGTAGATTCAGTAATAAGAATTGAACTGCGTCAAAAACACCCAATACAATTTGAGTTCATAATCAACAAGCGTAATATTTGTCAACACTTCTGTTCACTACAAGTTTGGCTTCTCCCAAGGTCTTGGTCCACGTTTATTCTCCCAATCAGTAATGTTAAGATCCTTTTGCATGTTCTACAACAAAATAGACGTAAAAAGCTATTCAAATAGTCCATCTTCCAAAAAGTTACTTATCAAAAGAAATAAACTACTATGTACATTATTGCTTAGATTAAAATAAAGTTTCGATTTCTCTTAATTATAATTTACATCAACTTTAAAGGCTGAAATTTTGGGGGTAGGGATAGAATGAATTTAGAAATAACAAAAATTACCTTGTATTCATCTTCAAGTGTGATTGGTGACTTCCTTTTCTTTGCATGATATTTCTTAGCTTCCTCAGCAGTCACCTTCAGAAAATATTCTTTTCAAATCCTTAGATAAATTACATTGTAAGTAACCTATTTTGGGACTGTGGTAAGTGCACCGCTACATTCCCCCAATATATGCTGTATGGTCTCCCTTATACTTTGTCTAATTCCATAGAGGCATATAATAATGTACTTCTGTACTTCTGTTGTTAAGTAAACAATCCATTTTGACAATCATATGATTTAAATTGATTGAATATGCAGATGTCTCTATGGAAACACATTACATTCAGGCATATAACAAATATGGTGAATTCATTCAAAATAATGAACAAATAAGAAATAATGCAAAGATAAGCTTAAACATTATAAAAAATCAAAGTAAGTTAATATACAAACAATCAACCAGAATTCTATAAAAACAAATAATGTTAAAAATTCTCTTAAATGAATGATACTATATATGAACGGAAAATGTGAATTTGCAAAAGGGGCTGAATGCACTTTTTCACTTAGTGATTACAAGAAGAAACATATCTTTGTAGTTAGCATAAAAATATAGATATCATTACATGTATATCATAAAAATCTGTATTGCTGAAGCTTACAAACAATTCAAATACAATTTCAATAATCAAAGTCCTTGATATAGTTAGACTTCAGGAATGTATTTGATCACATGCTAGCATTTCAAAAAGCTAAACACATCACAGATGGATATATTAATAATATTGACTGGCCTCTATGCAATAATGAAAAGAAAAGGAATCATCTTCAAGGAGGAAGGTAGAAACATGACATTTGCACCAAACAAGGGCTACTTCAGTCTTTGATACCAAGTTTCATGTACCCTCCACTGAAATGAATCAAGAAATCTGCCAATTCCTCAAACAAATAGACTTTGCACATTACCCTGGAAATTCATTGACTATCCAAACTGGAATTAAACGTTCAATATATACTAAAGTAAATGAATACACTTGTGTGAAATGGGGTTCAGGAAACAAATGTCCTTCGCAACCATTTTAATATCCAGTTTATGTTGTACAAAGTAGTAGAGAAGCTTATCACTGACCTTTTGCACTTTCTCATCCCTTCGTTTAATTTTGATATCTGTGAATTCTGCAAGTCCAAATGAGCCAGCAACAATAAAAAGCTTTAAAAAAACAGACATGTGGTTATAAGAAAAATACGGTCTTCATATTTTCTACCTGGTTTAAACATGATTTCAACTGTTGAGTTCGTAACAACATCAAATCATTTATGCCAAATGATTACTGCTACTAGCATTATTAGTACTGCCAATTATCAGTTTAGAAACAATTCCTTCCTCTCTCATGGAATATCCGTCATAATGTTTGCTATTACAAACTTTCCATAATATAAACAAAATAAAATAATTCCATACAAAAAGCTTTTCCAATAATTCACCACTACCCTCCAATACTACTATAGAGGAGATAGTACATGGAAATGTCTAGTGCGAAAGTTGTACCAGTAATGGAACGCCAAATTTAAAAAATCTAGCGGTGTTCTTGGATGGAACAAATCTGATGTATGGTGACATCTGCGTTATGCTTCTACTTTCCCTCGCATTTCACTTCGGATCTGCATTATAAGCGTTTACGTAACGCTACCACCTTTACTTTGTAGATTGAATAGGAGGTTGTGTACCACACTGAGGTCAGCAGATAGCAACATGGCTCCGAGGAACATTGTTATGCCCGATCCGTATGCACAGATAAGTTGAGGTAGACATGAATTTTTTACGACTGCGTATCCCTTTTTGGAGGTATAGTGGCGTAAATACAAATATGCAGTTTTTTCGAGCAAGATGCATGGTTTCCTTTGTTTCAAGACGAGGTATGATTGTTAGCTTTGAATACCACTTCGTATATGGCTGAAATTTGAGGCTCATGGGTACTTCCTTCAACATACGGGGCTGATCTACCCGAATCATAGTGCCGTTCATACTTTCAAATTTTTCCAAGTATTTGCTTACTATCCACTCTGGCTGTCACCCTGTCAGAATCTTCTCTATAGAAGGCAGACAGTATCTGGTAGATAGATAGATAGATAGAAATCGAGGGGGGTCAAGCTATTGCAGAATCGTACCTCTCCTAGAAATAGACGTCCTATCGTAACATATTATGCACCATTCGACAGCTCTCGGTGAGTAGATTACAATGATACCACCATTTAACCCATAGCTCAAATTTCGACAAACTCAGGATATCTGTGCATGACCCATACCCCCCGTTGCATTGATTCCAGATTTGGCAAGTTACATTGTTGATACAGACACATTGAATTCATTTAGGAACTGTTTATACTCTCTTTGGAACAAGAAGTACTCCTGTTCTAAGGGAGATATTATGTCAAAGATATTATGTCAATTGTTTAAATTAAGACAACACTCATCTGGAGATTGTCAGAGGAATGTTGCAGTAGCTTTGCATGTTCTATGGCTATCTTCTTACCAGCATTGGATGCACTTTTTATCTATTTAATTTGAGTAAGTGATTTTTTTACAAGCGTAAATCAGTGAAATCGATCATAAATAAATCAAATGGTCCATCCCGGGTAAAGTCACCCCACGGATCTGTGACAGGCTTTCAGCCTATACCACAATTCTCAGTAACAGTAAAAGACCCATGCAAATACAGATGCAGATAAGTTGAAAAAGAACAAAAACAAATCTTATATAATGATATCACTTGACATCCATTTGATTTCCTGAGCTAATATTCTAACAATTGATGTTTATGCCAGTTGTATTAAGTGTATATTATTGTTACTTTAGCAATAACTTGAATCCAGGTGTGATAGCACAAATGGCTGCTTTTTCTACAAAGTCTGGCAACTTGATACCCAAAGGTTTATCAAATAAAATCCTCACATTCTGTAGATTGGTTTCAATTTAGTTATTTTAATGACTTACTTTATTTCATTTCTAGTAAATCAAGAGAAATATGAGACTATATCTACATTTAAACGAAGCTATGCAAAAGGTTACTTTTCTGTTGAATTTATATCTGAATGCATACAGTTATCAATACAGAAGCTGATTCCATTGTTAATCATAACTTGGAAAACATCAAAAACCTAGTGAAATTGAACAGCATGGCATATAAGAAATCTGAAATTCAAGTGCTCAGTGTGGACAGATTTTCACAGAGAGCTTTGATTTCCTACCTAAACTACTAACAAAGACATTATTGTGAGTTTACTAGACCTACATATCTTCATATCTGAAAATATCATATTAATATTTCTAGGCCCTCTTATGTAAACTTATTTAGTATTTTGAAAAGCTATCAATATAATTTCTTGTTTACCTACAAAGGAGAATATGAAAAGTTGTGGGCTGCAGCAACTGGAGGGAGAGGAACTGGCAGAGGAAGGAAAAAGAAGATAAATATGTTACCCAATCCAGAAAACTTATTTTTTGGTATGACTGATGTTATATATACATAATTAATTGATTTATCAGGAAGGATCCCTTTGCAAAATTCACAATCCAATGTATATATATATATATATATATATATATAGCATTTTTATGTTTGGGTGTGTTTTTTATGTTCAATCATTTTACCTTGAAAGGTAAGTCACAAATGGTTTGGCCAGGATTGACAAAACCTATAAAACTTGGTTTGCAAGATAGAAAAGATAAAGATCAATTTGAAACTGATGTTAAATATAATCAAGGTGATGAGAGAACAAGGTTTCCTGGAATGAAAGTAAGAGGTTGGAGTGGGAGGGCTTGGCCAGGTAAACATGTAGGCCCACCTCAAACACATCATGGAGGTTTGTGTAGCTTCCTTCCTTTATGTTTTCATAGATTCAGATGACCTTTTATGAAAATTGTTCTTTATTTGTTGCTTGTCGAGCTTCAAAAATACAGTCATACAATTTGTATGAATTATGGTTTTTATATTTAGATACAATGGAGGGTTTTGATTCAATTGTTATTGAGGTAATTAGAGATTTTTTACTCTTGAATAAAATAATTAACTTTTCTGGTGCTTTTGTACAAATTTCTGTGTATATCTTAAGCTTTTTAATGTTCCAAGTTCCTTCAAGCAAGATTTTCATGTTCTATTGAACAATGTTAGTCAATGCCAGTCAAGCATCTTATAGATATTTGTAAAGATTGCTAAGAAAGTATGAAAAACTGCTTGACTTTCATAATACTCTGGCATCTTTACTCCATTCCAATCATAGTAATAGCTGTGGGAATTTTTCTCTCATTTTTATGATTATTATTATTACTTGTTTTTGTGACTAAAAAAAGACTGCAATGCAAGTTTCATTTGATTTTCAATATGACCACAAAAGTCATATTAACCATAAATTATAACTACATAATATATATATATATATATATATATATATATATATATATATATATATATATATATATATATATATATATATATATATATATATATATATATATATATATATATATATATATATATATATATATATATATATATATATATATATATATAATTTTTAACTTCTTTGATCTTAAATATTTTACTATATGGTCAAATCTACAGCAGAATATTCCAAAAGATATCAAGATTTCATTTCATGATTAGATATTTAAGCAGTTCTTTCCCAACACACAAATTCCTCTATAAATGGTCTTCTCTATACTGAGACAATAGAATCCAAAACAGATCTAGAAACTAATAGTAAATGCAATACTATGCAGAAAAGCCCCTTTTTCATGAATTTTATGCACATTATCATAACATCAACTTCAATCTGACTTGATATTTTAGTTATCTGCATACATATCAACCCTGGATTAGCCCTTACCAGCAAAGAAACCTTCTGTCAATTTTTTTACAAATAAAGCCTTAAGCAGCAATGTATTCATCACCAGCTACAACCTCCAAGAAATTTTTAAAGAATTGTTAGCTGTTTCAACTGTCATCTTCCTCAGTATTTCTGCATCAATGCATTATCTTATCTTTCTTTAATCTATTTTCAAACTATGAATTACCTGATAGTAGAGAGATTTCTTTATTGAATCTTAAATGAGATATAAGAAGTTTTATGAAAGCATTCTCAGTTTGAGACTGTTTAGATTAATGGCTACTTTTATCATTAGACTCTTGTAACTCTACTTTTGAGGACACCTGTGGAGAGATCTTTTAGAGTGTCCTCCCTAAAGATGTTTATAAATTCAAATTAATCAAGTCAAATCAGATTTTGCTAGGAGTTGTTACGATTTTGAAGTTGTGTAAAGCTCTGGTTCTAAAATGAAAAGTGATTTGGCCATAGGACAACATCTCATTAAAAACCCAGAATGCGCCAGAACATATTCGGACGATAATTTTCGGATCATAGGGCAAGCAAGATCGTCCTTTCATTTAAGTGCTTTGGAATCAGTTTACATAAAGACTCAAAACCCAGTCTTGTGTAAACAAAAAGAGTTCATTTTCTCACTTGGACTCTTCAAGTAAACAATGGTGAATAGGTGCCAAGTGGCCAATCATATGGCTAGCTGGACACATTATTCATCATATCACATGTACCCGCATCTGGCTATAAATTTAGGTTCACCTTTCGGTCGCTATCCAACGTTTCATACTCTGACAAGTGTTAGATGAAAATAAGCTTTTCGGTATGTCTAAAACATGGTACCACTTTTTCATGCTGTAGTGAAGTTCTGTAGTACCAACATACTTTTCATGGATTTTGAAGTTGTGATGATTTTAGCAGCAATTTTGACATTGCTACATATACAGTCAACCTCGCATAATTCGGATCACACGGGACAGGCTGATTTTGTCCGGATTACAGAAAATCCGGTTTACGTAGAAACTTCTTCAGTGTTGCATTTTAATAGCAAACTAATTGGACTCAGCAATTCGGTCCGGAATATGCAAAAATCCGGATAAAAGCGATCCGAATTATGCAAGGTTGACTGTATAAAGATATATATATGACTTTTGTGTACAGTTCATTTTAACTGTTCAGTGTGCATACTTTGATAGGTAAAGAGGACTGCAGTGCAAAAGAAACTTGGTAAGAAACGAACAGTCAGTGCTGTTGTTGTAACAGGCAATGGAAATGGAGCAATAGGTACTGTCAATATTTGTATCCGCTGCTTTTCCAGTCAATTACTTCTACTGGTTTGTTTATTTAATTTGAAATATAATTCACAAAGTACCTTATTCCTCAAGGTTGGGCAATAGGAAAAGCACAAAATCCAGTTGCTGCAATAAGAAAGGTACCTATTTTCATGTCCCTAAGTGAATGTGGTTTTGGGATTAATTGACCTTTGTTATTTGCTATATAGATTGACCTTTGTTATTTGCTATATAGATACATTCTTACATGCTTATCAGACTCAACAGACACATCTTAAGACTTTTTGATATGGGCCTTACTCTCCAGTCCGGAATAGAAGGGGGTGGCAATAAGCGGGGGGGTTGGAAAAAAGTCTGAAAGTAAATAAGCGGGGGGTTGCAATAAGCGGGGGGGTGGAAAAAGGTGAATATCTATGGGTTGGGCTGTTATAAATGGATGTGAAGAGAAGACCAACATATGCATTGGACAAAAAACGTTAACTTTTTGAAAAAAAATCATTACGTTTATTACATATTTCTTACATATATTTAATACGTTATAAAAATGTATCTATCATCGTCGTTCATAATGTCATCATCATTGGCATAACTGTCGGCTGCGTTTTCAGTGCTTCTTGCAGCAATTACGCATTTCACAATAGCATCTTTTCAGCGCAACAAACATTCACAACGAGTTACTTTCGCCGGACAATTCTGGGTCTGGTTGGGAAAATTTCCTCTTGGCTCAAAACTAATAAGCGGGGGGTTGCAATAAGAATGTCCTGGTGTGCATTTTTTGAAAAAATAAATAGTCGGGGGGGACGTCTATTCCGGACTGGAGAGTAATCACATTGATGAGGGCTTCTGCTTACAATGCTTTAGGAAGTGTTTTTTGTTTAGTCTTATCTGTTTATATATATTTATATTTATATTTATATATATTTATATATATGTTTATACATTTATATATTACTTCTTAAAAGTTGTGTGAGTTTAGAAGTCTGTATGGTATTATGTTTTTTGTTGAGCAATTTTGTAGTGGTAGTTGTAAGACTGATTGTTAAAGATTATCAAAGTAATTGTTATCATTGCTATCTTAAGGCAAGGAATAAAGCAGCAAATTATCTTCATTACATTCCAATTTGTGACAACCATACAAGTAAGTTTGGTTTTTTATGAATAATTAATCATATGGTTAATATAAATAGTTTCATTTTGCCTTCTTGTTGTGTAGCAAAAACATCAGAGGCAGCAGCATTGGAACCTACCCTAGGGGGTTAGGAGGAGCAACAGCCTCTGGCTTCATCCAATAGAGGCAGGGGGAAAGCAATGCCTGCAAAAAGTTATTTGCTTTTGGTTGGTCAAATTGTCTCTAGTAAAGAAAATCTGAGTCTAAAATCCAGGCCTGTGGGAGTACATACCTATGCAACCAATATATTGTGTACCACAGGAGTAGACCTATTTTAGTTGAAAACTTAAACAATGTACCCTTGGTGGAAACCTTGTCCCCCCCCCCTACCTTAGGCCCATGTAGGGGTCTCTGAGCAGCAACGCAATACAGTATAATTCATGATGATTTCATTCAGTTGACTTTAGCTATTCAACTTTCAGTATATATAGCCTTTCGTGAAAAGTCTGTTGGTACTACAGAACTTCACTATAGCACGAAAAAGCGGGAACATTGCTTTAGCATACTGAAAGCTTTTTTCGTCCGATACTCGTCAGAGTGTGAAACGTCGGATAGCGACCAACATCGAAACGTCGGACGAAAAAAGCTTTCTGTATGCTAAAGCAATGTTCCCGCTTTTTCTTGCTATAGTGAAGATATAGCCTTTCATTGATTTTGATCTGTTTTTGTGTTTTTCCAGTTTTCCATAATTTAGAGACAAAATATGAAGCAACAAAAATCGTTTTTGAACGCAGACCAGCCGGTATATCAACATTAGTTTTTCTTTGCCTTTATATCTATGTATATGCTTCTCCCTTCCTATATTCTGCCTTTTATAGCTCTACCTTTTGAGGACACAGTTCAAGCTGATTGTTTGAAAACGAGGCTTGTTTTGAATCTCTTCATGCCAATTTGGTACATTTACGGAATAATACTGATATGCAATAAAATTTTGGGTAAAAATAGAATGCTTCATGTAAAATTGCCCTTGGTCAGATGTTATGAATTCTGTTCCAGTTTGAGGGTAGGGGCTAGACACGGGGGTAGTTTTTGGGTTAGATGTGACTTATGCATAAATAACCCTTCTTGTTCAAAGCTGCAATAGTCATGGAAGGCTTCTCTTGCAAAAACAAAATATATGAAATTTTCAAATAATTTTCCATTTTCAGCCTAGACTGTCCTTAAGGCTGGTTCCCATAAGATCGTAAGAGTGTCGGCGACAGTCGGCGACAGTCTGCGATAGTCTACGATGGTTTCCCGACTTTAACCGAAGCACATTTTTGCGACCCTTACGATTGCACCGACATTGCCGACCGTGTATCGTATGGATCGGTAGAGTTGGTTTCAGTTCAACTTTCCCGATTCATGCAACACTTGAAAATCACAGAAGGTAAATAGAAACAGATGTTGCCGATCCAAAGTTGTTGAAAAGTTGTTCACATGTTTAAAGTGAACCAGTCATCGTATAATAGTTTCGCGCGGTTTCATCACAACGGGTGTTTTGTTATCAAAATAGTTCATCCAAAATGGCCTCCAAGGAGCGGTTGGATACTTTGAACTCCGACAATTATCAATTTGTTCCCGATCAATGGGAACACGCTTTCTTTGATCACTATGGAAGATGGAAGAAGAGATCTGCGTCATGTTCCCAACTCTTGCAATCTTATAGGAACCAGCCTTTACTTTCTGTCACAGTTTTCTGTCAATTCTAGGCACATTGATTTGCTATTCTTGCATGAAATGAGAAATATTGCTAGTAAGTGTAGGATCTTTTCAGCCTTGATTCTGTTGCTCTAAGGTCATGGTTTACGCTGTCAGAGAATAATTAAAGCAGTTGCTGAATTAGCTGGCATCAAAGATATGCGCTGTAAATTGATTGGATCAAACACACCACAAAGAATAGTTAGAGCCACTTTTCAGGGCCTAAAAAGCCAGGTATACGCCTTTTTTCTTTCGATATGAAAGGATTTCCCTGTTCTACTCAAAGAGAACAGTGATTGTGTTTTTGGAACTTGTGCTTACAGGAAACAATATGGAGAGCCTTATCCTGTTTGTCTATCTAATTTTGGGGGCTCCTCCGTAAGAACCCTACTACACTGACAATTTATTCATTTGAGAATTATTTTACAATAATTTTAGAAGTAGAATTTATATTTGTAATTTGTATCTATAATTTGTATTTATATTTCAACTGAATCGACTTGATTTCGAAAGGAGAAGGCTTGGCCTTGTGAGTTTCTTTTTCTTCGTGAATCATCAGGTTTTTCATTGTTCATTCATGCTGCAAGATAAAGCAGAGTTCATCTCTCAATGTTGCAAATACATTATTTCTTTGAAAAAGCTAATTAGCTTAGATTTTCTGCAAGTATCATTTGAATGGTATAAAGTTCTCGAAGAATTCCAATCCCCCTTTCATAGTACAGGCAATGTGGACATTCTGCATAAGTTTCTGGATCTATCTTTGTCAATACTCAAACATGATACAATTTAGAAATTACTGTTAACTTTGTGTTCACAAACTGCGTACTCGGCTATCCGGGTTCATCTTTGATCACATAAATTATTACATTGAACTTTAATGGTAGTTGAACCATAACAAGCTTATGAATCTTTTTCGAAATTTCGAATCCGCAGAATGACGCCACAGAAGTGCCTGAATTTAGTAGTTTTCTATGAAGTTTCTGGGCAATTCCACTGGAATGTTTGCATGTTTTGGTGTATATCTAGAATATATTTGTATCTTTTAATTAGAACGGTGACAAGAATTGATACCTATGTATATATCATGTTCTTTATCTATAGGAGTCACACGAAGAGCTGGCAATAAGGACAGGCAGAAACGTAGTAGAATATCGACCAGAAATGGGCATGCGGCCAGTTGTTGTTGCAAGTCCAACTCTAGAAGCAGTTAAAGCTAGAATTAAAAATGAAATGGACCAGGTAGATGAAGACATTACTAAGTTCTTTGATCCTTCCAGTGGACTTCATAAAGCAAAATCAGTTCGTAGATTGTAGTGTTTGCGCATGCGCTGAATTTGTCATCGAAGTAGCTCCTTCTAACCATTGTTTTTATCTAAAGTCTATTAGTTCCTTTTGCTTCTTTGTATTCTAATAACCCTACTCAAATTTTTAATGCTGATGCAGTCAATGCTTTGAAAATTCTTTTCAAACTTTTTGCTACTTTGTTACATATTCCAACGTTACATTCTAAAATAAGCAATTAGATTCCATATGAGGTATGTTGAGTTTTAATGCATTTCTAGTAGCGTCATATTTTTGTGTGAAATCGAAAATCATGAGTGCCATCTTGTTTCTTGACTCATTCTTTTGTGAGTTTATTGTACAGCTCACAATAGTCGGTTTTGAATTTTTTTCTCTACTACTGGCTACTTGCCAGTACTCATCCATTTTCATTCTTCAGGCTATTTGTATTTAATTTCTGTACTGCGTTAAATTCATACCATAAAACAGATTTCAATGACTTCTAGTCATGATTTAATAATAAATAATAACTCATGATAAAAACTATATCTATAGCCATGTATCCATCAATGTATCCATAAACTACTAGCTTTCTAAATCTAAAGAAATAATTTCAGAATTCATGTTTTACTTTAGGATATGTAATATCATTTTATTTAGAAAATCCAAGTTTTCCCTCTATGCTTTTGTGGAAGACAATGTCTGTGATATCGACTGGACCTTGAAGATTCAGAGTATCTGCAAATAGAACAATAGATCATCTTCTTATTTCTATCATGTATATATAAAGTTATGGAAGAGAGCTGTATATTAACTTTATAGTGACATTCTGTATTCAGAAGTAATCAGGCTGTTCACTATAACTTGTTTGATTATGATTATTGTTTACGATAAAAGTTTTAACAAGGCAAGATCTCTATGCATTTGTATGACGGTTATATCATAAGCCATTAAAAGCCCTAGTGATTAGGAATTATAACTTAGTGAAACGTTGTAAAATAGCTGTTTATTTACCTTGATTTCAGTAGCGGTCTTGTTGAATTCGTTGTAATTGGAGGCAAACTATTAATTGCATCTATTGAATCCTGCAGATTAATTTCAGAATTTTCGTGCAATTATTCAATTTGAATTCAATTTCATTTTTATTCAAGTTCAATAAATTGCACCATTGAGAACTACTGTAGTTGATGTGATGCAGTCTGATTTGATTTGATTTATTATGATTGAATCTGATCTGCATTTAATGTATGAAATCTGATTTATTTAATCTTATGTGTATTACTACTTTAGTTTCCCTTTCATCTCGCTAATAGCATATACAATAGCTTGATTTTTGCACTTAAAACTAGATTATGTTTTGTCAGCTTTCTACTTTATTTTCTATCTTCTATTTCTTAGCAAAATTTTCGCTCGCTGATCTTGCTGTTCCAAACCAATTTTATTTAAATTGGATTTCACTATTTTCAACTTACAGCTATTCCCTTTCATGTCATTCAAAACCTAAATGCTTTTCTATTTAAGAGCTTTTGGAAAGCATGCAAATTAATTTCTAAACACTGTTGTTTATCATTTTGTAATTTCCAATAAAATGAATATTCCCCTTACCAATAAGCCCTGTTTCCAAATTATACTCTTCGTGAGCAGTAAATGGATAAGTTTTTTTAGATTTCGGTATTTGTTACTTACATTTGAATAATAACCTTTTTCTGAGATATCTGTTTGGGTTGATATACTTAATCGTAGATTTCCATGGTGATGACCACTTGAATGTTTAGTTGCATTATGTTCGTCCGGGATATTTCCAATTGCATGCATATCTACGGCCCATTTTGTGACATCTGTTGTGCTTGTATCATCAATGTTCTTAACAATGATGTTTTTACTTTTCTTTTCTGTTTGTACAATTGCATCTACCATCTTGCCCGGTTCAATTTGTGTTGCAATATTCGCGAAACATATTTTGATTTGAGTTGATGCATCTTGCATCTGAACTTCCCCGTTCGTATCAGTATGTGTTTTATGAGCCTCTTCTTCAGTTAACGCTTGTTCATTCTCCTCTTCTTCTGATTGACCCTTTTCGATTTGATCTGTTTGTGTTTCAGATGTAGTTTGGCTTCTTTCATATTGCGTGCTGACATCTAAATGCCCTCCATTTTCCTAATAGATGTAGAAACAGATAGATGACAAGTTTTTTCCTGTTTGATTATATCAACATTATCCACTTACAACTTTGAATTCATCATTTAAATATATTTGTTAGTAGTTATTGTCAAGTTGTTTGGCTTACCTTTTGATTCCCTTCTATGGTTAAGTTTTTATCCTTCATTTTAGTCTTGAGTGCATTAATCTCCTGTTCTTTTGCTTCAAGAGATTTTTCCATTCTATGAAGTTATCATAAATGAACATGAAATAACATAATATAGCTTTGCATAGATTGATATAAATCTTCATAGCCATTTAACTAGGCCTGTTGTATTTTGAACTTTTCTAACTATGATTTCGAGATAAATGGTATGGTTTTTAGGCCTAATGTTTTTTGTAATGATTCATGATATAATTCCAGATAGTGTCATAACTAATATATATAAATTGGCATTATTGTTATTATTTCACTATTTCAAATACTTACTTTTTAATTGTTTGTTTATAAGTTGCTATTTCTGTGCACATATTTATTACAATCTCTTGGTCCTGGCGCAATGATAGTCCAAGTTTTTTGACAATGGCCAATGCTTCGTATGCATGGACACTATCAGATGCATTGTCTAGTGATGCGTCTGTCCTGAAAAGTGAATTTTTAAAGATTTGTGTTCTTTCATTTATGAATATTTGTAGGCATGTGTGGGTTTTTATTGTGTTCAAGTTGAAATCATAGTATTTACCTCCATGTATAGTCAGGCCTATTCTCTTTTTATGTTGGTGACTCCAACATTTTTTTGTCATCATAATTAACTCGTCAAATCCGTAATATATCAATATCATCGATTGCAATCTTCTCAATATACTCATCGTTGATTTTGTTACGTTGCCATATCCTACACCAAAAGGATATCCAACCATGTTGCAGAAATGACAAATAGTTAATTTCCATTTCACTGCTTTATCTTCCTTTGACATTTCATCTCGTCAGATATATTAGTAACCATTGCTGGGGACTTGTGCTCTCTTAGTGTACGATCATGCAACCCATGAATTATACTGTATTTCTTAAACTATCGGGATTTCCCTATTGCGAATGTATTTGTATATTGCCAGTGTAACATTCATCCTCTCTTTAGATCCTTTTCAGATTTAGCAAGGCAGATATATGCAATCTCAGCTTGTTAATGTAGTTAAATGGAACATCACAAAGCTGAACTCAAAATATGTTTCATTTAATTGATCAGAAGCTTTCAAAATGCACCCTATGGTTATCATATCTTTGTGTTATTTTTAATGTTACCTTTTAGAACGTGATCGGAATTACATTCTTAAAGTATTGAGTGCTTGACAATTGCATTGAGTACAGTTTTGCAGTACCGGACTACTTTCCACTTTTAATAAAACAGTACCCACAAAGTCAGCTACTAATATAACTAATTGTGACAAAGCTGAATTTGAAGGTAAATTTGGTTTTTCTATTCATAGTTCGAGAATAAATGATGTAGCTCAAAGCAGTAATTAAGAATCATGCGGCTTTGTTCATTCTACCAGTCAGCGCAGATTTGAATCCTATGCCTACAGAATGAGTACATTACGTAACCAAGAGAAGATTGTATTCAATAGCCAATCCAATAGCTTTCAAGTTTCCTCTGTAAACATTCAGATAATACTTATGAGTAATTTTATTGAAGGTAGCTAGATTTTAAACTATCATTAACGTGAGATGATAAGAGTTACTCATAACCGCGTTTAGTGTTTTGAATTCGAAGAATTTAACTTGTATGGAAGTCGAAATGTGTGTTGTTAAACGTCTGAAGTTGTTTCTGTCAACTGCTAAACAATAATTTGAATTATATTTGAAGTGAAATAATGCCACAATGCATATAGTTTGTTACATCTTTCAATTCTGAAATTGCTTCTAAAGTAAAACTGACATATAAGTTATACTTCTGCTTGATGTTATTGCCCGTAATATGTGAATAAAGTTTGTATGATTCAACATACATAACTGTGCTTTGTGAAAAACCTAAATTCCTGGTGAGCATCCACTGACATTGGATGCAGGCATTTTTACCCGATGAATTTATAACGTGAAGTTTTACATTGTCTTTTGTGGATATTGAATTCGCATTTGTAACAATAATAATCAAAATTATAGTTAATACAATAAAAAGTTGATGCTCAATCCTCGATTCCTTCAGTTTTCCATGCCTGTAACTAGGTACAATGAGATAGATATTGTAAATGGCAAGCTTTATTGGAAGATTTAGAGTTAAATACATAAGCTGTTATATACAGATAGAGTACCTTTGAGCAGCAGCCATGTTTGCTTGGTGATGAGGTTATACTAAGAATCCTTCAACTCCTCATAACAGACATCTTTCAATCCTATCGTCTAATTTGATTGAGATGTCGTATTGAGCATTGCATTCAGATTTAAATGCTCATTTTGACTTTTTTCATGTTTCTTTTATGGCCATTCTAGCTACACAATTATTAATCTTTAATAAATTTGATTAGTAAATTTATGTACGGTTCTATGCTCAATTCCACCTGCTATTTTTAACATTTCATGTCAAAACATTCATTCTTCTTAGCAAAATGTATATTGTTTGCAAGTACTGAGTGCAGCTCGATTCATGAATGCAAATTTAAGAAGTATTTACAACAAAATTTGATGTATGCTTTTATATTTTGAACTCTTGCTTTGAGAGTGAGTTCATGGTCCATTAAGTGGCTTTTCAAACAGTTAGGATCTATGGAATAGATTTCAAAGAATGAAATTCCTTGAAAGTGCATTAGGTTTATCAAATCAAACACATCAAGTTTTAATTGCAGATAGATTCGAAAGATATTTGGTGTGAACAGTTAGGTAAGGTCACTCACATGTCTTATAAATCTAAACATCAGATCCTTGACAACTTTGATCCACGCAGCAACAAAATGAGCTCAGACAGGAGCAACTGAGAATTCAATGTATGACACATCAAATTTAACCACCTGTTTCATTCCTAATCCGAAAACAAGTAAAGCTCATGTTGCTTAGAAATCTGCCTTTTTTATTTGACACAGGAAAAATCTCGTGATCCTGGGAATGTTGAAGTAAACTCAACAATACCTGGCTTAATTGAAATTATCATGATAGTATTTTTCTTTGTAAGATTCGAAACATAAAGGATTGGTTTTCATGCCATAGCGTTTGTGTTTTCATCACCAGTTTACGAAGATTGTTTACATGGATCCTCCCATCAACTTTCTTTTGTACAAATTCATCAGAACTCGACGTATAGTCACCTAGGAGTAGCCTTAAAACGCTCTTTTCTCTGAGTCCTTTGATTGACCTTTCACATTAATAATTGCACCTTCTATTTCGAAAAGAAGTTCTTGATGTTGTTCCAAACCCGAAAACCGAACGTTTTGGATTTGCTATCATATGCTTCTCCTTAAACCAGTCGACAGCTTCAGTGATTTCATCCTAAAGCCTCATCACCACTGACTCAACATCTTCGTTGAAAACATACAATGTATTATCGTATGCAAAGTTGCATACGTTGGAAGACCTCGTGGTGAGGATGAAGTTGAACGGACTAAGTTGAAGACACGAGGACCAAGAACTGAACCGTATAGAGCGCCTGATACTATCTTCCATTCATTGAATGATAGTTTGACATTGCGCCAAGACTGTTTGGTGCAAAACCATTTGCTTCAAGTTTTGTGGTAGACAGCCATGTGCTTTTGAAATGTCCGTTAGTACATTTCCCGCGATCACTTTTTGGTGAGTTTCTGTTGACAAGTTTCAATTAGTTGGAAATTGTATGCTGTCTACTATACCCACTTTGAAAGCACATATTGAACTAGACAAGATTTTGTTTTTAAATGCAAATTTTTAGCGAAAATCTTTCAAGTTAACGGGCCACCAAGAACTCGCTTCTGTGGATCGTATTTGGCTGACGGGTGGGCAATTGATGCAACTTACAGGAAATAGATGGAAGATAAGAACATTGAAAAAGTTTTTTGAGTGCATGATCGAACTAATATGAGCTCCCTGATTATACCTTTAAGTAGTTTAGGCAGGTAGATATAAGATCTAGTGTTCTGTAATAATACAAACTCAGAAAAATCGAAAGTCAACGAATCATCCGCCCGCGAAGAAAATTGTCATCTTCTGACGTGAATCTGAGACTCGCTCTCTTTTTCGTTTCCAACAAACATCTTCACAGAAACGTTTGTGCCCTTCTGCGGTGCAGGACTTAAATCCTTTTGTCTTCTCCATTGTGTTTCCTTTCTTTGTTTCTATTGTTTTTTATTCTTTTGTTGTTATTTTTTTACTTATTTGTCCTTGCCTCTCTCTTCTATATACTCTTCCATCCATCTGTTCACCTTTCGTATGATTCCTATATCTACCCTCTCTTCCATCCAGTCTCTTTTTAAACCTTTCAGGTTTTCTTTCCTTATGTATCCTTGACTCTTTTGATATCTTGTTTTTATGCTTACTACTTCATTTCTTTTTTATTGCTTTTCTAGCGCTATGTTTATTTTATTTTTTACTTTCTTTTTCCAAATAATCATTGTATTAGTGTATATTTCATCTAGATAGATTCATAATCCCCTGCTATTTTTTCTGTTTCTGTTGCCAACCCTGCGTATGCTGTCTCCTCTTCTGCTTCATTTATCTTCCTACCTAATCTCTCATCATCCGAAGTAATTAGGTTTTGGTACAGTATCAACTTCTGGTACGCTATTTGCATCTCTAATACCCAAATTGCAAACTCCTTTAAAATCCCCCAAGTTGATGTTGACTCCGGAACTTTCAACAATCTCTTAGTCATTCTCCCATGTATTTTCTCAAGTCTCTCCATATCTTTTTCCCAATTCTTCTCCAACATTCAAGATTATTAGTTATAAACGGTACCGATGTCCTCTCATGTATCAGCAGTCGTGCTTCTGTACCGAGCTTCCCCATTTCCTCTTCTTTAGTCATCCTCTTTATCTCTATTATTATTCCTTCTGCCTTTTTCTCAATTTCCTCAATCTGTCTATCCATATTCCCCTTTTCGTTCAGCCAACTTCCCCGAAATTTGAATTCTCCAACTTCTCGTACTACACCTTTCTTAATTTACAATTCACTGCTTTCCTTTGTTTTTCCAATTTTCATAACATTTTTTTATCAACATTTTTTCTTTTTTAGTAAGTAATGTCAGGGAAAGGCCAATAGAGCCTATAAGACACCCCTGACAAAGGAAGAAAGAGAAAGGAAAGTTACTTAGGGAGATGAGACCAAGTTTGTTGATGCTAGATTTAAAACAAGATAACTCGTAAGATTCAGGAAAGGTAGTGGAAGGTAAGGTGTTCCAAAGTTGACAGGTTTTTGGAATGAAAGAAGATTTGTGGGAAAGAGTTCGTGGATTGGGTAGTATGACCTGGAAAGGGTGTGATTGAGTAGAGCTTCTGGAAGGTCGAGCATGCTTCAGGGGATCAGGAATAATATTCTTGATTTCCAGTGAGCAATTTAACGTAGTCACTTTTTCTTTTTCCATCTGTCTTAAGTTCTTTCCTATTTCATTAATTGCTACTCTTGAATTTGCTGTATCATCAACGAACACCAACGCTCCGATATAATTGTCTTTCGCAAGCCTTGTACTTGCCTGTTTCTCCTCTATGTTGTCTTCATTTCTGCCGTACTACCACAACACAGAATCGGTTCCAAAAATATTTCCTTGTTTTACAATTCTTTCCACATTGATCTGGTCTGTCTCTCCAAATGGTGTATCGATTTTGATCCTTGCTTTTCATTCAATCTATATATTAGCACTTCTTCCCTTTCCCTCAAACCACGTTTCACCTTGTCCAATAAGCAATCCACCAGCCAAAGTTTATCAAAACTTTTCTCTGCATCTGCAAAAAGTAAATTGGTTTCCTTATTATAGTACTTTTTCTGCCTACTATCGCCATCATCCTTGTATATTGTTCTTCATTGACCTCCCCTCCCTACCTCCATTCTGAAACGTTCCTGATTTTATATCTCCTTCAATTTTCCTTAATACAACTTTTTCTAACACCTTTCCTGTTCTTCATCTCCGTTATCTTTCCCTTGTTCTTACATATAGATTTGATAGTTATCTCCTCCCATTGCTTTGAAACAATTAAATGCTCTAGTATCTTATTAAAAAGCACGACTAGTGAGTTTACCATTTTACGTCCTCCTGCTACAATCAGCTCATTTCTCCTTCCTACATGATTTCCAGCCTTTCTCTTCTGCAATTTCTTAATCATCTTTCTAACTTCTTATCTCCTATCTCAGTTAACCTCGTATCCTCGTAGAGAAGTAATGTGCTCAAAACGAGGTTTTGTTTAGATTCTGCAATGGCGTCGTGTCAGCATCAGAGGCTTCGTTGGTTTATTGCTTCCTTTTTCATTGCAAATTTGATTCAATTTGCTGTTGCAGGGTAAGCTGTAATGTAGTCTTTGTTATTCACCTATGAATTTCTAGACCCTTTCCGCAGTATTATGTCGCTTACAGGATGAGCAAGCCGTGTCCTGTCTTCCAAGGTGCATTCTATGTTAGTAGTAGGAGGCCTTACCAGAATATGTTCGGCTTGGGCTTAGAAAAATGACTTGGCATACGGAGAGAGCATTCTACTTTTCGGTGTATAAATCCTTAGGATAAGTGACTTTTTAAATTCATTGTCGTTTCATTTTTTCAAATTTGTTGGAATCTTGAAAATAATTTTTGTAATAACTTTCATTTAATCTTTTTCTATATAAATGGGGAGGAACAGCAAGAATTTTTAGCGTACTACCGGACCCACCTCTTTTAGGTCACCCTCATTATGGCGTAGAATCAACATGGAATGGACTCTGGCCTGTTTTTAGGGACACAACCCCCATCAGTTTGGTTCAGTTCATCTATATTCAAGATTCAACTATGTTCTGACACAAATGAGACTAGGAGGGTGATTTGGCAATAAAAGTTTTTGCTTCATAGGCATCCCACAGAGGTATATCCCTAGAGGCATAATTCAGCAACATGTTGGCATTTGATAAAACATTGTTCTTTTCAATACCTGGCTGGGTTGATGTACGCGATTAACACCTCACACCTACTTTATACCTAACTATGACAGCATTTGATCTTGAACACATTGGACAGAAAAAAGCTTGAAAATTTGAGCCAACTTCCTTGAGTCTCTGCACAAAAAGACTTCTGATGATAACCACGTACAGTTATTGACATCTGACTATGTTCTTTTTCTAAAATTAAGTGCTAAGTCACAACTGTTGGGGGCTAAATCAGGATTTTACAAGGGTGGTCAATCACCTGTGTAAATAGGTTTACAAGGGCGTTTGCAAGAGTGATGGTGATCACCCACATGAAATGAAAAGGTATGGTAACTTCCTCTGATTTTTTATTTTTCTTGGATGTTTGAATTTATATTTTGTCATTATGATCAAGATCTGTTCCACCCACTTTCTAATCAATCTGTCAACTATGCAGGCAGCATATCCAGTGGTCGAATTGGATACATGATTCTTTCAAAACTACAATAATTTAAGTTTTCTTACAATATTCTTTTGGTGGCATAATGCTGCTTAGATGTTTCTAAGATGATACTTGCAATAGTAAGCAGAATAGCCAACATTAAGTCAAAAGGCCTGTATACACCATATAATTGGAACTCAAAACTGTTAAGATAAATGGGGCACTTTGATTTGACTGGTCAGAATTGCCAAAATTTGCTGCTTAAGTAAGGCTATAACCATGTTTCATAGTCAAGCCCCAGTTATCGAGAGCTCAGCTTTACTGTTACTGTCACTGTTTGGGATTTGTTTATAAAATATGGTTATGGTTTCATTTAATTAAAGAATTTTGGCAATTTTGACAAGTCAGATCAAATTGTCCATCTTGTCTTTGTGTCTTAGATTTTGAAAATCTGAAAGGTATGAAGTAAAAAAGGAATGCAAAAGATTACGTTTATGGTTTCTAATTTTTTAGCTCAAAAATATTAGTTAGTATGTCTTTTATTGCAAACATAATCATGAATATCATATCAAATATGTCTTAGTTCCAGTTAACTGGAGTAAAAGTGCTGTTAGGACTCTTAAACAGTTCTCCCACTTAGTGGAGGCTGTAGTCAAGCAGAGGAAAGTATGTGAAGATGTATAAGAATTGTCTATGAGAAAGTGGCCCCACCTAGCAGGATTCCCACTTATTCAGGATCCTAGTTATTGGTAGTGTGCTGTGGTTGATCTGTTTTGTTATTTAGTGTTTATTTAGATAAAATAAAAGAAGCAACCCTTGCCAGTTTTGCCAAACATTGAGTTTAACAATGATGTGTTATTTACAGACTTGTTCCTCCTTTTTAGTCGTGACTTTTACAAGATTTTGGGTGTATCTAGAGATGCATCTGAAAGAGAAATTAAGAAAGCTTATCGTAAATTAGCAATGAAGTGGCATCCAGACAAGAACCCTGATGATCCATCAGCTGCTGAAAAATTTCAAGATTTAGGTGCTGCTTATGAGGTTAGGGTGGCTTATATTTGTGTCACAGGATTTTTACTGAATTTAAGATTTTTTCTGATAATGCTATTGTATTACATTTATTTGACTGTAGTCTTATAGGTAGGTACATGTGTTGTAAGACAGTGGTGGAAAATGCCTGTTTTTATATATATATAGCAATCCCATATCTCCAGAAGTTTTGTTATAAAATATTATCATGTATGATTTGACAATTTATTTTTATAATTTATAGAAAGGATACATACATCCTTTTTGATAGCGTTATTATAGCAATATAATCAGATATTTCATTATTAGGTCAAAATTTTCATCTTCTTGGTATATCCCTAGTATTTAGCCATTTATCACTTTTGGAAATAATTTTATAACCATGAGTTTGAAACCTAAGAGGAATCTGTAATTTACAATAAGTTTTTTTCAATATAAAATTTTCCAATTGCAAATACTTTCTACACTACATACAATCTACCATGGAGTGCAAGATACTGTGATAACAAAGCAAATTTGAAATACACATAAATGATTTTTACTAGGAAATACTTAGGTTTGTTTCATTTGTATGTTGTGCTAACATATGGCATTCAAGTCTTTTCACATCCTATCAATAAAAGGGGTAAAATATAATAGAAATGATAGTGAAAAAAATATTATTAAAATCTATGTGCTTTTGAGTAGATCCAATGTCATTCTTTCATTTTTAGGTCCTATCAGATTCAGATAAGAGAAGGACATATGACCAGCATGGAGAAGAAGGTGTCAAAAAGATGGGAGGCTTTGAAGATGGTGGTTTTGACCCTTTTTCATCGTGAGTTTCCTTAAGGCCCTCTTACACGGTCAGATTTGACCGTGTATATTAAAAAATCAAATGTCGAAAGCCACCATCAGACTGTCGAATTCGATTTTTTAAAAAATCGAACATGTTCTATTTCTTTCGACAAATCAAATGGTAAATGAATGAAATTTTTCCTCGCCCACGCTTCCGCCTCACCTGTATCGTGAAATTTGGCACTGTATCATGAATCAGCGCGGCCAAAGTGCAATAAAATGAAGAAATGGAACTATTCATTGCTAAAGAAGAAAGAGAAGAGGGCTCGATAAAAGAGAGACTTTCATCACAATTTGTTCGGGACTCATTATCGTGTATTTCGTATAGTAGTCATTTTCTTCGGCAAAGCATAACTCCTTCAAAAGTGTATTGAAAGCCCCAGTACCCATTCCTTCATCAGTTTTGTACATTTTCCGCTCTTATTTCTTCATCTTTTAATACCAATACTATTACTATCGCAGCTAAAGCAACCTGGTCTTCTATGTTTTTTGCAAAACAACAGTTTGGCTATTTTGTATTCGATAAAAGCTGATCATGATTCGATAAAATCTGACCGTGTAAAAGGGGCTTTCAATTCGACAAATCTGAAGCAAAACCAGATTCAACAAATCGAATTTGACGAAATCTGACCGTGTAAGAGCGGCTTTAGATTTTGGAGGTTTTCTTCTTATGTTTATTTTTGTGTTGTTTTATAACAGTATTTGTCTATGCTGTTGAACAACTACTATTTAATTGAAATTCTCCTTTGTTCTAGATTCTTTGGAGGGTTTGGATTTAGTTTTGGTTCCCAGAATGGTGGTGGCCATCAAAATGAAGTCCCGCGAGGAGCTGAAGTTGTGATGGATTTAGAAGTCACACTTGAAGAGCTGTATACAGGAGAGTTTGTTGAGGTATTAATGGCTTATTTCTCATGGTAGTTGCATTTCATGAATGGAGCATGGTCCTTTTCAAGGGTGGTGCATTTCATGAATGGGCCATTTCATTTGTGGTCCACTTCATGGATGGACCATTTTATGTGTGGTCAGTTTCATAGATGATCCATGGCATGTTGATCCATTTAGTGATTGGTCCATTCTACTAATTACCAAGGCCATTTCTAGAAACTTTCTTTGATGTTTGTAGGATTTACTTGTCTGCCAACAAAGTACCATATCGCCCATAATAGAAGAATATCTTCTGAATTTTGTAAGCTTTAATTATGCGTGATAATTTATGCATTCAATTCATTGGCACATTGTGTGATTCAGTAGATTTAACAAGTTCATGAATTGACTGCTTCTCCTCAACACCTAATTCTTCTTCTAGAGTACAAAAAGTTAAAGCAATTTGCCAACAGAAATGGCAAATCTTGGTTATTTTACCTAACAGAATTTTTGTATTTGAGGATGTGACCCCCCCCCCCCCACTTCTCACCATAGGAGGAGCCCTGCTAATGAACTTTGAAAACCGATCTTTAATTTTTTTATGGATAATGTTGAACTTTAGGTAATGAGAGCTAAGCCAGTAGCAAAGACTGTTCCTGGAACACGGAAGTGCAATTGCAGAATGGAGATGAAAACGACACAATTGGGGCCTGGTCGTTTTCAAATGATGCAGGAAGAAGTTTGTGACGATTGCCCACAAATTAAATATGTTACTGAAGAAAAGCTTTTGGAAGTCGAAATTGAGCCAGGAATGGTTGATGGCCAAGAGTATCCATTTCATGCAGAAGGTATTCAGTTTCTTTCTATCGTATAAGTTTATTTTTTCCCATTTTAATTACATTTGTTGTCATTAGAAACTTAATTGTAGGAGTAATTACTGCACTTGGCACAGACTAATATATATATGTATATAATATATAACTGTATTTTTAACATTAAGGCCAGTAGAAAGAAGGCCACTCCATAAGGGCTTTTGGAAGTGAGTAACTAGTCGCATGTCTCATCACAAAATTTTGCATCAAGACATGCAACTTATATCAACTATTTATTGTCAAAGCACTTGATGTTGTTAATTTCAAGAGTAGGGTGTGTGATGAATGAAGAACCTCATCTCTTTGAGCACATACCAAGTTGCGCATGTCCAACCACATACTATAAACTGAGAGGCCTGAATAAAATGCATAACAAATAAGTCTATTGTGAACTGTAGTGAACGTAAACATTGTACACTTAGGCCATGTCATACTCGATGTCAATTTTCTTCTTTCATTCATTCGCATTCTTGAATTACAAACCTGGAACATCACCATACATCACTCCTGTCATCATACACTTGGTCATTCCTATTCTGTTGTTCTCTACGCAATCACCACCACACGATTCCATTCAACAATCAACTAACAACCACCTAACCCTTCCTCTGCGTAATTCGTGTTTATTTTGGGTTGTTCAATGTTTATGTACATATTCGTGTAAATTGTAATGTAAAGTCAGTCAGAGTAGAGTCAGAGTACCGTCAGCATTACTGTCTCCTCTCTCTGCCTCCGTGTTCTCTGCACGTTAAATAATGATACTCGTCGATACATGGATCAACGAAGGATGTCACTGAACGAACATCTGCAGCTTATAGGAAACACCAACACACGTTCTTATAATGGTGACCGAGACGTGACCCGCAAAGCTCCTCGTTGGTTCAACATCTCAGCACATCAACTTTCAACTGACTTGTCAACCATTCGCAACTCACAGCCTTCGACTCACTTTTTTCGCAAATAGCAGGGGCATTTGTTAGCTGATTACCGTTGTATTATCTGTGTTAAAGTTCAGTTCATCTAGGTGCAAAGTGTTTTGATTCCTGTACCGTTTATTTTGGCATATCATATTTGAGGGTCCACTTTGTACCTTTCTGCATGTATGAAAGCTATCACATACAATAGCTGAGTTCTAATTATAATAATTATAATAGTAATAATAAAAGTAATTAAGCAACTGTTCTTCCCTTTTTGTTATTTGATCTTATTGTCTTGCCATTTTATGTAACCTTCAGTGGCAAATTTATTGTTTTTTTATTTATTTATTCTTTATTCCAGGTGAGCCCCATGCTGATGGTGAACCAGGTGATCTGAAATTTAAGATCCGTGTATTGAAGTAAGTTTAAGCATTTTTTCTATTCTCTTGATAATATCATTCAAGTAGTCTTTCATGTAACTCACTTTTGTTAACAGAAATATTGCATATATGGTTGGTGTACTTTTGTGTACTCACATAATATTATCCCTTTCAATATATTTCTATTATAATTTATAAAATACCAATTGCTTCATCTTTGCATGCAGTCTTCTTTACTTTATTTAAGCTTGATCTCTTTTTTGCAATTATTTACTCAGGATATATGCTTGCCTCCTTTTGCGTGAAGTGCTACTTTTTGCCATTTTAGGCACAAAAAGTTTGAAAGAAGAGGAGATGATTTGTATACAAATGTTACCCTATCCCTGGTAGATGCTTTAAATGGATTTGATCTCCAGATTGAGCACTTAGATGGCCATAAAGTCCATATTCATAGAGATAAGATAACCTGGCCTGGTGCAAAAATTAAAAAATCAAATGAAGGAATGCCTAACTATAATGATAATCTTAAGAAAGGAACATTGTTTATTACGTTTGATGTCAATTTTCCAAAAGGAGAGTTATCAATAGAGGAAAGAGAAAGTAAGCAATTTTTCTTGTTGCTTGATTTTTTACAACTTTTTTTCTGTACATTTTTCCCACGCAATCTGCATCTTTTTATCATTTAATATGTCTAAGAGCATTATCATAGAATTCAGATTAATATGGCATTTTGTTGTCAGCATAGAAGTAGTCTTCTTTGTCATCACTTTTGTTTATTCCTTTTGCTTTCTGTTGGGTTGCATTACCTTACCTTTGCTTATTTTAATTTCCTTAAAATTAGGAAAATTAGGCCTTTATTTATGATCTCCATATAATTATCATTAAACTTGAATTTGCAATATATTATCTGTTTGGAAGTCTGAAAAATATTAACCCAAGCTATATCCCATTTGACAAATTTCCATGTGCCGTTTTTTGCTGTTACCTACTCGATATGATATGATATGATAATACACACTATCCATTTACTATGGTTTCTCATAGTGCTCCTACAGATAATATCCAGATATCGATGACTAGATTGTCAGGGATCTTCTAACCTTTGAAAATTTATAGTTGCACACCTTTTGCTCTATTAGTTTCATCTATTCCCTCTTCTGACTTTCTCAGTCTTGTTAAAATCCTTTTGCCATATTTAAATACTCCTCTTAATCCTCTTCTGCCGTAGGATGCACTTATTACGTATATTGTAGTTGGAGCATATCCTGAACAACTCCGAAATTGCTAGATGTCATCTTCTATGTGTAGCATTCTTCCGTCTAAACCATACCATATTTGGTTGGGATTTCTTCCCCTTATAAGTCAATTTCAATGATTGTAATACTTTATTCTGTATTCCTTTAAAATTGTTATCAACTGTAGTTAACGGTCTCTGGAGAGATACTAAGGCGTGGCCCAAGGTTGCAACACGCAGCAGACTTTTCTTGTACATCAAATTGCTTCTTTGGTCTAAAGCCAGAATCTCTTCTTGACGTGATTCCTGGACGACGCGGAAAGTATCTCAAATCGATTCATAGTCAGCCCACTATTGGAAATTGCAAGTTAAAATTTTCAGGCTACAGTCACTAGCACCCATGAAGCATATTTAAGCTAAAATTGTTTCACAAGACTTTTTCCAATTATTAGGTTAGAATAAGCACAAAGAAAGCCTTTTTGGTATTTGCAACACGAGTTCCTTTTCTTTCATTGGTAAATTGCATTATTATAAGCACAGATTGTTAGACATCACTTTTTGGTGTTAGCAGGTCGTTTTTCCTTTAAAGGCAACGGCCATTTATGATTATAGAATGCATAAAGATTGATGATTATAGAATAGCTGACATTTCAAGCTTGCTCCTCTAGTTTTCTATTTTCATGCCTCATTTTTAAACCTATGATGAATTTATTTTTCATTTTAGATATTAAGAAGATACTGAAACAGACCTCATCCCAGACAGTTTATAATGGACTATAGAATTTATTTCCAATAGAGAGATAACATGCAGAGTTCACAACAATAGGCGAAGTTCACAATAAGGTTAGACTAATTTGCGCGTAGCAACACTGCATATTGAATTAGTATGTTGTACCATAACTTTGCTATTTGAGCATTTGAAGATGCGAAAAGTTCTGAAATTTTTTCATTCCTTAGATTTATTTTCTTTGTGTTAAATTCCTTTTATCTTTTGAGATTATTTGCTTCTCTCCAGACTTTGGCTCTACTTATAAATCATCAAGAAAAGTAAAACCACGTCTTTTATATGAATCTTCGTAGTTTTCGGTTACATTCAACCTGTTTTATAGACACTATTATTTTTATTTCAATGCTTTTTATTACTATTGTTTTATCAGCATTGTTTTAAAATTGTATAAGTCTTTAACACCATTATAGTTTATTTGAATATGAATTTATTTTAAGATGGTTAAATCCACATTCATCAAGTATTCGGATTTACGGTTTACCCTGCTAACAAATATGGCTAACTACTTTCAAAAATGAATGTAGAATCAACTACACGATCCTATATGGAAACATAAGCAATATACAAACAGAAAAGGGCTCAAAATATTTTCTCTTTGACTTAAGCTTTGATTTAGATTATCAGCGCCTGATCTTTCAATGAACCTTTAGTCGCATTTTGGTAGCAAATCTAACGTAGGAATACATCGGCTTCATAGCTCAATTAATTCCAAACGGCAGCTCATTTGAAGTCTTTTAAAGTATGTATCAGGCATAGTTTAGACAGTGCGTTCTGAGTGGAGCGAATTAAATTATTGCCCTTCAAAAAATCTAAGTGTCAATTAAATTCGCTCATAGTTCGCTGTCTAAATCCAAGAGCGAATCGAATTATTAAATTCGCTCCGGAGCGAATTTGCTGCCTAAACTATGCCTTGCTCTTGTCTTATGTCCCATTATATCCAATTTGAATATTAGGTTTCGTCCATTTACGTTTCATTGCATTCAAAACTGTATGTTTACGGGAAACAAAACTTTTGAACTCAGTATTCGAACGTCTAATTTGAATTTGGTATCACACCATAAATTGCACTGCAGTGTCTTCTGTAGTATATTTATGTGAGAAACCAAACATCCACCTCTGGCCTTCCATTTTATTTTCACCCCCCCCCCCCCATTTAATGAATTTATTTATGATTTTTCAGGTAGGTCTTTTATCATGACCTACCCACTTTATAAAATCTAGACAAATGTCCACCCCCTTGCTAAGTCGAAGTCGACCCCCTACAGTCAAGCACAAAAGAGTACTTCATTGGCCAAGCAGTTTTCGTTACCTCGTTTCCGAAATCCTGTAGAAGTCTCGTTTACGATCGAGGATAGCTGGTAATCACGGTAATCACCAATGGCGGCTTGTGAGAAAGTTACAGTTCTGAAAGTAAAGAGAAAAGCTTCTCAAGATCCATTGCAAATAATTCGTACGTATCAGTTTCTCTTTACATTGTGACATAACATATCATATCAGAAATTCACTATAGCACGAAAAAGCAGCAACATTCTTTTAGCATAGTATGCTAAAAAAACTTTTCACATATCATAAATACTATACACGCTTTGTTCTTTTTTAAAAGGAACCTACATGTCGAGTGGCGAAGTATTTTAAAGACCTTACACTACTAAAGGAAAATTCCCTAAGGAGCTTATCAGTTTAAAAAATTTTTATAACTACAAGCAGTCAAGAGTTAGAAAGCCAGTTCCATTCATTTGCAGCCATAATCAGCATAGATTGTTTGCTATGTTTGTATCAAGTGTTTCATGTTTCATTGGTCTTAAGTTATAGCCAAAATTAAAGGCAAAACTTTTTGTTTGTCTTGTGTCTGTACCATTTGTCTGGCAGTAAACATGAAGTGAAAATTAAGGAATTTTTAGTACTAACAGTTGATGATTGGAGGTCCAGAAATATGGAACTGTTGGAACTAGGCCTTGAGCATGGCTCCTTTTAAAAGTGTGTGTACTGTAGTCTAGGAGACTGGTAAAGATCAGTAACAGAGTGGTAGAGTTGTAATTTGAAACCATTAATCTGTAACCAGATAAAGTATGGATTAGTAAATATAGCATTTTTGTTTTTTAAACCTAGATCCTCAACATGGCATAAATTAAGACTTGGTATTCCCTACTGTAACAGCAACAATAGGCACTTTGTGTGGTGTTTCAAGTAGCATTCATTTCTAAGTTTGTTTTTCATTTATGATCACATGCATTTTAGTGTTTTTTCAATTTCAAGCATATATTATGACTTTGCAAAAAGCTTCTTATACCTTTCTGTCTATTCAGCTATATGATACTTTACATATCTATTCAATAGGTATACACTCCCTTAAAAGTCCTTGAGCTTATAATGTTTGTATTTGAAGAATTTTTATACATTTGCTATATTTTGTATTTTAACAAAGACTTTTGATGATAGGGATTGAGCATCCAAGGGCTAAGAAGGCAAAGACAGATGAAAATGCTGTCAGTAAAGGTTTCCCAATTTTTTCAATTTTGTTAAGAATGATTTTACCATCATGTAATAAAGATAAGCACTTTCTCTTTGTATCTTGACTGTTTATAGTTTTGCCAATCATGGATAGGAAAGATATGGCTACCTTCTTTGTTTATGAGTTTACTTTATATTGTTTTAATATTACATGACAAATATATGAATGTGCTATAAAAGAGTAGACTTATACCTTAGGAAGAATGCACCATGGATATTCCAGATGGTAATGGATATATGCCACAAACTGTGCATGGTGTTTCCTTAAGGAACAGACTGTGTCAGCTTATAGAATTATTCTTTTTTTACATTGATGACATGCATTTGTACAACTTACCAATGGAATGTAGCTTTATTCACTCTCAGTAGATTTATTGATTTGCCATATACTGTAATTTTTCTTTTATGTCCCCTCTTTGTTAAGCCCTCTATCATCAATACACCCCCTTTTGTGAAAGCAATAAGTTGTCAAACTCCCTTGAAACCTGAATAATGCCGGAAGGTAAGTTACCTTGGCAAAAGCATAAACTTTCTGCTATTGATGACACTCTTTAGTACCCCACAAAACAAATCTAAGTCAAACTTGAATATCAATATGCTACAAACAGGGGATTTTTCTGATATTGGAAGATTCTCCCAGCATTAAAATGTGTACACTTTCTTTGAGTCTCAATGGATCTGAAGACAGAGATTTAATGTGCATTGAAGCACAAGCCATGTAAAAGCCTTTTGCCCAACCTAATGAAATTGACCATTTTAAATGCAGGATTTCAGAAGAGGACGTGACTTTGTAAACTAATTTAGATTTAGTAATTGATGAAGATAATGATGGTAATGATGAAAAAGCCTGATATCTACATATTTCGTTGCCACAGAAAATTGTTAAGATGCCCTCTCAATTAAGCCCCCTCTCCAATAAGCCCCTTGAAAGTGCTAGAAAACAATAACCCCCTGTGAAGCTTCATAGAGAATTTGCAGTTATCCATAGTAAACTCCCAGAGGCATATTGAATGTTTGTTTTTCAAGAGGGGAGCTTTATGGGGAAGGAGGTTAATTAGGAAACTCCAGTACAAGTAAGCTATTTAAGTGCTTTTTTCAATGATGCTCTTCTGATCATCTTCAATGTTAAGACAACTATTTAAGAGATTCAAATCAGAACTAGACAAGCAACTGCCAACTCTAGAGCACATGGCAGCAGAAAAAGGACATATAAAACAAATACAAACTTTATTAGTAAATATTTTATTAGAATAGAACTATTTCACACAGCTTTAGGTATACAATAATAGGGAGCTAAAGGGGTTGTTGCAAGAATCTATGATTTGAGGGTGCCTATTTGAGAGGGGGCTTAGCATGATAAGGAAGCTGAACAGAGCATTTACTACATTTTGGTATTTTTTATTCCATTTCATTTTCAAAGATATGTTTATTCCAGAGAGTGTCCTGTTCCATCTGTTTGAGAGTAGAATTGGTGAAGTGAATGATAATTGCATATTGGTATGATAGCAAATAGTTTAAATATATTTTAATTTCATGTTGTTTATCTTTCACATTATTACACCTACTCCCTTTGTGAAGTAGATAGGTTATAAGGAGGGATGAGTAGGCTTCAGTCTTTGGTTACAGCAGCTAACCACAAGCTGAAAAAGCAAACATATCAAAATATTTTTTTAAATGTAGTATCACCATTGTTACTAAATAGGATCACAATACATTAATAGATCAGAACTGAACCTGACCTTATGTTATTTTATATTAAGTAGCTGTTTTATCTTTAAAGATCACAATCAAGAAAATAGTCCAATGATCTGATTTCAATTAGACAGTCATGATCATAGTAAAAAAATATGCGAACACAGAAAAACAGTAAACACTATACACTGAGAACTTTTAAACGTAAAAGAAATGTTTTTGGAAAGTTCTCTTCTGTCTTCTTTTGTTCTTGAAGGAGAAGAATGTTGCACATTGCATGCAATCAGCCCATCTCCTGTCCCATAAGATTAAAAGTCGGCTAAACACAGCTGTGCAACATCAATAACTGGCAGCACAGCAAACCTGAGCCACAACAGTAGCTAACCTTTTGTGACTAAGATTTGGTGCACAATAAGCACACACCAATAAGTTAGTGTACCATCAGAATACTTTTGTGTTCAAGAACGTCCATCTTGTGCATCAGAAAATGTATAATTTTTCAAAATGAGCACATGGAGAGCTCTCAACCACATCTGTCTACAAGTGTGATGGAAATCAAACCTTAATTTTCTTGGGCATGTTTTGGCATGTAGGCTTGGGATCATACACACTAGGCAAAAGGGACTGAGTAGTGTAACATTTTCATAACAGAGATACAGTTAACCATAGTAGGTTGTCTTTTGATTGGATTCCAGAATTTTTGGTCTTCAATGTTGAATATTTTTACACATTCAAGGAAGAAGTAGAGAAGAAATTAAATCTTCACAATTCTTCAAATGGTCAACATGCAACTGATGGTATATCAACGAGAAAGATAGACCTTACAGCACAAGAAACAAAAGTGAGACACTATCAAATGACTTATTAATTAATGTTCATTTTAAAGCACTGCTTCAGGGATCAGACATAGGCTTTTCCCTCTAAGTTCAAGCACAGTTATTGTTTCTGTTCGGCACTGGTCCTCAATTTTCACTGGTATCTTGCTATTGTTGAAAACTGTTGTATCCAGTGGGTATTACAAGGGCTTTTTACAGTGATTTTAGTTTGACAGATCTTGTTGTTTGTCATTTTTGAGACATTTTGAAATGATGAAACTGAGATTAACAGGCATATTTTGCTTTAGATACAGTCTTTGGAACCTTGCAATATTACATCAAAATCCTCACATTTGAAAAGGTTTGTGACATGTTTATCTAAACTGTCTAAAAGTTGATGATCGTAAATTGTACTGTCAATAGTAGCTTGTATTTCACTACCAGATTTATCTATTTGCTTTGAATGATCTGGTAACATTATCACAGGTTTCCTATTATCAGTGCTTTATTTATTTACTCATGCTTTTTATCCAAATTATGACACTAAAGATAGTAATAATAATTAAATGAATATTTCTATAGGATAGTCTTCCAGCTTAATAATGATGCTGTTGTTCCAAGGGTCCTCTTGTAATAAGAAAACAAGAAAACAAGGCTTAACTGCTGTGTGATGTACAAGAAGAATGCTTATTATGCATAAGGTTCTTGATAAGAATTGTTTGTTTAAATACAAAATGAAAACAGCTCTTATTGATTCAATTTTCCTTGCATCAAATGCTAAGTCATAAAAACTTCTCCCACCTGCAGTAGCAACACAGTTTTTTCCAATTTTTGTTTTCATGTATGGCAGTTTAGCAGAATGATTGTTATTTTTTGTACCACCTTTGTGACTTATGTTTTCAGCATGGTCCTTGAATGGATCATCTTTAGGGGACACTTGGATTAAAAAAATTAATATGCTAGAGTTAGAATAAGAAGTTCATATTCTAGATATTAGCTTTATGAGTTGTTTTCAGTTTTTTTGCAATTTTCCCACAGCTGGAGAAGAGCAAATAGTGACGATGATAATGAGATAAGCAATAAGATGTTAATTGAGATATTTGATGTAACAAAAAACAATTCAGCAGAAATTGATCAAATGAAAGATTCAGACCAAATATATTGCAATTCAATTCGGATGCTTCGCGAAAATCTAACAATTTCAGATGGTATGTTTTCTTAGATAATTTAAAGTATAGAATATCGACTGTACTATCTAGTAGGATTTTCATAAGCATGCATTCTTTGTTAGTTCAATGGACATGAAGGACATGCACAGAAATGTCTTTGTGTATGACATTTCACACTCTTGGACTTTTGTTGAACAGTTGTGGAATGGTATTGATATTTTTCCGTATTTTTCAAAAAACGCAGTTGTGTAGCAATGGAGCTGTTTAACTTTAGTCTGCCAATTTACCTCTTCAATGCAAGAATTTTTTATAAGCAGATCGTTAATAAGCAACTGAATTTGATTTGAAGAACTATTAAGCATCTTTATTCAGGACTGTAAAGATATAAGTATAAGCAACTTTAAAAATATTAGTTAGCAGATATAAAAATGTTGCTGTATTTACAGAGTTACTTTCATATCCAAACAAAGCAAATCATGTAAAATTTGCCAAAATAGATCCGCAATGACATCTTTACCTTGTTAAATATGAAATATATACTGAAAGTATTTTTTATTTTCTAACTTTCCTTCCAGCTATATAACTGCTCGATATGATTTGAGAAAACAAGCAATAATTAGGCAACTTATGATGAGATTTTGGCTAAAAACTAAGCAACTTCAGACCTGATCAAAATCCGAAGTCAGGAAATTAGCATCATATTTCTATAGTTTATTTAACTGGAAACAAGGCTGACTTGTAGAACCCAGTATAGATATTGAGAAAAAGTGTGCTTCAAACTCAGCTATGATTTAATTTCATCAGAAGGAAACTTGTATCTATTGTGAGTAAAGATGTTAGCACTTATCTACTGCAAGCAGATATGGCCTAATGACAAAATAGATATTACCTATTTTGGTGCAATTATAGTCAATAAGACAATTCCAGACACTGTCAACGTATTTCTAAGAAACCTTTTTTAAAACTATCATCTTGAGGTTTAATTTTAGATCCTCTATTACTGAAGAAGACTCACTGACCGACTTTTTTCTCGACCGATCATGAATTATTCCTGATAGAAACCGTTTAGAAATTGACCTTGGTTTTGCTTTTGCTGATCTTGACACTGTATCAATGTGCTTGCGTGCGAACCAAGATGGGTTGAAGCTAGGTTAGTTTATATCATTAATGAACCAGGGTTTTGTAAATGTCCGGCACGTTGATAAAGAGTTATTGGGCATTGAGTAAACTTGCAATGTTGTGAGTTTCGGAGGTGGATACCAACGTGATTAAATGAAACCCGACCAACGTATGTTGTGACGTGTGATGTGACGTCTTTTTACCCGCAATGGCTAGTTATTGCATTTTATTTTATTCAATTGCTTCTTCAGATTCAGCAATTCAAGACGAAGAATTTATTTATGACCTGTATTATATGCATGAACAAGAATTTGGGAGCCAAATGTATGTTCGGTGTTTTTCCACTTTTTTACCTTCAATAATATTAATGTTTCGTGCAAATTATGGTTCATATAGTAAAATTTGAAAGTGGAAAATTCGTAGTGAATTATAATGGAAAAGTGTAAGTATATACTGTTGCTTTTGTCAGAAGTTATTGAAGCGATTTTCCTTCTTAAGTAGCTAGGCTATGTGAAGTACCAGAAAGGGATATGAATGTTTGCTCGTGAAAGAATTAGTTCTCTCTATTTCTTTAGAGTATCCATTAACCCATCAGATGATGACATTTTGTATAGCACTGAACATGAAAGAGAGACTGAAAAATATGAAGAGAGTGATTCCAATGGTTTGTCTCCTAATTATGTGAAATTTTTATTTTGTTCAATGTTTATTTTGTGCAATGTTTATTTTGAGTGTTTCTCAAAAATAACTGATAAAACATATTTTGATTTTATATAGACATGTACCCTCTAATGTAATATGGTTTTCAAAATTTTGACATTCGCTCCACTTGATAGAAAACTTGATCACTTTGATTCATCTTACATTTCTAAGTTATAGCTTTGGTGGAAGTCGTTAGGGCTTGTCATAACGTTTCCTTTTAAATTTTAAGATGAAGATCATTGGAAAAATGATTATCCCGATGAAGATCACTTTTATTCCTCAAACGATGAGAACAGTGAAGGTATTCTTTTCATATTCTCGCAATTTCTTCTTTTAATTAAAGTACTTATGTTGTTATTTGCCAATTTCTATCGTTATGGCATTGCTTTTACGTAATTTCAAAGTTTCATTTTTATTCTTAAGGTTTAATGTTTCTTCGATATTCAGCTGCACTAATTTTCCATGTTCAGCTTTTAACCGTCAAAATTTATTCTCTTCGAAAAGCATCTTTTTCTGATAGTTTTTCTTTCATTAAGATGATTCTTGTTCAAAGTCGTCAAGTGACTCAGATCACAATTATTATCGATCAAGGTTTGTGCTTTCATTCAAATAGAGTTTTACCGTGTGTCTTAAAGCTTTTGTTCCAGTGCAAGCTTAGAGTAATCTCTTTCGTAAGGGGTACAAATGAAAGCCCCCATAAAATTGTATGTGAATATTCGCCTCAGCTTTGCAGAAAATGAAACAGGCACCTTTGTATGAAAGAGATATGGACAATGAATACTACCATAGTTCCCCTTTTTCCACTATGATCGATATGTTTTGATTTAATGTTGATTGTTGAAAAATATGCGACTTTTCTACAAGCAAAGCATAACCAACAATCCGAGATGAGCATGTCACGAGAAGATGTTCTTGATAATATTGAGTATACCATCCATTACTCAAAGTTAAGTCCATTAGACCGAGCTGAATCTGAATTCTGGATGGTAATTGTTTTTCGGCTTATTCAAAATTTGTGTGCAAAGAGTGCGGAAGCAATGACAAACGGGAATACAATACGAATGTTGACCTTAGTCTTCTGTCCAATCCCAGTTCACCTTGATGAACTACCCTTTTAATGGTACTTCGAACAGTATCCTGAAATCATTGTTGAACCGACTTAAGTGAAGATAACTGCATATCATTAATGACTTTGTTATCGCATGACCAAAAAATTGATCATGATATTAAGTCACTGGCCATATATGACCAAGACATTGATCACATAGCCAGAATATTATATATCTTGAAGTGATGATGATTGAGCGCCATGTAATCGCTTTCCGATCACAGGATCAAACCATTGATCACATGATTGACTTACCTATTGCACACTTTTTACAGTAGAGATGACATGATGTCATTTTTTTAATTAGCTTAACATTTTCACTATTCGACCTTTCTTTTTGCGTAGAGATTTCTTTTGGGGATACAATTCCTACAATGCAGAAGACTTGTATAATTTTGAAGCATATGATGAATATGATGAACATTAGTGATTCAATCTTCAATCTAGATGAAGAAAGTATGTGTACGGTACTATCCTTCATCTTGTACCATTTCCCTTAAAAGTGAAACTTTTATCTTCACCATTTACAGTAATCCATTTCACTCTTATTGCTTTGAAATACATACACTTGATTGCATTCTACTAAATATTTGCTAACTAAACACTCAGTTTACGCTCATTACCATCAGGTTGTATTGTTATATGAGGTGCAATACCTCCTTTTTTGCCCTCTTGCCTCGAAGTATCGCCCATGTAGTTGGTTTTCATGTTTTTGGGTTGAGTTCAATTTCACTTTACTATCGATACCAGTTCAGCATGGAATTTTCTTACAGTTTTTTGCAATTTTCTTGGCAATCGTATCCTGATTTACCACTAATATTCTGAAGATTTTATGGCATCTTCACTTGGCATCGGTATTTTAGGTCTCGTTTCCCCCAGATCTCACTATTGCTTGATTATGTTTCGAGTGTAATTCAAGAAGAAAGATAATTTCCTTTAAAATGACTTACGATGTGGTTAAAATATTTTAAGTGGATTGGTCAGTCTGGCTCTGTTGATAATCTAATGACATAGTGATGCAAAAAGTCTCGAGTGTGCCTAGTGAAAGAATTTCTTAAAATTCAATCCTAATTATCTAATAGGATCAGAGGAGTATGCCACTCTTTTGAAAATATTTGATGCAATTTTCAAATAACATTGATCTTAATGTTAAATGGCTTAGAGTAAGAGACAAAAGAGTTAGTTGCCGCCTCTCCATAGTATTCCTTGCTATAGCTGGCCTGACCACATCTCTTGACATAACTGATAACAAACTGTTTACATTTCAAGACCATCCTTCACCATAGTATTATTTATAGCATGACCTTTTGCCCGTCTTTCCTTTTTATAACATCATTTGTGAGTACTTTACATCCATAATCATGACAATATGTGATAGATGAAATTAAAAAGAAATGCCTAGCGTTAGTTTAACGCTCTATTAGCATTTGCATGATTTAGATCATCTCCATATTGGTTTGTTGTGTCATAATCATATCGATATCGGTTATTGATAGTCATATTGATAAAAAGAATCAGTCAATATTACACACTTCTCCGTTTGGAATGCAACATGCCTATTAACTTGCATTTCAACGTGTTTTAGATGGGGGATGGTGAACGTAATGAGTTTCCATGTTTCAAAAATGTTAATTTGTATTAAGTATCCTCTCCACCATACTTCAAAGGATGGCTATAGTGTTAAAAAGGAACTTTGGAATTTTAAAAGGGATTCCTAGAATTTTTTTAGATATCAAGCCAATGTCACAAACACTGCTTTTTGTTTTGCTTTGCATTCGTCATGCACTCTGCCTACAAAGGAAGGAAATTATCAAGTATACTTAAGCGAGGAAAGCCCTTTTGTTTTGGATAACAATCTCTGACAAACCTTTCATTTTTGTTCAGGCTTTATTCCCGATTTCGATGACTTGTAGTGCATTCATGTTTTATGTTTGTTTTTTTATGTAATTTATGACAGAGACTGATCCGTGCTATTTGATAAGGGACCGAATGACCGTATTATACCCCATTCGACCCTCGCCTCCTTTCAATTCAGTTGTGCAAACTCCCGCGAAGTCATGTTGAAGGCTGATATTGCTATCAAAATTTTAATAGGGCCTAAAGTACTATTATGTTGCTAACAGTTTCTTCTAAAGTAAGATGTTCGTTGTGCAGCACTCTGTCTATGAAAATGCGGGAATTCTCCCTTTTCTGACGTAAATTGATAGATGACGAGTAACATATGACAAGCATACAGTTATAATTAATTGATAAATGTAAATAAAGCTAGGAGAATCAAAAGCTAATAAATAATATGCTTGATAATCGAATGTTCACTCATTATCGGTTTAGCGTGCACCTCCATGAATCAATTCACTATTACAATGTTTTCTTACATGTACAGTTCCATGTTCGTTGCATTATGCATTGATCATTGCCATTACCTGTTGTATTTCCGTTGTATTCTCTCATCAATTTTTTTGCTTAAAACTTCATTCTTTTCCCATCGCTACCTTCATAGTATCTTTATAAAGCAACAGCTTTAGGCTCTCTTTTGTTGGTAGTTTTACATATGTGGTTACCGAACCTTCGCCATGAGTCTATGGTTTCTGTTCCCCAAACCCAAAACCCAGTAGCTAGTCCAGTTATTAAGCTCATCAGATATTTCATTAGGAACATATAGTGTTTAGGAAATTCCTTTGCCCGTAAGCATGGACAGTTTTTGGATTTTTCCCAGCGCTCTCGATTGTTGTGTTCATAAAAGTGGCATGCAACTATAATTGTGATTGGTACTATAAAAAACACTGCGTATACCCCAATTTTGATGAGAGTTCTGTCTAATCTTTGCGATCTTGTGCCAGTTTTTGCGGTGACTTGGTTGTTAATGACCAAGGCCAGAAGTCCCGCAATAACAAATGAACTACCCAGTGTCAAATAGACAAGCAGTGGCGCGATAACAAATATGGTCAGCATAGCATTATCATGGTTTCCAACGTAGCACAAACCAGAAACTGGATCACTGTCAATTGCTGCCATTGCCAGAATAGCCAAGCTTTGTACCGTTGGAGTGAACCATGCAACAAAATGGAAGTATTGTGAGTAGCCATTAATCGCATCACAACTCCATTTCATTCCTGCAGCTAGAAACCAATTTAATGCCAGAATTACCCACCAGATGCATGATGCCATCCCAAAAAAGTATGTTAATAGAAAAACAACGGTGCAATCAGCTGGCCCAGTTGCAGAATATCTAAGCAGCTTGGTTGTTGGGTTACAGGCAATACTCTCGAATCCACGGGCAAGCCTAATGATATATCCAAGCGATACCATGAAGTAACTGAATGCAATAAAAACAACTGGTCTTTCTGGGTATTTGAATCTGTTTGAATCAATAAGAGCCGTGAAGCACATGATAGATGATGAAATCAGACATAGAAATGACCAGAGTGTGATCCAGAATGTTGTCAGGTTTTGTTGACTTCTGCTGAAGAAATATTGCTGACACCTTAAAGCGCACGATGGCACATCCAATGGTCCATCACCAATACTCTTATTAACATAAGCGAATGGCTTCTGACACATACATCCGCACGTCTCTACTCTTTTTGCGGTCTTTTTTCGTATGTTTTCATTTGGATTGGCATCTTCTTTTACTCGTTTCTCCTTCGTTTTTGTTGATACCCTGTCGTTTTTCCGCTTCGCCGTTCCTTTCGGTTGAATCAACGGGTTCGATCTATTGTTACCGAAAGTCAAGCCTGGCCTCTTAACTTTTCCTTTAATATTTCCAAAGTCTTTTTCCATGCAAACAGTTTTGCCAGTATTTTCGGGAAATTTGTTGCAATCTAGGTATTCTGGCCAACTCATTCCATGAGTCTTTATGACTGGACTACATGCATCACGAACCCTTTCACAAAAACTACGGCAAGGCAACAGAGGTTTGCCATAATTTAGTTCGCAAACCGGCGCATGTGTCGCACAAATGAATAACTTGAGGTCAGGAGAACAGTTGATGCGAACCAGCGGCCAGAACTGATGAGCATGTAGAGCAGCATCGGTTTGGGTTGGATGATCAAACATGTTGGGAACGTATGTCAAGTTGTATTCGATTTTTTGACACAGTGGAATGGTGATTCGTTCACATTTCATTTGCTTCGATCCCCATCGCTGTGATGTGCAAATCCATGTTAATAAGGCAAGTAAATGAAACAGCAGAAGCAACTTCATATTTCAATCGAAATGTAAATAAACCAGTCCAGATGGTCTATCCGTATCCAACGCGATAGGAACTGAAACGCATCAAGTGGATACTCGTCAATATAATCTTATCAACAAGCCTCTATCTGAGTATTAAGTTGCCACTTTTGTCTGAACTACGCTTCGTTTGCGCACTCAATCATATAATAAACTTCGGATTTCCAGTTTCAACAACACCTTCGATGCGTATGGCTTTCTCGCTCAAAGCGGCGGGCGACGACGACTCACGAATAAGTTTGTGCGGACAATTTTAGAGCGTATCTGCTAATCTGGATTAGTCGACCTTGAGCAAAACACTCATAATCATTATACAAATATTATGTGCTATGCATGCATGAATAACATGATAAATTGGTAAATCCGTCTATTGTCTTTGCAACTTAACGTAATTTGCAGACAGAACAATGTCTTTATGTGGCTTGCTTTAGAACTCACAACTCCCAACAGAGTTCATCTGAATTAAACGCATTGTGATTGTGGCTTTACTAGAAACAATTGGAATATAGAAAATCAGCACGCCATTTTCACCTGTCTTAATAAGTTCATTTAAGCTAAGCGTCAAAAACTGTCAAGCTCTTGGTACATTGTAGTCATCATCCCTACTAATTAAGCATCTGCGTTTCTGGCTGCAATAGGAATATCTTTTTTCATAAAACTGGCCAATTAACTACTACATATATCACATTTCGCCGCCATTTTCACCAGTATTGATTTATAGCTGTCCATTTATTCCTTTTCCTATTATCTCAACAGTCATTATGTTTTTCATATTGAACTCTATCATAAAAGGCGTGTCTTATGGTACGCCCATTTCCGTAATTTTCTTACAGCTTTTCAATTATGCATCCAAGGCAATTAATAATGGAGGCCCATAAAGCCCTTTGAAAAAAGTACAGAAGATTGAATTAGTTTAGGTATGAGATAATGTGTACGAGATCATTGAGTTTATAAACCACCTTGCTTGCCGTTCATTTCAAATTAAAAGCAGCCACCTACACAAACGAGGTAGCAACATTCCTATTACGAGGGTAAATGCGCTTGTTGCAATGTGTTTTGATCTCGGGATTCACATGAATTTTAGCTGTTGACTTATAATGGCTCAAATATCGCATAGTTGATCCTCTCTTGAAAGTTTGGGAAACCTGCCCAATAATTATCATTTTATACAATATTTGCTAGACAATCTTGGGAGCCTCTTCAAATGTAGGATTCTTTCCTATCTGATCTTACAGAATTTGAGCTGCGAGTTTACTGTAATAATAAAATAACATAATTAAGTAGAGCTCTGCTTTAGAGAGTGTCACTTGCTTACTATAGATCAAACACCCCTACTTCTCTTACAACAGTTCTTACTCAGCTAGGAAATATATGTTTAGCAAATTATTTATATATCATAACATACCGTATTATATCACATCGGTCGTATCATATCGGGTATAGCCGCCGCTTGCTACAAGGTATTCTATGTCCTCTTTGGCCCACATAGTAATTTAGATCGCTGTCTTTGCACGAATAGTGTAAAGCAGCCAATTTTTTCCGACTTGTTTGATTCAAGTATATTCCTGTGTTTAATTTGGTTTTAGATGTGACTATTGGTCTACCACTAACTCTGACCTCCAGCATGACAGTAGATCGATGGTCTTGAAATATCAGATATCGGCTTTTACGAAGTTAGAACTTATGTTACCGGAGGATATCTCTCAGTTGACTCCATATCTATGGGCTCAGAATTCATAAGCAAAATCCTGTACCGTTTACGTGATATGAATTTTATGTAATGGACAATTAATTATAACCCAGTCTAAAAGCTCGGGCTACAGACAAACTGTAATTGAGATATGGAGAATTATTTTACTTAGCCTACTATATGTTAACTGAAGGCAATAGTAACACCAGAGGATTGCCCAACTACAGTTTAGCATTTACAGTGGAAGTTGTGCTGCCTATAGAGCAGTATTAGTATGTTTTGTCTGTTCCTTTCATACCCTGCTGTAGTCACATATTAGGCCGGGTCCATCCCTGGAAAGTAAGGCTGTCATAAGGAGGTGTAACCTATTTAATGAATGGAATCCTCCTTAGAATATGAGCAGTACCATGGAGGACACACTGTTGAACATCGTGTATCGAGATGTTACCAAGGAGTTTGCTGAAGTATTTTTCCATCCCTTTTCTTGATTAGGCCTAGTCACTTTTATGAATGTTTCTTTCTGTTGGTACAGATATTTTATTATTTCTATTATTATCATTATTATTGTATTAACTATTATATTCTTTCTTTCTTGTATTATTCAAGTAGCCATCTGTAAACTACCTTTTCAAGCGAGGTTTGCAGTTGTATGTTTAGACAGAATATTCATTAAATTTTTATTATTTTTATCATAACTAATTTATTTACAGTTGGCTACTTACATAACTAACGATCTAATTCAGGCCAATATTATTAGACATATTTAGTTACATTTTGCACCAAATTGAATTAGAGAATTCATAGAGCATTATGATCTTTGGACAAAATGAGCTTTGCGTTACTAATTTGCCAGTTTTCCCATTATACTATCCATTGACTGATGTATCTTTTGCTTTTACATTCTCTTCATTTATTAATCGAAATATCACCTTCTTATTCTTATAGATGGTTTTATATGCCAAATTTTAGCATGACATTATCTTCTTAAGTTATATTTATATATTTTTTGTGTTTACTATGTGACTTTTTTACAACTTAAATTATCTCTTCAGCAATAGCATCTTCTTCGTTCTCAGTTGATGTTTCAACTGGCTCTTCGCTCAAACTGGTAAAACAGTTAACAATAGAGCTGGTGGACGATTTGAAGCAAAGTGGTCACGTGAGTGCTTTATTGCCCAATACATTGTTTCATTTGGAGTCACCTGACCACTGAACAGTGCTTTGTGATTAATTTGTATACTGTAAACACGAAATTTATTGTTCTGTTCGGTGCATATTTTGTTTTTACGAGGAAGTAACACATCGACAAGATTATGGTTCGGTTTTCGGATAAAAAGTGTGTATCTGTATTTTGTGTATCAGCTGATTTTATTAATGATACCGACCTCTGTCGTTCGTAACTCGTTGTACTTTTCGTGCTTGGTTTATGAATGGTAGAGATCTTATCCACCCACTGACTTCGGGAAGAATACCAGCAAGCATTTTCTTGCTTCTGTACAGGCTACTCTTCCAGAACAACATATTTACTGATGAAAGTACAGCTGGTTTTTTTCTGATTTTAATTGTCATCTCTTATATGTAAACGTAACACGTTTAGAACTAGCCCAGAGAGTAAGGGCACAAAGTGCAATTCAGTATCATCAGAATATGTAGCCATAGGGTACGAATATCATTTCAAGGAACAATGGTTGCATTCTATATTATGGGTGTGGCCCCTCGTTGGGCTATTGTGAACAAGTATCCGACCTGAAAAAAACAACCAGAGAAAGAACATGGAAAACAATGTAAAATATAAGAAAATGACATTGACTCGCCATTTTTTTTCGAAAGAAATAGGCTGGCCAGCTTCACCTGTTCACTGTTCTACGTATAGGCCCGTATGCACATGCACACATTAAGACATATATCCCCACAGTCACTCAGAGTTATGTCCGACTGTTTCTTCAGAATGCAGAAAACAATTGTAGTGTGGCAAGTCTGACTAGCGTGGCAGGGATGACTAGATACGTCATAGCCTCGATTTCGGTTAAAAAACCGGGGGCAACATCTTTGACATTGAGTTAGTTTTGATCTCTCACCTGAGTAGTGTGGAAGTCGAAGTTGACCTCCACAAGTTATAAGAAAACGAGCACTTAAGGTAAGAAAATAGAGAAGATAAGAAACTATTGTCCTCCATTTCCATGATTTCCAAGCTGTATTATGTGACACAGTTATTGGAAGAGTTCATGCTCTAGAATAACATTTACTACTGATTCGAAAATTTGAATATTCTGACATCAATTTATACCCACTATAACTGTTATTTGAATCAGGCACAATCTTTTTCGAGAGCTCCATGTTCTACTTTCCGTAAGGAGGAGATGTTGTAGGTAGGTTAATGACCTAGCAATACCTGCTTCGCCCGTGACCTTTGATGTCAAGGCCCCGTTATTTACAGTTGAGAGCTGACTGTAAGAGATCGAAAAGTAGGCGCATATTCAGAAAAATGGTGCTCAGAGAAATACTAAACATAGTGTGTTTGACAATTTAATGTTTGTTGGTTAGCTGCCCCGAAAAACGTACGTTATGGGGGGGGGGGCTATTCAGGTCTCTCTAGACGCTTGTAAGATGATATTTAAAATGCATACATGATCTGTAAATTTTTGTCAAATATGCTTTTAATCACATCAGTATGATTATCTTGAGCTAGAATGGGTTGATAGAAAAAGGTGGAATTTGCTTATAGGGTATGCTTTTCCAGACGGCTGTGCGATATCAGACGATTTCCAATTACCCGGGTATAGATGAGAAAAACTCAGCGAAATATCCGAAATATTTCTCTCAGCGAAATTTCTCTGCAAAATGAATTGCACATGCATTCTACTTTTAAAATAGAGTAGTCATGTATCAGATTCACTTCTCACTGGCGTAGGGACAGTTTTATGTACGTTGCACTTTCCATAGTTCCGGGTTTGAACAGGTCATGGTTGTCTAGTGAGCGATTGTTGACAGCAATATGTTGCCCATGGTTACCATTGTTTTCTCCCTCGGGATTGTTATTTTTTTAGTTTGTTTTTTTTGTTCTTGTAATTTTTTCACTTTGGTTTGTTCTTTTATTAAATTCAGTTAAAACGATTTAGAAATATGTCTACCCGCTAAAATGAAAATAAATTGACATAAAATGAATTAGTGCATGTCACGTGAGCCATCGAAGCTATTCTCTTTACACGCTTTTTTATAAGGAACCTAGTTCAAGGCCTAGTTCCAAAAGTTCCTTATTTTCGGACCTCCAGTGATGGAATTGTAGTACTACAAGTTCCTTAACAGTTCCTTAATTTTCAGCGCACAATTGGTGCCATAGAAATGGTACAGACATAAGGAAAGCATTGAAATCTTGAATTTTGCCTTTAACTTTGGCTGTAACGTAAGCTCTATGAAAAATGGAGGATTTAGCACAAGCATAGCAAACAATCTATGCGGGATTTGGCTGCAAGTGAATGGAATCAGTCACTGAGAGCATTGGTGTCGGGCTTCTTTATAGAAATATCTCATCATGAACTGAGTGAGTTTGGAATTGAACTTCTTGCTAAACTAAATGTGCTAATCATGAAAAAACTGACAACTGTTGGAAGACAGATACGGAGAAGACACTTTAATGTCCAGCTTTTGGCACAATATCACCTGTAATTGGGCATCTACACACCAGACTTTAATTCCATTTTAAAGATATAAATTGCTTGGCAACTGATTTCTTGTTACTAATGTGAATTGTTTTCTTCTGAGACGACATTAGTGATCAGTCAATGAAGGAGTATTTTCAACAATTTGAGCTTCAACGACCTGATACAGATGTAAATATATCTAATGTTTTGTCGAGCCTTCATGTTTCATATTTTCATGCTATACGTTTATGGTATTTATGAAATCATTGATATATTAGTCATTATGATCCAATCGGTGAAAATCTTCTCATCATCAATTGAATGTAGAATAAAAGCAACAGAGTAGTGTTTATCCAGCAGTCCAACGCAAATTGCAAAATCGAGATCTTCACATTCCTTCAAGTGGTGCGACGTGATTATTACCCGTTTAATCTTCATTCCCTTTTTCAGGAGAATGAGTTAGCAAGAATCCATGGAAATCATGTTATACTTCTGTATATGAATTCACCTGTAAAAAGGTATATATATGAAGAAGCTAAGAATAGAAATGTCTCTCGAATGGGTCGATATCATCTAGTGTGCAGCGATGAGGAGCTTCAATTATACCAGAATTGGAAAGACAAGATTGACACAGAAAAACATTGCTTGGAGGAATTATCCCCACCATTTCGAAGGTATTTGAAGGAAGTCCCAGACGAAGTAGCTTGCCTTCATTATATGTAAGAAAGGTGGGTAGAAATGACCCATGACCACAACTCCGAATATAATGATTGGCTGGAGATTTTAGGGTCCTCTTTAGCTGAAAAGTCCTGAATAATACGAGCATAGATAGATTCCTTCTCTTTGCATACGAACTATCCATTTACTGCTTACTTTCATCTCATTGTCTTAGTTTGGTGTCGTTTTTACTGTGGATTCCTTTCAGGAATAACACGAGCTTGGGTAACCTACCCCTTGGGAGTGCCTAATTGGATGAAACTGTAGCTAGATGCCTTACTTTATTCAATATTCTTCAATACCTTCTTTACCTTCGAATGTTTTCCGTGTCTACATTCCGTAATGATCCCTACTGAAGCATGTTGGTGGCGCACTACCTTTTTCCGTTATGGTACAGTTCACGCAGTTGATGAATCACTCATTTCATCCTTCATGATGCTGGTTGCTGTTTGGTCAGTTGATGGATTTTACGGATTGTAGGTTTTATCTAGTATTTTTAATTTTTGTATAGCATTGTAACCTTTCATTAAAGCTTAGTCGTATGCTTTATAATATTAAAATATTCTATATGTTAATATTTACTATTGCCCAACAAAAACTATGAAAAAATAGTGCCTCAGAAACATCTAAAAAGTGTGTCATACTGTCTTAGTTACGTGTAAGTACTTGCTGTATAACTTTTTTTACCAAACTGTCTACTTGCATAATTCTACCATTATGTGCAAGTTTGATCAATGATAGACAACATTCCATATTGTCTAGCTGTCATCCCCAACATGCACATTTTAGGTTGATGCATGTTGTGCCAATTCAGTTCAGAGAAATGGGTTCCAAATAACATCGCGTACGTCCACGTTCTTTTTAATTTTGGCACAAACTTTTCGGCAAGATACGTGGGTTCCCGGAAAGGAGAAGTTTCGACCTGTGATTTTGTACTTTCACCATAGATTGTTAGCTCTTGCGGTATTGTTATTTAGTGATGGGTCTAGAACATTCATCCAGCTTTTGGGGCACGAACAATTAGCAGATGGACGTTAAATACAATAACTATAATATTTGAAGGGGTTTTTATTCTTGGACAGTCACGTACAGGATTGGCTTTAGTTCAAATAGCGGAGAATTATATAGCTCCCCATTTCAATCCTAATACGGTAAAGGTTACCTTCATTCAAAACAGATGACACATAATGCTTGGAAAGTGCATTGTCAATATTTTTTTATAGTGCCTTTATCATGGCTTATATGTAATTTTATTGTTCATGTCTAATCGTTATGTCAGCAAATGCTGGATAGACATTGAAACACTGTGTATTGCGTATTTAAGTACGTATCATTAACTTTCACCTGTAAAAGACAGTTAATACTTGACATGTCCTCAGAAGTACACCTTTTGTGGACATGTATTCCTTTCGCTGTCTTTATGATGAAATGATGATGATGAGGAATTACGTTATGAAATTTTCAGCAAGAAAATATATTCCTCCTTCCTTTCCATACCTAGGACATGTCTAGTTCAGATATATTTCTGTATGGCCAATCATTCATCATGTTGTAGCGTCAAGGGGAGGAATTCCTCTTACGGAGTGTTACCCAAATGAATTTCATCATTTAATCATAGCTTAGCACGTTTCTTAAGAAAGGAACCCCGAACGAAAGGTACCTCCTTGTTGTGGAGTTCGGGCTTTAAACCAAGAGCACCTAGCATCATTTTTGGATAGAGTTACTAGTGCATATACATATTTTTGGCGAATCATGAAGCATTATATATCATTGGTATTTTTCTTCTCTCTGTGTCAGCCCTGTAAGATCTAGACATCATAGTTGCTTATAAGCATTCTATGATATGCAGCGATTGTGGTTCTGTTTTCACGTAAAACACTCAGCCGCATTCATTGTACCAAACAAGACCCATTATCAGCACAAGATCTACCAATATTCATGATAGAAACCGTTATTGAAGGAAATTTCTTCTTGACTTAGTAAGACAAATATCATAACAACCGGGAAAATAAACCATTTTTAGGAAAAATTGATGAAAACCTGGAATTGTCACGGAATTTCGCATATTGGCATATGTGCATAATTGTAACAAATCCATAGTCACAGTGATATATCATTAAGAAACATAATTTTCTGTCTGCAATTCTAATCTCCTTAATTGGAAAGCCTGCATAATTGCAATGACTTTCAGGCCTTATAATAGGCTCCTCTCTGTAATTCGAGGTCTTGACGTGTAAGCTAGCCCATGACCACCTGCAAATGATCTTCTCATTTTTTAAATTGGCAATTGCCCAATGGTGAATAACTCTCCCTGAACATTTGATAGAAAGATGCAGCGAAGGCAACACAAAGAACAAAGGTAAGCATTCAAATATACAGTTATATTCGAGATGGAGAAAAGTGAGTCGAGAAATGAATGTAAAAAGCAATTTAGTCTCCCAACAAGTTCACATTCTACTTAGAAAGATATATATAAAGCATTGGAAACATTAGAGAACGTGAGTGCTACGACGGAAAGGGTGATAGTTGATACCTATGATGAAATAAATAAAGGCGTCCTCCAATGGCTTGCACTTTCAGGATTAAGATCAGAAAATGTTACTTTTAGTGGTGTGCTGATCAAATAAACAGCATGAAATTCTGCAAAGGAGCTGAACATAGAAAAACAAAAAGAAGAAGGAAAACCGACACGAAAATATAGCACCGTTGCCTGACAAACTGTTTCTCAATTTTGTGAAGTACGAATGTCTCTCTATAATTGGAATAGGTAACTTTAGTGCTTTGAAATTCGAATTAGAGAGGGTTTCTATAATTTTAATCCCTCTCTAAATCGAACAAAAGATTTACCCCTTTTCATGTTCGAATTAGAGAGAGAGTCCGCTGTATTAATCCAAGTGGAGGAAAAGTCAGGAAAATCAAATTGTAAGCCACAAATTATTTCAGGTGAGATATGTAATTCATGCATAATTTTCTTAACGTATTTCTCCGTCTTTTGTCAGTAACTGTTGACTGTTATGCTTGGGCTGTTATTGTTACTCTTTGGTGTACACTTACAGTAAATCCTGTTAAGCCATTCCTTGGATAAGTCGGACGTTCGCTTAGTCGGACTGATTTCCATTCCCCTTGGACGCACTGCAAATTATTGCAAGAATTGATCATCTCTGACATTCCTTAATTCGCACAAATTTCCAATCTCCCTTGAGAGTCTGACAGAACGGGATTCCACTGTACTTGCAGATTTCCCTTCTTTATTGGCGCAATTACAAACACGAAAAAATTTCGCTAAGCCTTAGGGTTACTTACAGCGAAACATGTCCGCCACTATGCCTATATTATGTAGGTTATTTCTCTTATTTCGCCCTTCCAACGCTATGCAGTCCATGTTAGGGTTTTTGTCAAATTGAGGAAAAGAGTCCACCAAAACTTAGTATGGCGACGAAAACCTTAAAATTGTTGAGGAAATATGTTTTTTCTACGAATCTTCTCAGTTAGTAACAATCCTTGAATATTTGGGGTGTTTGGGTAGCTTTTTCTAATTTCCCCTTCCAACGCTATGCAGTCCATGTTAGGGTTTTTGTCAAATTGAGGAAAAGAATCCACCAAAACTTAGTATGGCGACGAAAACCTTAAAATTGTTGAGGAAATACGTTTTTTCTAGGAATCTCCTCAGTTAGTAACAATCCTTGAATATTTGGGGTGTTTGGGTAGCTTTTTCTAATTTCCCCTTCCAACGCTATGCAGTCCATGTTAGGGTTTTTGTCAAATTGAGGAAAAGAGTCCACCAAAACTTAGTATGGCGATAAAAACTTTAAAATTGTTGAGGAGACATGTTTGTCTATAAAGTCTTGCAGTTAGAAGCCAGTTACGGGGTGGTTGGATTTGGCTTGTTGTCAGTTACAGATGGAAGGTCCCATTAAAGTATTTCACCTTACTAAGTCTAACATTGTCTGAACATTTATACATTGTAGATGAAATAAAACCAGCAAATTACAGTTGGATTTGCCAATCTAGATTTCGCTGCATGTTTTCTGGAAGAAATAATCGTAAATTGGCTTGATGGCATATTTCCGATGACAATATGGGCCTAAGCTCGTGATATGTAAGCAAGTGGCAATAAACTAGTCGAGGATTGAAGTTGTTAACTGTTAGCTATCATCGTGAAAAGATTCCTATATACCTGGATAATCATTTTGTATTTCGACCTAACCAAAGTAAGGTTTATCTGCAAGAACCAAAATATGGGCTAACTGTAAGTCCAGCACTCTCACTCACTGTAAACACAAAGCGATGGAATAAATGGCGAGGCTGGATGTATTCCAAATACCCCCGTTTAAGAAAACAATAGGAATTCGCAAAGGAAATACGTCACTAATTTGGTCGACAGAAAGGATCTGGCCCTAATCTGCAATTGGTTAAAAAACGCTGTGACGTATCTAGTCATCCCTGCCACGCTAGTCAGACCTGCCACGGCACAAACAATATTTAAACTGCAAGATGACAGCAACTCAACGGAACAGACACAGTCTATTTAGTTTCATCCAATTTCATCCAATATCTACCTTTATGCGCGTGTAAAGGAAATCCCCAGCCCTTAGTACGCCCGGTTAATATCAGCCCGTTTGACATGTGCCTGTTAAATGCTTAATCTGAAAAGGACAAAGATATCGAGACCTTACTTCGTGCTTCTGTTCTGTGAGAACTCTTTGTCTTCCATTTCGACACTTTACTTTTAAATGTCTTTTTACACACTTTGTGAGTAAGATGTTTATTTGAAATTCTATGAAAGCTTTTTAATAGAGGAAAGTGATATTTCGTTCACTCGCTCGCGCGCACACAAATACACACACCCACACACACCCATTTTCTCGATGTCCCACGTGTTGTTTAATGTTCTGTACTGATCATTCACGCCTATTTTTTGATGCCATTTTTCGAGGAAAGCTACTTGGTATAGCATACTTGATGTTTTGCACAAACATGACGCTGCATTGTGTTCATGTTCTATAGGTCATAAAGGTATAAGTTTTAAATCCACTTACGTTAAACCTATTCAAATCTGTTTCCCTGTGTCATAGATTATATTCAATGGTTCCTCCCCAGGTTCCAGGATATTGCATGCTGCACGTCCTTCCGATACATAACTCTAAGTACTGTACAGTATCTCAGCAATTCCCTCAGCAATAATCAAATATTTCTATTCCAAACAAAACAACTTTCTTTAATCCTGATGAATTTCTCTTGTGATCTAGGCAATATTCCACACTTGTTTCGATACATCAATATGCTAAAGAAAGCTATTTTGTTGTATTTGCAGAAGTCATACTTTGCATTACTTTATTGCTTGCTCACTTGCCTCGCAAATTGCTATAGCCTTTCAGCAGTACTTTCTGTATAACAAAATAAGATTCCTTTCGGGTTTCAATCCGTCCATGATAGAATCGCTTTTCATCTTACTATGTAATGTTGACTATCCTTAATCAACTTTAACGGATGAAGGGAGTTGCAATTTTTGTTTTATTTTTGCATATTGATAGGAAGTTACCTACACACTTTTTTATAAAGAACCTAGCTCAAGGGCTAGTTCCAAAAGCTCCTTATTTTTGGACCTCCAATGATCAAGTTCCTTAGTAGTTCCTTTCGACGCACATTTAGTGCCATAAAAAGTGTACAGCCGCAAGTAAAACATCAATATATTCATGAAGTTTTCGCGCGAGTTCAAATTTCGCGCACATATAATTTTCGCGCACGCCATAGTGAGGGGAAATATTATAAGACACTTTATTTCGTATATTAGACCGTGAAGCTAGTGTCGATGACGAAGTTAGCAGCGATGAATTCTTAGTGCTGAGGAGGTGGCTCCTTATCAAACAGAAAAAGCGCAAGAAAAGGAAAACACAGCAAAAGGCAGATTACAGAACACACAAGATATTGTGGTATCAGATGAATACTTCTGATTACTTGTTGTTTTTGGAAAGAAGCATTACCAAACTATAATTCTTATTTTTCATGGTTTGCATTTCGCACAATCTAATTTTCGCGCACCTTCTAAAGAGAAATATTTCGCGCAAGTCAAATTTTCGCTCAGGAAACTGCGCTAAAATTTAGTATCTTCGCGCAACCAATTATTCACGCATCCCAGCTGAAACACTTGACACAAACATAGCAGACGATCTATGCGTTATTTGCTTGGAAATGAACTGAACTGGCTTCCTTATTCTTGATTGTTTGCTGTTATAAAAATTTTAATATTGAAAGTTACTTAGGGAATTGAAAAGTAGTTTAAGTTCTTTAGATATTTGGACCTTCTACATGTAGGTTCCTTATAAAGTGGTTCCTTATAAAGAAAACGTTTGAAGGAACTAATCGATCCTCTTGTGAGCAACCGTGCTTTGTTATAATGTACACAACGGTCGTGTCTAAATAAGGTTATAATTCATTTGCGAGTGAGTAAAGCCAAAGCTGTCTGAAACGATGATTGTGGCTAGTAATTTCAGGTGTATATTCGTCAGGTTTACCAAGCAAGGTGGATTTACTTCCTTAGAGAAGAAACTAATATGAAAATACTGATTTTGTCTCGTCTTTTGTTACATTCAAAAAATCGAACCATCGGTTTTTCATTCAATTATTTGACTCGAATATCTATAATTAGTTATTTTGGACCATGCATCTATAGTTTTACTTTTACCAATATAAATCCAGCTTGGTCAGTGTGGTAGCCACACCAACTATGGTTTTCTAAGTTGGAAACCATTCATTATAACTCAATAACCCAATTAAATTTCCTTTTGTTGTAATAAGACTTTAATACTACATTCCCATTGGCTCACTCATAAGAGGCCACCACATCTCCCCAAGCATCACACGCTGCTTCCTTTTCTATTGGATTTTATAGTCTCGTTTCCATTTCTGCTCTCCCTCCAATTATCTCCTTTGATATTGCAAAGTTATCTCTGTATTCAATATCATTTCATTGTACTAGTTCTTCTTGCCTGAACAACTGCCTCCTTTCGAAACAGATAATTCAGGACAGACAGGGATCCTGGGAGGGATGTAGAACAAAGGGGGTAGGCTTTCTTTCAAGGGCACTTTGGAACACAGTACCTACAACCATAGACTACGAAGTTGTAGAATAAAGCAAACTGCCTTGTATTTCAGTGAGGTAGCGTTATAACAGACATGAGTTGCAGATTTGCGGCTTTATCATGAAATATTTTACCTCTTTGTAAATCTGATTGCAAGCTAGATCTCATATAAGAAAGGGTGTCGAAAGGAATTTATGAGACAGGGCGGGACACTTCTTGTGCCCTCCACCCTCTTTTGAAAAGAACAAGGAGAGTAGTTACCTCCATGCCTCTTCTTCCGGCATCGCCGCGCTGAACCCAGATAGTTAAATATGAATGTATTTCAGTTTTCTGCAATTTTAGATTGAGATGTGCAATGATATCAAAATGAGAAACTTAGATTCATATATTTGAGTTTGTTTAATTAAGACCCTGTCTTCACGTTTCTCACCCTGAATTTTCTCATTGGTTTGATTCTACATAGAGTTATACAGCAAGCTATTTATAATGAAATGAAATACCTTTTTGGTAGGGATCAAGAGACAAAAACGATCATAGGTTAAACAATTTACTTTATACATTTTGCTACCACGGAAAAGGTCTGTTCTCGCCGTGAAGTGATTTATGGTTTTTGCTATGTCACGTGTTCAAGTCATATTTCAAATTATATTTGGCCTATCGTGCAATTCCAAGAAGTCTGGATCTAGATAGATAACATACCATTGGGGAAAGAGCTAATTTGAACACATGCTCTTTGCATTAAGCAATTATTGATGTCAAATGTTTAATTGAAATCTGTCTTGATATGAGGAAAACATCGATTGGATTAAGGATAAAAGTTAATGGATATGCCAATGAATGACTGTAAGCCTTAATTAAAGAAAACCTAATGGCTAACGAAATCTGTCTATAATTCTTGCTCCATTAGAAAAACCAGATGATTCGCTACACAGGCAATATTGCGAAAGACAAACATTGAGATTGGGGTTCCATTAAAATTCTTTCTTTTTTGTCTTGAGATAGAACTGATAGGCTGAATGACGATATATGTCTTAGACTGGAGACTCATTTAAGGGGCTTTTAGATAATAAATCAAAGTACTGTCTGAGCTCTGATCCCTCGTTTACTTTATGGTGAAAACGGTAGATATAGATGGAGACTTGTGACATGAACCTATTTTTACTGTTCCCATTTACCGTTTTGTGTGTTTCTCTCTCTATGGTCCCCAGTTCAGTGCCCGATGCCTTAAAACTTCCCATATTTGCTTTTGTGTGTTTCCAGTTTTCTATGTAGCACTATTAAACTATGATTTGTAAGTTTGTAGTGCGATTACATCATCATTTTTTCAACAGTACCATACGTTTTATTAGTAAATCCGCAGTTGCCCACTTTTGATTTATAAATGTTTTCAACCCTTAATATTATTGTTCTACAAAGCCACCATTCCTTTTGCTGCGTACAGTCTTCTAATTTATTACTAATTCTACTAATTCTTACCTAAATTCCCTTCATCATACATAAATAATTAATGACGTCTTTCCTTACCCTAACGAGTTTAATTTAATCTAGTAAGGCCTTTGAATTGGCCAACACTTTTCTGTATTTATAGCCTAAATCGCTTCTTTCATTTTAAATTTGCAATGCCCTTTCTTTGAATAATTCCTTAACATGTCATTAGTTCAATTGAATGTTGGAAGTAATTCCGTTCATTTAATATAATGAGTTTGAGTTCATCTAAACTAAAGCTTTAGCCTGTTACTTCCATTTATGAGAAATGCAGAATAAAATTAACAGTTTAAGAGTACCTTGAAGGGTTTCCATTGGTCTGGAAGACCTGGAAACCTGTAAAAGTCAGGGAATTTCTACAGATCAGCGAATTTTTTCAATCTCTTAATATTTTTATTCCTTGGTTGTTGGTACATTTGCCATACCATATCGTTGGTCCGTCGATCACTATCGGGTTAATTGTGAAAATGTCCTGGAAATTGTTTAAAATTTGACCTGGAAACACTGGGATGCCAGGGATTTTTAGAAAAGCCCTGCAAACCCTGATCCTCATAGTTTTTCTATCTGAATCAAATTTCTATGCTTGCCAATGTTTGAGTAAAAGAAGTGGACAGTAGAGCCATGAGTGGCCATAGTAATGCCAGAAATTTTATACTCCCTTCCTTTGCCCCTGCCTTCACTTTTCCAGGATGGTCTGGAATATTGATTTTTCTACGGAGCCATAAGATGGTGTAATTCTCTTTATGCATGACATATATTTCTTGTGATTAGTACTGAAGTTGTCTGTTTCAATCCTCAAGGAATGAGGTCTTTTAACTGTCACTGCACTCAAGTTTTGCTTTATAAAATTCTGCATTTAGATCGTATGCCGACTTTTCGGAGTTTATGCGGAAAATAATTTCTTTCAAACCTTTGCTACATACTGGATTGCATATATTTATTTTCTGGAGATAATTATGGCAATAAATAAAGATATCTGTTAAAAATTAACCTCGAGAAATGCATTTTGCAACTCTCTGGTGAATCCACAATTCAAGATTTCCCCCCTCGACGCCAACCAAAGTGGGGACTTTCGGAGAGAACTCCAGGCAAGTAACAACGGTCATAGCTTTTAGACGTACGTGTTGGACAACTGCAAATGTACGGTTCACTATTTTTAATCAGAGCATTAGATTGAGACTATGAAACAAACTGCTATTGCTAAAGCAAGTTGTTCGACCAATGTACCAATCCCAAAGATGCTTGCCTCGTTCCCAGATATCCTAGGCTAGAATCGCCCGTAGGCAAAGTATCAAAAATCCCTCCAAAGACAATTCGTTTAGCACCGTTTGTTGTTCACCCCCCCCCCCCACTAATTGGCAGATACACTCAATGCCAAAGTATCTGACCCCAAGCATTTACTTTTCACCCCACCCCACTTCATTAGTCCTGGCCTTGAAGCTGCTTATTATGAATTTTGGAACTTCTACCCCATACTCATTTTGTTTAACCTGTGATTTTTGCGTGATCATTTCAACGAAGGTCATAGCTACAGCGATTCGACGAAGTTCATATATGTTTTACGTTTTATGAAGTAAATATGCGTTTTTTTCTGGAATGTTCATTATAAGAAAGTAGTACCCAACTGCTGAAAAGTTAAGAAAATTTTGACTTCTGAGACGTAAGCAAGTCGATTGCGCGATTTTTTAGAAGAAAGTCATTCTTACAGTCATTAAAAGAAAGTCTTTCAAATAAAATTCTTATATTCAGCTTTACTAGCTTGTCTCTTTAAGCAAAGTTTTGCTTCAGACTCAATCTGAAAAATGCAGGTTTTGTATGACCAAAGGTAAGTGCAATTTTTGTGTGTCTGGTACCATTTCTAATTTATCAAAGAAGCCACCATATTTTAGCTCACCAGCTCCAGACCACGCGTAGCATTGATGCTTTAAGTTATGGCAAGAGGGCAGCTAAGTGAGGATGTTATCAGCATTGGATGTTATTAATCATAAACTCGTTCGATTCTAGTAATAGATCTAGTTGATATTTATTCTAGCCTTGTGTCATGAATAAGAAATAGCACAAGATTCGATAAACAATACACTTGTAATCCCTAAAACCACAAATACGCTGGCGTGCTGTGTTAACATCACTCGCTTTATCTCTTACAAACGAAATCATGCACGGAAAATACTCTCATCGATTTTGCAGTCCAGATCAGTAGTCGCATGCATTTATTCTAAAGCACTGCAGGTGGACATCGTCTGTGGGTGTAAAATCGTTTGCAAAATGAGATCATCACCCGTCGTTTTTCATTCCTGTCCAGTATCCATTTTTGATAATCCCTCAACTGGATGCATTTGCACATTAACTGCGTGCTCCGTTGTTACGTTAGCTTGTTGCATTTGGGGGTTCAACTCATTAGCTGGCTAGAGCTATTACGTGTGGCAGCGAATACTGTAGTAGTGTGAAAACACGGGATGAAAACGCAGCGAATACGGTAGTAGTGTGAAAACACAGGATGAAAACACGGGACCATTTCCAATAGTCACAGACATTATATCGTCTTGTTGGGAACACTTCAATTTTCAGTAAGCTAAAGTAATGGGATAAAACTGATTGAAGTAAAGCGCCATTTTTAAGACAACTCATCAGCTGCTAAATACTACTAACTCGGTTTCTCCCGCTCACTATGCGTCCTTATCAGCGTTGGTCCTAGTCACTGATTTTGGGATCAATTGGGTATGGCCCTGTTCCTGGTCCTAGTTAGTTTCCTTCCTACCTACGCAGCCCCGTCTTGATAATGAGAGCAATAAATTTTTAGCATAAGTACAACTGCAACAACAAAAAGAAAAATATGTAAACGGCGGTGCGTGCCAGAAGAAAATATCGAAAATGTTGGTGGGTGCAACTAGCAGTGCAAGTGAAGAAAACTCCAAAGCAGCCTTAGAGAAAGGTAAAATGCAGGGTCATTCGCCATTGAAAAATGGAAATGCTGAGTTGAAAGAAAACAGCCTAGACGATGGATTGCAAAAGAAGAACACTAGTAGAAGCTTGAGATTACTTGCAGGTATCTTCAATGGCTGCCTTAAACCTGTTTGTGGGTTCTTTGCAAAAGGTCAGATAGCAGAAAGGGACCCATGGATAATTCCATTTAATGCACTAACAGAGATAAGACTAGTAGGGTCTGGAGCACAAGGTGCGGTATTTCTTGGCCACTATAAGAGCGAAGAAGTTGCGATAAAGAAAGTTAAAAATGAGAAAGACACGGACATAAGACATTTGAGGCACCTTGATCACAAAAACATAGTAAAATTCAGGTAGGTTCCTTCATTCATTCATGAAAGGGGGATTAAAAGAGAAAATATGGTACTTGATAGGCAAATTCCCTTGGGGTTGGTATCTAAACCTCTATTCACTGCCTCTATTTAGTATTTACAATAGCTGGTAGCTGGTATGTAACATGGTTCTACAATTCTTGCAGCTGGTACATTTCAGCTACTCCGCGACAGCCCCAGTGAGGACAGCAGTATTGAAGATGTGACTCCACAATACATATGTACATTACCCTTTTAGTGATTCTTGATTATCACTTTGTAGAATGGCTAAACATCTGATAAAAGATTTTTATGTATAATTAAAAGGCTCGATCTCACCCGATGTAGTCTTGGCTTTACTATCGCTTGTAGGATTGAAACAAGGAAATTTCATAGATGTTCTTTTATGTGTTATCCTCGCTAGTGTGAATTTCAACTGGTTCTTTTACAATTTGAATTGGTATATACATATGCTCCCCGGAATTACGTATATAGATGGAATAACAAAGATCGATGTGGGAAAGGAAAGGCTAGACAATGTGTTGAGGGAAAGTTAGTATAAAAATAGGCCTAACAAAAGGGCACGGTGTTATGACGCAATAGGATGTTAGTGTGATGTTAGTTTAGTGTTAGCGGAGAGGAAGTGATGGCAATGAGTTGTAGAAAAACACGCAATGAATGAATGAATGGAGTGGAAGATAAAGTAACTAAAAATGTAATTGCTACACCCTTAAGGGTATCTTTAGACAGAATATTTTAACTTTTGTTAGAAGACCTGCTTAAGATGAAGGTAAATCTTTAATTTTAAACAGGACTATTAGTCTACATACCTTGCTATGTAATTATTTGCTAAATTTTGATGCTCATTGTTAAGATTCATTGACTTCAAAAATCCAAAAATTTATGTTTGAGGTTGTTATGGTTTTGCTTTGAATAAACTTTATTGGGGACAGCTGCCTCAAGTGTCAGCTACAGGTTTGTTTAGACCAACACCAACATCTGTAGTAAGATTGTATGAATTTCAATGTCTTGATTTTTCTTTTGCAGAGGAATTTGCAAACAGTCCTTCACATTTTGTTTAGTGATGGAATACTGCCCTTATGGCCAACTGTTTGAAGTACTAAAAGGAGGGAAAGAAATAACTCCAGCATTATTGGTTGACTGGTCACGGCAAATTGCAGATGGGATGCATTATTTGCATTTACACAAGATTATTCACAGGGATCTAAAGTCACCAAAGTATGAATGTTGCAGTTTTATATGTAAAAGTCTTAATTTTTCCATGTTAACCATTTGATAATGTATCCCTAAGAATTAGATTATTCAGTTGGTTTTAACTATTTTAAAGTGAAATTTTTAGTTCTTTACTTAAGTAGTTACTTGAACTCAGACTGACTTCATGACATAGACTTTATACATATATCTACAAAACATGCATATCTCCAAACAGCTTATTTTGTAGACATGAGCAAAACAAAGGAAATTTATGCAAAACATGAAAGGGAGCTTATATCTGGCATAGGCAAAAGAGGTAGAAAGATGTCATGACTTGGTGGCTGTTTGTGTAGATGTTCCATGATTGGATGTTTGGAAAGAGAATAGAATAGAATAGAATAGAATAGAATAGAATAGAATAGAATAGAATAGAATAGAATAGAATAGAGTAGAATAGAGTAGAATAGAGTAGAATAGAGTAGAGTGGAGTAGAATGGAGTAGATAGAATAGAACAGAATAGAATAGAATAGAATAGAATAGAATAGAATAGAATAGAATAGAATAGAATAGAATAGAATAGAATAGAATAGAATAGAATAGAAGAATGCATTTAAGATAGGCCTGATGCCTTTATAATGAACATTATCTTATAATGTCAATCCCAACCACACACACATATTGTTTTTCCTTTAACCTTTGTTTCTCTGTAAAGAGCCTACCCTTATGTGGAAAATTTGCCTAATTTCAATCAGCTACTATGTTCATGGTACAGTCATGTGTAGCCAAAAAGTTGACAGAATAAGGTACAATGCAACACAATGTCAGTTGTTGAAAGGTTTGGGAATATAATAATACTTGGATCAAAACAAGTGTCCAATCTGCTTTCTGAAATATTTAAGCTTGGTGCCACATTGATATACTAAGACAGCAAGTTCCATAAGTTTATCACTCTCTCTGTGAATAAATGCTTCCAAACTGATTCCCTGGTAAGTTCTTTCTTAACCTTGAAAGATTGACATCATAGGCCAGGTTTGTTTTCACTGTTTATAATTGTCTGCATATCATAATGTCCATTCATGAGATACTTTTTAGCACTCTACCATATCCCCTCTTTCACAACAATGATATAGGGATGGCAACTCTAATTTATGCAGTCTGTTCTCATAAGTCATACCAATATCATTTTTGTTGCCCATCTCTGCACTCTCTCACTTAAGTCACTATCTTTTTTGTACCTTAAGTCACAGATCTATTAATCATGTTTAGTATCTTATTTGCTTTATTTACTTGCATCTCATGATACTTGTCAAATTTTAGTTTTCTGTCAATAGTAACCCCACAGTCTTTTTCCTCATGTGATGGAGCCAATTTTGAACCTATTTCCTCTGGTGTCATAGCATATTCTGTATGAGGATTACAAGTTCCAATATTCATTACTTTGCACTTGCTAGTGCTGGATGAATTTGGAATTGGATAAATGAATGGAGAAACTAGATAATTATGAGTGAGAAAATGCAGTGTTTTATGGGAATATAGCATTTATTGCTGTAGGAACTGTTTATTAATTAGAGACACATATTTTTCAAAATTTATACTATCCCTGTGCTTATTTTGCCTCTTGATGCTCTTTGCTATAGTGCCTTTTCTAAATTTAGCAATCTCATCTTTCTTTTAGCATCTTAATCTCTTACAATGATATTATAAAAATATCTGATTTTGGAACTTGTAAGGAACTTTCAGAAAAAAGTGCCAAAATGACATTTACTGGCACTGTGGCATGGATGGCACCTGAAATGATACGAAATGAGCCATGTTCAGAAAAAGTTGATATTTGGTAAGAGACAGACTTAGTCCCTGCTTAGATATTTTATTCCATTTTTCTACGCACTCCTCTGATGTTAAGCTGTATGTTATTTTAGTACAATCTTCAAGAGGTAATTGTTAAATAGGTTTTTTCATTACTATCATTTATAGTTGGGATTATGTAAGGTTATAATATAGCTTAATGTGATTTGAATACTTTATCTTGTATAAATGATATCAAGTAATCTATCTTTTTATTGCAATCACAATCTCTTAGGATTATTACTGGAACTTTCAGGTCATATGGTATTGTTGTTTGGGAATTGTTAACAGGGGAAATGCCTTACAAGGTTTGTAAGAAGTCATGTAAACTTCAAGATCTTTCACATTTTGATTTTCTCTTTTGCATCACCTGTGCTGATTTTCGAACACTTTAAAATATTTTTTTCAATTTTACTCTTTTGTCTCATGTAAAACATTCATCATTTTAGGGTGTGGATTACTCAGCTATAATATGGGGTGTTGGAAACAGCAGTTTGAGATTACCCATCCCACAAAGCTGTCCAGAAGGATACAAGTTATTGCTTAATCTTTGCTGGTAGGTAATGCTTATAGTTACTCCAACTTTTACTTCACTTTAATGTCTGTTTTCTGTTTCAAAAATGAAATTTATATTCAATCTTGTGTTGGACTGTATAGTGTTGTACAAAGTGAAACATAGAAATAGTAAATGTTTGTGTGAAGTAGAATGACTTTGTATCTGATGATAACATATTCTTTGTGTGCTTACTACACATGTTCTCATTTAATAAAAGGCATTCAAAGCCCAAGAATCGGCCATCATTTAGGCAAGTCCTGATGCATATTGAAATTGCTGCCACAGATGTTTTGAAACTTCCACTAGATAACTACATGAACAAACAGGTAGAGTTCTATCATCAATCTGGATACCACTTTGTTACTGTCATTTATTCATACCTTACAATGATTATGTTTTAATGAATGATCTTGAAATGTACTAAAAATATTGAAACTCTAAACATAACACTCTGCTTGGTTTTACCAAGTATGTTCAGCAATGTTACTTGTCATATTATCATTGTTATTAAGTAGGCTCCAGCTGGGTAGCTCCTACTTTGAGCCCACATATGTGGGATATTTTGGCACCCCCTAACTCTTTGTAAATTTAGCACTGATAGAGATTTGTGTCAAAACAGGCAACTCTAAAGAAGAATATACTTTTGTCTATTAGTGTAATGGTAAAGTAGCAATGGGACTCTGAGTTGACTGTAAGGACATTATATGAGTGAACATTTTTTCTATGATACAAGAATGAATGTAGTGCTCAATAATATGTGAATATAGTCTTTTTACTTATTCAAGGTAAATTTCAAGTCTCTCATGAGCATTACTCTCATGTTTGGCTTTGTTGTGTTCTCTATGTCTTTTCCCAATGCTATTCCACATTTTGAATCATATATCAACAAAGTGGAGCATAAATATAACACAAGAGATAATTTATCAATGCTGCACCCACCAAAAGTAAGAACAGAAGCTGCAAAAATTCATTTATGTTTCAAGGCCCTGCTTGTTTCAACAGACTCCCAGCTGACTTATAAACATTGAACTCCTTAACTATATTCAGACATAAGTTGAAAGAACATTTGCTGAACAATTAGGCTTTGTATTTGGACGATTTTTCATCATTTTTCTTTGTATTTTTAACTTTTTAGACAAACTAGCTTTCTTTTTTATAATGATGTATCAGTTTTTAGTTTAGAACAGGTCCCTAATTGATAACAGTTCTGATAGGAACTGGAAAGGTTTTTAACCTGTCTAAATATATCTATTATTATTATTGTTGCTGTTATTATAATGTTTATTCTTGTATAGGCCACTTGGAGAAGAGAAATTGACACATATTTTGACCAGCTAAAGCATCAGGGAACTCAGTTCTCTGCACTTGAGGAGGAACTAGTTCAGAAACGAAAAGAACAATTGAAGTAAGCCATATCTTTTTTGTGTATTCACTCTTAGGCTGCTTAGGTTAATTTTTCTGTTGCTTAGGTTAATATTTAAAGGCAATAGGATTTGGAAATGTATCTGTAATGGCTGTTAGCTTGCTATGTTGTGGTTGATTTGTGTAGTACCATAGAGAGTGGCGTAGTGGATAAGAGCAATAATTAGTGTAGAGTAGAGAAAGACCAACTTTAACAATGTCACCCCTAGTGTAAGTAGCTCTCGGCTGTCTCTCAAGATGAGGTCCAAAGGACATTAAAAAGGATCTGTAATAGCTCCTATAGCCATATTGGGAAAGAGAGGGGCAGTGCAAGCATATGACTACCAGTGGATCAATGGTAGAGAAGTATTCAACATACATAGTCAATAGTTGCAAACTAAGTCCATCTTGGGCCATTCATTTTCTTGCAGTTTCACTTGACAATTTCTTGTAGACTCTTGAATTGGATGGTATCACAGGACTGTTTCTGTTTACTTTTAAAACTATTTTATGTTAACAAGACAATATGTTACAAATAATTACTATGAGGATTCATACATTGTAAGGGTTGCAAGAGAAGCTAGACACCTGTATGAAGAGCGGCTGGCCAAGACAAACAAATTGTACAAGGAATTGACTGACTGTATTCATCAACTTCAAATTCGAGAACAAGACCTTTTGAAGTATGTTTCTCCATACTTTCAATTTAATTTTTTTGGGTTTTCCAGCTTAATTGCTTGCTTCATATTTGCTTATATACCCACCAAAGTGTCTACCCATGAAGCTTTAATTTTTTCTTGAAAAGAAATAATTTTGAAAGCTCAAGTACCATGAGAACATGCATATAAGCCACCCCGGCATTTAGGCCATATCCCTAGGTTTAAGGCATCCTAGTTGATATGAAATATTTTTTTATACTTTGAAATTTGATCAAGGGCTACAATGTTTGGCAATAGCTTATGCCTTAGCCTTATTGAAACTTTAAGGAAATTGAAAGTGCTCATGCATTTTAGGAGTAGTTTGTGTTCCATTGTACATCATATATTTCGATCAAGAAAGGAGATATTGCCAAATTATCAAGGATTTTTTTAGGTGACACTACACTGGAGTCGAAACTGTTTGCATATATTTTTATCCTATTGAAGGTTTTGTGTTGACTGACTATTTAATATCTTTTGTTAGACGTGAAAAGCAACTTCCACAGAAACATAAGATGAAGAGATGCTGCTGCTATTTGAATAACCCTGGAAAAAAATCTGGAAAGTGCATGAAATCATCATTTCGACATTGGTTTGTATAATGTTATCCACTGTTTATTCAATTCCTTGAAATGGACTCAAAGCATCTTTATATTAACTAGCTTTTCTTTGGAAATCTTTTCAATGTTATTGTTCATTTCATATATACAATAAATTTATTGTGTTAACCTGCCTTACTGTTCATATCATTTTGAATAATTGCTTTATGGTGCTTTTTGGCTCAGAATTATGTTTCTCCTCATCAGTTAATTTTCCAAGTAAGAATAAATACCCACCCCTATTCTCTCATTCATTGAGATGAGTGACCTCACTGTGAATGGTGAAATCATTGAAACAGTGGACAATTTACCTGGGTGCAAATATCACCAACGACTGCAATGACTGCGAGAAGTGCAGTCATCAGTCTCAGCAACATCTGGAAAGACCGCTCAATCACACTACAAACGAAAATCCGGATTCTCCATTCTTTAGTGTTCCCTGTCGCTACATACAGATGTGAATGTTGGATCCTCAAAAAAGCTGATGAAAACAGACTTAGGTCATTCGAGATCTGGTGCTACAGACGGATCCTACGCATCAGCTGGAGAGAAAGAAAAACAAACGAATGGGTCCTTCAGAAAATCCGCCAAGCAACCAGAGATGCAACCCTCATGAACAAAATCAATAAAAGAAAAGTCTCATTCCTTGACCATGTTGCAAGAAGCAAAGGATTAGGTAATGACATTCTTTCTGGAATGGTGAGTGGCAAAAGAAGAAGGGGGAGACCTAGAAGGAAACTGGAGGACGATGTTCACGAAATCCTTGGAATTTAAATGGCCGAGCTGCTTCAGAGTGCGCAGACAGAGACTCCTAGCGGACAACTATTGAGAGTGCCATGGTGGATCAGTCCTGACCCTTCCGTTCATGATGATGATTCTCTGATTATGGAGAAAATCAAAATCTCCTGGTTCTATATATTCAGTTGTTGCTATTTCTTTGAAAAACTCTCAAGATACATCTTATTATCTTCCTTTTTAATTTTTACAATTTGAATTTTTTTCATAGTGGTAGACGATCTCAGAAGCAATTTAATGAGAATGACTTCAAAGCGAGAAAATTTCCAGTTGATAAGCATGTAGCAAACAGATCATTCACCTCAGTCGATCAAGATGATGAAACAATTTTGAAAAGACAAAGAAGCCAATCATACACAGAAGGAAAAGGGCATAAGATCAACATGGAGGTTAAGAAAAGTATCAAGACTGGACCAAGCAGCAAATGTAGCTCAGATGAACAATCTTCAAGAACAAATGATGAATTGATTGAAAGTAAATTAGACAATGAAATACTGGATAATGTTGTTAGAGAGGGGCGATATTTTTTGGGTGAAAATTTAGGCAGAATGACTCGTGATATTGATGGTTCAAGGACTGAGTTAGATACTTTAGAGGATGATCAACTTGAATGGGATGATGAGCCTGATGATGCAACAGATTTAACTGAATCCCACCAGCTTCCTGCATTATGAAATACAATCTATGGTAGAAAAATTGATTGGAAGTTTGAGTTGGTATATGGCATTTCCATTTTATGGAAAGTATGATATAAAGGTATGACTTAAGTTCTTTCTTGGGAATCGCCAGGTATTTGTAGGGACAACAAGATTTAGAAAGAATTGAAAGTGAGACAATAAATGACCCACATGTGATTCAAAATCATAACCCATGGCTCAGTATGTCCACCAATTGAGATTTCAAATCATTACTCAGGGGTAACTTATCTGCTTACACTACCCGTCTCCTAACTAATTTGCATAGGGGATCCATCACAGCTCCATCACAATGTGCAGCAAAACTGCTGTTTAGAGGATTGCCGACAACAGTAGACCCGTCACATCCCCTTCAGGTGCATAGAGTTATAGATTGTTGGTGAATGCAAGAGGATTTAGGGCCAAATAAAAGTCCATTTGCTCTCCTGTGCAAATTGTTGAACAGAGGGACAGTGCATGCAAATAAGTTGCTCTTGAGCAGAAACTTGAAAGTGTGACCCTGTAGCTCAGTTAGAAGAAGACTTGATATTCAGAGCTAAAAGTTGTCGGTTTGAATCCTACTTCGGTCATGTAGTTTATCACTTTTACTTTTAACACCAACATATACTAAATTCTTATTAATTCATGTAGTTAGTAATATGTAGAAAAGTATTTAATATGGTTTTTCTAATTTCCAATAATTATTTCTAAGAGACAATGGTCATTAGACATGTCACTTTTTGATCTTGTATGAAACTATGTAAATGTGTAGTTTATAATAATATGATAAATGTGTATTTCTTTAGTTGTTAAAACTTGAGGAATGGCAAAAGAGAAATGCAATATTAAATAATTTCTGTAATTGGAATGTTATTGTAACACATCTACAATATAACCAAAGAGCAATGTTCTAACAAGGACAAGAAGATAGGTTTCTGTTATTAATTTATTTTTTGTTTGTGCTTGCTTCCTTCTCTTCTTTAGGTGATTTCTCAGTGTCTTTTCTCTTTTCTTTATCTTTCTTATCTTTTGAATCTTTACCTCTTGTTTCTTCTTTCTCATAGTCTTTATTTTGCAGTTTATTATCAATAAGATTATGAAGAGCAATGACTGAACGAATCATAGAGGCAACATATATGACCAACATTTGATCGTTTGTTTTGACGAGAAATGATTTCATAAATTCATCAATGTTGAGATTTGGAAGCAGATTAAAGACATCTTGCAACTGGTAAACAATAGCATGGTTTATAGGCAGCTTCTTTGTTGTAACTTGTTCGAGATATTTCTGGATATCTTCCAAATGAGAATGCAAACCTTTAAGTGAAACTAACTGATTTGTTATTTGTTGTGATAATGTGCCAACTGTTATGTTACGAATGTCCCTTAAAAGCAAGTCAGTTAAAAATTTCAAAAAGTTTGCAACAGAGAATAAATTATTAAGCTTTTCCATGCAATTTCAATATATATTTTAATCAATCTAATTGTAGATTAATTGACCATTCATTTATTCATCATAAGCACTTTTAAAATCCACAACCACAGAACCAGAGGAGCATCAATTGATGCCATGTTCATCAAAAGGAGAGTCTTTGCTAACTTTAATAAGGCATATGTCTATTATGGAGCCAAATCCTGGAACTTAATACCATCTGAGCTGAAGGATTCTCCATCTCTTGAGGATTTTAAAAAATCATACAATAGCCTTTTTATCACCATAATTGGCAAGGTTTTATAAATAAATATTCTAGCTATTTCCTAATATATATTTATTTACCTTTGCTTTGGATACCAGGCTTACAACAAGTATTATGCTTAGTCCTATCATGCACTTTCAAAATATTTTATATACATATATACATACATTAACTTATCAATCAAGATAAAGAACTACTTTTAATCTCATGTAATAAATACATTGCACTACCTTAGAAGATGTTCAACTCCAACTTCTTCTGCTTCCTCAGCACCAATTTCACTTGGAATGTGCTCAAATGTTTTTGATGTTGGTGTTCCATCCTAATGTCACAAGAAGACACATAAGTCAAGAGCATACTTTTTATATGACATACTTTAAATAAATTTCAAATACCAAAAAGAATACTAACATCATGGACTTCCTCAACTGCCATATATGCTTCAGTTGGTAGACCAAGTTCCTTTGGCTTGGCATCAATTATAACAAGAACCTGAAAAAATTTATTTATTTAGTCAAGAAAATTGGGAGCAGAAATATATCTCAATTTAATTATCCCTAAAAGCTAAAAAAAAAATGAAGTATGTATGAGGTACTATTCTACCCTAAAAGCTGTTAGACTGAAACCCAGTAACACTAAAGAGCATACCACAAAGAGTATAACAGATCAAATATGAATATTATGATACTTACAGAGTTAGGGTTGAATCTTCTGACTACTTCATTTATCCTTATATCATTTGGATGTAGCTTTGGTCCAGTGTGATACCATCCCACAATTCTTTCTTTTGCTGTTGAGCAATAACAACTTAGCTGGAAATTCATGGTGAAGTAGTAAAGTAAGTATAGGATAGACCCATACTTTTCTATTACTTCAGATGGTGGGTGTACATTGAAAAACAATGGTGACCCCCTTTTTCTAGTAATATCCATCTGATCTAGCAACAGACTGTCATAACATTTCTTTCTCTGCTTTGGAGGGAGTTGTTTTGATTCATGTAAAAAGGTAATAACCTTGCAGCATTACTACACTGTAAATGCAATCCCCTTAAGTATCCATACATGGTGCTTCAAGGCCACAAATGCAACACCCACAATACAATACAATCCATCTTCTATGAATCATTCCTGTACATGCATGATTTTGATAAAATGAAGTTATAAACAAGTTTGGTCATACCATTCACTTTCTTGAACATTGCTGACATGTTTTCTAAGTAATCATGGTCAAGGTACCACACACTAGCATCTTTGTCGTCTTCATCAAAAGGCACTGATAAGAAAGAGATGCAACATGACATTATAGCTTACCGTATCATCATATCTAACAATAAACTATCGAAATCGTACAAAATGCTTCGCATATATCCTATATATGATAGAATACATATATGTTAAGATTTCTCTCCTAGGGAATATCATTATATTTTCCGGTGGGTAAAGGGTTAATGAATATACCAGCAAAACTATTAGAAACATCCAATATTTTATTTCTTCTGGAACCAAGGAGGACCCCAACAACTCGTTGACAATTGCCAGTCTTGCCAATGCGATTGAAATGATCTACAACGCTAAGTAGAACTAGAGGATGCACAACAACTTTTTCGATAACTTTATCTTTTGAAGCTTCATCAATAATAGCTGCCATGCTATAGTTTTTTCTATCTTCCCTATATCCTTGAGGTTTTCTACTTGTCTTCCACGAGATCTCAAAGCTCAAGAATTTAACTCTTTTCTTTCTAGTTATCCGAACCTCTCTTTCGTTCAAGATTGTGAAGCTCTGTTCTATTACGAGGGTAGACTTAAATGGCTAGCACCTTTTTAGTTCAGAGGCTTCACTCGATTCTACAGTGGCGCCGCGGTTCGCTTGCACAATTACGAATGACTATCGTGAGATGCATAGAAGAATAAATTTGATGCCTTGCGGCAGTGAGATTCTTCGAAGTATACGAAAGAATTTGTCTGGAAAATGTAATGTTGCACATTGTTTGTTAAAAAGTATTTCATCTGCTGTGTACGGGGGAGAGCCATTTGCCATGCGTACAAAATTTACTGACAATCAGCGGAGACACTGTTCCTCAGATCTTCTTGCTGGTAGGACAACTGCAGAGAGAACCCAGTCCCTGAAAGTTTCTTGTCCAATCCAAAAAGACTACCTTAAGATGGAGGAAGTGGTGTCAATTCTGCACGACAGTATGTGTGAAGACCTTTGTGTCATCAAAGTTGATCTGGATAGGTCTAGGTTCCGTTATGTAGACTACTTTATTGTTACGAGTGGGCGTTCTGTAAGGCATTTGAAGTCAATGGCATTTTTACTCTGTTCGAAGGTAAGCTTGACATTTTTACAATCCTTTTTGGTCTTTCAACAATCGCATGGATAAGTTTTTCTTGTTGGTGCATGCAGCAAAGTTGCCAACTGCAGAGTTTAGCAACTGCACCCTCGAGATTTTTTGTCTCAAACGCTACTGCACACCAATAAATGGGTGTGGTAGGGTGTTGAAAGGCCAAAGGACGTGGTCTATTTAGATATTTTCCAGCTGTCACAATGACAATAATGAGGTAAAATTTGCTCTGACATGCATGCTGTTTTATACAGAATCATTAAGGTGAGAAAAAATAAATAAACTGGTGTTACTTTCTGCACCAAAAATCAAGTGCACACTTCAAGTGCAGACCTGAGGTCAAGTTGCACACTTCAAGTGCAGACCTGAGATCAAGTGCACACTTCAAGTGCAGACCTGAGATCAAGTTGCACACTTGCACACTTGATGTTTTGCTTATGCACACTTGATATTTTGCTTGTGCACACTCAAGATCTTGTGGAATAAGGCCGTATTCATCATAAATAGCTTAAATCGACCAGTGGTGAAAGAATTTTTCATAGTGTATTGACGATTGACAATCTGTCAAAGCCATTTGCTAACTTATGTTTTAATAGTGCAATGGTTTTAAGTATTGTAGTGGTCTATGTACTCGATGAGTATTGTCCACTACATCATAGTCTTTGTCATTAAATATTGAACGCCATCTTGGATTTTGAATGCCCTCATAAAGATTTATGGCAAATTTATAATGACATTTTTGGTTTTATTAGTTTAAAGAAAGAGTCCGTCAGGTGCATGGAGCATCAACTGCTGTTGTTGAAGGAGAGGATTGCAATGATTGGCTTGTTCTTGATATTGGTAAGTCCATTTATAACTATCTATAGTGTTCCGACATTGTTTATAGGAGAGAAGTATAATGGAAATTTATTGATAGCTGTTATGACTATTTAAAATATCATAGGATATATCCACTATTATTCAAATCAACATATAAAAATTTACATTAAATTTGGATATAGATGTAATATTCACAAAATGTGAGCATTGCTGGTATTGTTTGAAACCACACCAATTGATCTCACAGATAAGGAAGTTAATTAGAGCTTTTTAAGCAATGAAAATTAACGCCTTCTGTTTACATGGCCACAGTTTTAATACAGAAAGTCATCAAAATAGTTGTGGATGCTACATGGCCCCACCACTTATCAAATTATCATTGCTAAAGTTTTTGGTACATGCTATGTTTAACAAGTGTTGCCTAGTGATGCAGTTACAACTTTTTGTTCATTTTTATTTTGTAAGCATAAGGAAGCTAAATTCTGCCACAGTTTAGGTCCATCATTTATTGGTGTGGCCATTAATGTGATGAATTTTCAATGAGGTGTTTGATGAAGCAAACACTTCACCTCATCAAGGTATATGCCAATATGTGTGCACACAATGCATGTCTTTCAGAGAATATCCTGTTTGATCAGCTCTTTTCCTTCCTTTGTTGGGGGCTTTGATATAGTATTCAGGACCCTTCACCAGGATCTAACAAACTAAAACAAATTTTTTTCTCTTCTAGTGTGTAGTGGTTCTCTTTCCTTATTTCTTTCCCCAGAATACCTTTCAGTAAATCACCTTTTTCTCTCTTTTCATGCCTCTCAAGAACTTAAAGCTAGAATGTTCACATTTGGGAATGTATCTGAGAAACTTATTGGAACTTGTATGGTACAGTAAAGACTCGATTAAGCCCCCAGGGGCTTATTTGTCAGAAACCATCTTATGGGTGGGGGCTTATTCAAAGGGGGCTTATTCAAAGGGGGCTTATTCAAAGGGGGCTTATTCAAAGGGGGCTTTATTAAATGTAACGGCCCTGGGGTCTGCTAAGCATAATATCTTATGTTATTTTTGCCCCCTCAAATTGCTGTCTCATGGAGACATGACTCATATAAAGCACATCCTCAATGTGGACAAGGGGAAGGGGGCCTCAAAACCCAATATAGATCATTGAGGGGATAAAAGATAAACAACTACTGTAAGTCATAGAAGCAGCATTAGATATTTTCTTTAATATTCACTCCATAATGTCTACTAAGTCCTCGTCGCTTTCATCATCGCTAGTCCGCAAATTGAGAGGAGTTGTTCGGGTAAAATATTAGCTCAAATAAACAGATGAATAGCTGAATGTTTTGATTTTCTTTTGTTTTTGACCTGCATTATTCTGAGCACTAGCAAATCCCATGGGGGCTTAATCGAGGGTGGGGGCTTATTTACCAGAAACCATCTTATGGGTGGGGGCTTATTCAAAGGAAGGCTTATTCGAAGGAGGGGACTTAATGGAGTCTTTGCAGTATTTTATTGAAGACATTTCCAACACTTTTTGGGGTCCACATTGTTGTATTTTTATGAGTTTTAATTACAATTCTAGGAAATATTGTGATTCATTTCATGTTACCAGAAGCCAGAGAAAAGTATGAACTAGAGAAGCTATGGACCTTGGGGCCAGAATTTGATGATCAGTTGCAAAAATTGCTGAGTGAAAATAAACCTGATAAAGAGGTTTTGTTACCTTTTAAGCCAGAAACATTAATTGAGAAGAAGTTAAAACCTTTTCAGACAAAAAGCATTGAGAGATAGCTAATTTTATAAGCCTTTCATTACACGATTGTGGGTACCTGTTTCATTCTGTGTGAGTATGAGACCTTTATAAATTCAAGTAGTAGATAATGTACAGTATCTTCATTTAGTTAGATACATTTTATCTATATAGTGAACTTAGAGCCTTAAGTAGTACAATTCATATTGCAATGTTGCATTACATAAATGATTAGTCCCCTGTTTCATTTTTCTTCACATTAAATAGCCCTGTGGCTAGGATCATAATGAGCTCAGTGTGTACACTTGGTTTTGTATGGCCTCAAAAGTACAAACCATTCTACACATATTTAATGCAGTGAACCAGTTGTTTTTTCTAATGGTGACACCAGTCACCAGGAAGTACATGGGACACATATTTTCTAGGTACTTTATCATGCTTTGTGTCTATTTTCTTTAATAATTTAATCATTAAATCAATTTAGTTATCATCATCATCATCATTTATTTGAGTCAGATTTATTCCCTTAGTCAAGGAGTCACTGACTTTCCTTCCATGGCTTGGTGCAACATCTCCATTTTGCTCTATCCTTGACATCAAAAAACTTCACACCAACTTTAAAACACTCTTTCTTCATCATTGTTTTCTAATACAACTTTGGTCTTCCTCTACTTCCTTCCAACTCAAAACTCCATGCTTGTTTCACACACTCATAATCCTTTCTCAAAACATAATCCAACCATCTCAGGCTTTGTTTACCTTACATACTTAGCAGTTGTATCCTTCAGCCCTAATCTTTCCATCAACTCACTTGTGTTTAATCTATCCACCAACTTAACACCACACATCTTTTGAACCATATCTCTTTATGCTCTTCTCAGAATAAATTACAAATAATTGAAATTGCAATAAAAATTTCCCTGAATATGCTTGATAGACTTTACCATGTGCAGTCCTTTGTGTCTTCCATTAGTTCATGCAAACCTGGTTTCAGCTTGTTCATATGGTGAGCTTTATGCTCTTTCTGAAACTTACAATGGATTTGGTACATATGTTAGTGTTGTGGGATGCTCTTCCAAGCATTTTGACCGTTTTACAAAATGTTTCTAATGTCTTATTTTGGTCATACACTTGTAGAATACTATGTTTGGTATCTGAAAGGGCTCCCCATGCCTCATTAGCATATTTTACTATGGCTTTCATCGTGTACTTGATTTCAGTGCACAGTTAGTGCATAAAAATGGTACAGGCACATGTGAAAAATTGAAATCCTGAATAGTGCCTTTAATGTTGGCTGAAACGTAAGATCAATGAAAAATGAAGGACTTAACACAACATAGCAAACAACCTATTCAGGTTTTGACTGCAAATGAATGGAACTGGCTTTCTAATTCTTGATTGTTTGGTGTTATAAAAATTTTCAAGTTGAAAAGTTCCTGAGGGAATTTTCCTTTAGTAGTTTAATTTCTTTAAATATTTTGGCTTTCTACATAGGTTCCTTATAAAAAAAGTCGTGTACCCCACTACCCATAGGGTCCAGTACGCTTGAGGATCGATTTTTGAATTGGTCCAAAATCAAATCAATGAATGAAAAGCTGGTGGTGAGTCACGCTGGCTAGACGGTCAAAATCTACGCCATGAAATTACAGTATTGCTTCATATAATTTCCTACTGATGACGGCTGAAAACTTCCTCGATGAAACATTTCTTCAGTTTTCCTTCTTATAACAGTGCACACTCTTGAGAACTGCGCCCGACAGCAACAACAACCACGGTGTTTACTTATTGCGCTGGTGACTGTCTGCAGACACGTTGGATGGCAGCTTAGCGTTTGAAAGACAAAGTCCATCATTCAAAGTTCGAATCACAAGCAAAAATGGCATCAACTTTGGTTGCATTGGGAAGAAGAAGGGTTTTGCCCTCTGTTCGATACTTACTAGGCACCCAAATGCGAATGAAGTCTGAATCTGCGAAAGAGGCCTTTCAAAAGTTATTTCCAAGCATGGGTGCTAGCAAATTGAAACCAAGATACGATGCTAACAGTTATGGCCAAACAGTTGGTCCTGAATATCCATTCGATATTGAGAAAACACCTGAAGGGAAGATTAAAAGGGAAAAATCGAAGGGCGAGATTGGCTCTGTAACTGTAGAGGAAATCGTTGACATTCTTAGAGCCAACGATGGAGAAAATATCAAAGTAGCTAAACTGCACCATGATCTGAATTATGCAGATCATTTCATTGTTGTAAGTGGAAAGGATACTGAACATCTAAAAAAGATGACCCAAGATCTTGCATCAAAGGTATTGCATGACCTGAAATAACTAAATTCTTCAATACCATATGGTAATATGTTTTATCTTTCATAGATTGCAAATGCTTTTGTTGTCTGCAACTTTACTCAGATAGAGGTTCCCCTCTGTTGTAGCTCATTGCAGCTCGTCAAGGTGATGCAGTCCACGTCGAAGGCCTTGGAAGTTTCGATTGGATGGTCGTTGATGCAGGTTTTTGTCTTTTATTATTTTTTAGTTCACTTGTGATAAGTTTGCGCTTATTATATTTTATGAATTGGACGGCGTATATACAGTTCAGGGTTACAGCCGAATCGCATTAAATTCTACACAAAATTACTCCTTACGATGCATAGAGTCAAAACACAGGATAAAAAATGTGGCACTACTTACTAATTATTTATTAACTTCTGTTTTTCCCTCGATGAACTTTGAAATCCCTGTGTCCATTAAGAAGCTTGCATTCAATACTTCCTCTCCTATCCAATTTAAGTCAGGTCATCACTTTATTTCCACATGGTGATTCCACGGAATTTCTCCTGTATAGGAGTCCTAGACTATCTTATAATAATAATAATAACTACTACTGTAATATAGGCTGAAAGCCTGTTACAGATCAAACTCAAAACCTAATGTTGTTGCTACTATGCCATGCTCCAGAAAAACATGTAACAGATGAAAGAAATTTTTAATCTTGACTTGTAGAAACCACCATTGCTCAAATTCAAAATGAGTTTTTGTTCAATTCTAGGCCAAATTGTTGTTCACCTTTTCCTCCAACATATCAGAGATGACTACAATATTGATGAAGCATGGACAGAGAAAGAAGGAACAGCTGTCTAACATTAAAATTGAAAAATCCATGCAAGTTAGACTTTTCTCAATACACGTACTGCCACTTTGCTTGTAATTTGTAATTTTTTTGTAATAAAGAACTATGTCATCTTTTATCTTCACACACAGGCTGTCATCTGCATTTTCTTTTCTTTTGCCGTTATAGAACTGGTTGTTTTTCAGAGAATCTTACAAGCCCAAAAGTTTTGCGTTATAATTTTCATAAGTGATATGTTCTAGTTACTTTTTGTATAGAGAACGGGATTTTATTATGTCACCTGTGCATCTTGAAACCAGAAAATATTTGAAATGCCCAGGATAGGATACCTTATGAATTACCCATCAGTTAACATACTTTGAATCTTCATGACACCACCTATACCCCTTTATTCTGACATAAGTTACTCCTTCCACACCCCCCTCCAATATTTTACCACTTTATCTGTGAAGTAGTGAGCAGAGAGTTTTTTGTTGAAAAATAGCAAAAAGACTTCTTGCACAATGACCAACTCTATCAACTTGTAAAACATGGCACACAAAAACTAACTTTTCTATAGAGTGAAGGAGAAATAGCCATTAGCACAATAAAATTTGCTATAAAGAAAAATACAAGAGATTTTTCATCTTTTAGAGAGTTACAATGTTGGTTGCTGTTCTCAACAGTTATATCCTTTGCATGCTTTCACTTTTGAAGCATATTCTCAACTTGTGAAATTCATGTTTACTATGGTCTACAGTAGAAGAAGATAGTTATTTGCATGGTTTTACCTGCTTGCCCCTCATTCTTAATGTGCCCTATACCAATGGATAAGTTGGGAAACTCCATGTTGTGGAGCGGTGACCAGGGGTAAAACCTGACTTTTGCCATTAGGCCAGTATGAAGCTTGGATGCCATACAAGAAAGGATTGGCTGCTTGATGAAAAGGTGAGTCATACCTGAAAAAATGGAAACTGAGTTGAGCCAAAAAGCTATGAAACACTTTATTCTATTTGTTTTCTATGATATTCATAATACTGCTTGCTGGTGCAAAGAAGCAGCTGGGAATAAGTGACATTTGAGAGATCTTCCAGAACTGTTCAACCAAAATATATAGCCAGAAAATTGTTTTGGAAACTTTGCCAAATAGTCTCCCTTCTTGAGAATTGGGAGGGGATGCTGCACACCCTCCCCCCCCCAGTAGCTTCACTCCTGTCGTCAGCAGATAAAGGTGTTCAATCATTGTCAATGTCGAATTCAAAACCTGCATGAGTACACCTATTGTGTGGTCGTTTGCCCTTTGTTTGAAACATATGGTTCTCTGCACAGCTCCATGCTGTTGCGCCGAAGGAGATTGATTTGTTATGTACAAATTAAAAATAATAGCACAAATATTTTTATGATGAATGATGGAAAACCTAAGTTGATAACACAGCCGACCTAAGACAAGATATCGAGAGTAAACCGTTTGTTTAACAAAGGTACTTCCAGGCTGTATGTTATTGCCCTATTGTTTCTTTGCATTACGTTCGTTTCGATTGTGAAATCTGAATCGGGATGACTTGGTTCTGATTTGCATGGAGGCACACCCTTTCTTTCTCTGTGATGGCCACAGCAACTACCAGTACCGGAATGTCCATAGGTAATTATTTATTCAATTAACTTCGTTTAGTGTGTATTGTCGAGAGTTTTCCATTGAAAGATTTAATATTCACATTGATCTGTTCATGCGGTGCAGGGCCTAAGTTGGTTATTATCACATGCTTTTCTTCAATCCTTAGGGCAATTTCTCATGGCAGAAGATTTAAACCTGGCTGGGGTAATTGCTTTTCATTTGCAACAATTAGGACCTCATGATGCCATTATGGTGCGAAAGATATTGGAAGAAAACTGGGAAGATGAAGAGCAAATGGTTTCAAACTTACTCCAATTTCCATTCCTCATTCCTGAGGATATTCGTATTGACAGTTTGAAGAGGGGATTTGAAGATTTCGAATGCCCATATTATATTTTATCGTCAGCGGTTGGTTTACAAAGGATAAATACAACAGAAAATATAAATGTAGAGGAAGTAAGAGGGATCCTGAAGAAAGCTTGTCTCCATGATATTGGCATGGTTGCAATGAGGGCATTCATTACATTGCACCCATACCTAAAATACCCTGATGATTTTCAGTTTATTGTAGACATCTTGCAACGACCCAGGTCAACTTTATTCGAAAATGCGCTGACGTGGCTTATGATTCAAATCAAAAATAAGAATGATATAACAGAATTGTTAAATGGGTCTGGTTTGACTGGTGAAGTGAAATTGAAAACTGAAAAGTTCATCGACGAGCAGTTGAAAGCCAGAAATCATGGTGTGTATCCTTTATTATATTTGATTGATACTTTTCGGTGCTACTTTTTTTCGTTTATCTAACTGAACTTATTATTTAAGGAAATAATGACCATCTAGTGAGGAAATATTTTTGACTTCATTCATTGTTTTCACATGCGTGCAGATCTTCATTCATTGTTTTCAGATGCGTGCAGATCCTTCCACACAATGAAAGGAACATATCTGCAAAGTTGTATCCTACTAAAATGGACGCAACGATGCATGTCATTCCAATACGCACTAAGATGCTCAAAGTTCTCAATACGGAAGCAGAACCAAGGCTAAGTTATTAAATCCCCAACCCTACTGTCTGGCCTTTGCTAGAAACAATACCTAGCACTATATCATGAAGGATTAAGATCATTCCCACGCCATTGCCACAGAAGGCAACATCTGCCTCCATTTGTGTAGTTATGAGCCATATGGCTGGGCAGCCATATTGGTAACTGCATCAGATGGTTAACATGCAGTGAAAACCTGCATAAAAGAACCTCCCTTTTATTATGGACCTAGGCTATAAGGGTTCTTATAAAAGTCATGTGAATATATAATTTTTTAGTGGAGTCGTGTCATTGACGTTCATTATTTAAATGTTAGTGTTTGTTAATTTTTGTTGATGTTGTTGTTTTTCATTCCCTCCTTTCTATCATAGGAGATGAGAATAGCTTTGCATTGCAATTTGTCAATTATATTCCAAGCCTTAACGAATTCGAAGCAATGCTTGACAAACAAGACACCTTGTCGGATTTCTTTAATGATTTAGATGTGGATAAAGATGGGAAAGTTAGCCTATCTGAAGTGCAATCATTCTTTGAAGATATTGGAAAGAGTGTCTCTTTGGAAGAATTGAAGAAGGATTTGCAATCAAAGGAAATTGATCCTAATGACAAGATTGATAAGGATGCTTTTATCGAAATAATGTTCCCCAGATTTCAAATGAAATGAAGCCTACTCAGTACACATTCGTTTGTTTGCAAGTATGTATTTAGATTTGTCTTAAAGCAGTATAATTGAGTTGAAATAAAAAAATCATATCATCATCATCACCACCACATATTTCCCCGGATAGATTTTTTGATGTGTAAACAGGACGGCTATCCGTATAACTGTTTATCCGGATAGATATCTCTAGTGTAAACGGGGTCTTAATGAAATTTTGCTTTTTCTGTCTTATAGTTACAGCATTTTTGTTTTCATAGGTGATGCTGATGATCGCTACAAGATATCAAAATATGATGAAGTTGCTGCTTTTATTTTAAGCAAAGATTAGGTTAGTTTTTATATATATACTAAAGTATTACCTTCATCTTCAGCGAGTTTATCGATTTAGATATATAATCCTCTCATGTGAAGACAATGGCATAGTAGAGATTTGGTTGCTGATTCTTCATTATCAAGCATACAGTCTTATCAGTATGGTTGTAAAGGCAGTTAGGCTTGTGAATTTGTATAGAAACCGATTTTTGTTAATTTAGGCCTGTTTAAGCACAAATGAAATTTTCGATATTAGAAGTATATTAAGTATGTAGTAAAGGTATGGATATAAATCGTTAGAAAATGATAGTGATAATGTCTTTTTTCTTTAAATAGTTTTCCTATCTATTTTATTAACTTATTCGCGTTATAAGCAGTAGAAAAATAAAGATTTTTGCTCTTAGGGTTCCTTTTCATTGTTGGGCTTTATGATTAAAGTATGGAAAATTGATAAAGTTATCAGTTATAATTATAAAGTTATAATTTCATGAATGAATCAATCATCATCAAAAGTATGCAGTTCGGGAAGAATGATCTATTTATATTGTTGCTTTTAGTAAGACTGTTATGATTATACTCGCAGATCATTACCCCTTTTGCAATCCTAATATTTTCTGTTATTAATAAGCAGTACTATATTCTATTAGTGCAAAGATTTCGTATCGTTATAGAAACCTTCATACTTGAATTGTGGCTGTTCATTCAAAATGCTGCTAATCACCCTGAAGTTTTATTCTTACATCATATGTTTACCAAAAAGCTTTAGCATGAGTGAAACGGTATTTTTATTTGAAGACCAAGCGCAAATATTATGGAGAACTGCACAACCGCATGAAACTACCAGTAAGCAGGTGTAGCTATATGCATTATAGACGGGTGTATCACGCAGATAGGTTTCGCTAGATCGTCTAACGAAGTGCACTTTGAAACTGATTTACGTAGCAATCTCTTAGAGTAATTAAAGTAAAATTAGCATTAATAAGCCCATAGAGTTGTTATTTGTTTTATTTTTATAAATGAATTCAATATTTACGGTATAAAAATCAACTGTCTGTCAAGAAATTAGTACTCCCTGTTGCAAAGTATGTATGTACATTGTCAAGTCCCAGGATTACTACTTTGATGATGAAGTCAGTCGTGAAGTTGGGTTTAATAAACTTCTGGTCGTTTTGTCAAGCAATTATATGGCGATTCGCCGCTAGGATAATACGACCCCCTGGATTAGATTGCATGTTGACCATTGATTTACGGTAAGGACTCAAACCCGAATCAAATCCGTTCTCATGTTCTATGAATCGTGTCTTGTTTTCAGCCTAAGCTGATAGTAAATAGAAAGTTCGATTCAGCCACTTGTGAAATAAAACACTTTAACCACGCATTTACGTCGGCGTAATGCCAAAGTGGACAAGTATGTAGGTTGGCAGAAAATCGTTACTACTCATTTACAGAAATGACTGAAAGAAGAAACCTTATATCTAAACAACTGACAAAACCGAAAGAGGACAGAAGAGTAAAATTTCCTCACGAAATAGTATTTCATGAAATAATAAAAGATGGGGACAGTTCAGAAATAATGAGTTTTCTTCGAAGAGAAAGTGTGGATGTGGATATAAATAAAAGGAATGAACACGGAAGAACAGCACTGAAGGACCTGATTGCGAATGATAATCTGAAATGTGTCAAAATCTTGGTAGAACAAGGAGCTGATGTTAATAAACAAGATGAGAACGGTGAGATTTCTCGTTTTTAAAGCTGCATATTTGCTCCATGTTTTTCATTAACTACACTAGTTATCAGTGGAAAGATGAGTTAAATGAGGATGAAAACGAAGGGGGTTCAGAAGACTTACTGAATTGTTTTCACTAAGTTTTCTGCATATGATATGGTTTTGCAGTAACGATTATTGTTAATAAAGGATTTAGTCCAGGTGAATTTGTAGTTTGGAGATGACTTCTTAGTGTCAAATCAGATGCAACACTTGAAGCTAGCGAAAAACTGTAATTGAAGATAGTTTTATAGCATTCCAGGCATTGATTGCCAGTAACTACGCATTACTTTCACATACGTTTATCCGCAAAATGGGCTGTTTTCACTTTATAGGAAATAATGTTCAAAGCTTTACTTTGCTCCATTTTTGAACAAAGGCAAACTTCTCATAAACAGCGGTATAGAGCTGTGTAGCTCACAGGGGGTACAGCCCCCTAATTCTTCATTCCAGAATTTTAGAGGCTCTAGCTCTCCTCGTTATACTCAAAACCTTTCATTTTCTCCCTTTGTTAATCATAACAGGATTGATAAGGTAGTAGCAGATTTTATGTAAGCAGAGATTCTGAGCGTCGCATGTTAACAGCATTGGCTACCATTTTATCTCTGTTCCCCCAATAACAGAGCAGCAATATACATAACATATATTTTCCTGAAAGGTGACCTTCGACTGAGACACCATTACTAGAAGGAGAAAGCATTTTCAAGATTTGCAACAGGTTCCTAGTTTATTCCTCGAATGAAATAACTACCTCTATTTCGGGGATTCTTCAGTGATTCAAGAGCGTTCGACAAATATTAATGAGGAGCTAATGTAAGGGCCTTGGACTGTTATGCAGATAAGTAATGCTTTTGCATAGGGAAGTTGCTGCACAATGAACTTGGTGTGCACAATGATAAGACTGTCAAATACTTATCTTCCATAATGTCTATTAGTATATTTGGACCTTCTGTACATCTATAGCATGCCAATATGGTTAATCAAGACCGAATCGAAGGCATCTAGTGCCAATGACAATAAATCAAGGATGCAAAAAGACATTGTTAGCTACTTAAATGAGAAGTCAGCAGTGTTTTGGCTGGGAGTAGCACCAAGTAAAATTTAATGAACATGGTGACTCATGAACGATTCCGTTGCTGCGGAATAAATTTGAAAGCTAATTTAGTAATGAATTTAGAGCGTTCGCTGAATTGATTAGTCACTCAATGCCCTCCTTCTTCATTTGATTATATTTACTATAAATCTCAAAATTTTCTTTTAGGTCAAACTCCACTGCACTACGCATGTCAAAACGACTCTTTAACAATGACGAAATTTCTTCTGGAATCCAATGCATATCCAGATGCCGCTGACCTCATGGGTCTAACTCCAGCTGATTATACAGAAGACTTTGAAGTACTTGAATTAATTACGCAATATTCCTTGATGACAGTGACAAAGAAATCATAATGTTCACTAACCAAGTATGCATTTATTTCATTTTCATTTGACTCCTTTTCTCAATTATTTAGTAACTCTAAACTTGTCAGTCAATGATATACTTTTCATGGAAGACAGCAGGTAGAGCTGCACTCCATATCTCGATTACTTAAACGTTTAATAAACGCTAATTGTAGAAGACGTAGATCTATTATAAAATGCATTTCAATATTTTCCTCAGATCGGCCACTTTCAGTTTTCAAAACTCTGTAGCATCAACAATGATCCCCACGTGTACTTTCTCTAAATAATCCACCCTACCTTAGACTCATTTCACGTTGCCATTCAAACGACATCAGCGTATCTGCCCAATTTTGTGTTTAGATCACAATTATTCAAACACAACTACTATTGCCCACACCTAGCACTGTAACTGTCATATTATTATGAACGATGACCTTGCTATTAATTTTGATTTAAGGTTATTAGGGGATACAACTGATCCACTTCTGCCCACAACAGGAAGGGTATAACCGTCACTGATTTTGATTTCAGATTGAACAGTACTGAAACTGACCCAAAGTTAGCCAACATATACGACAATACCCTTACTATGTTGTTCATAAATGATCCACATTGAACTTAACTGATTTTCATTTGAGATTGAAACGTTCTGAAAATGAGATAATTTTGGCCAAAAAGCAAGGCTATAGCCTTGGTATTGCCAACATAAAATGACAACTATTACAGACAATCAAAAAACGGAAACTGACGTTTTAGGGCTTGTGATGAGGAAAAAGCATAAAATATCTATCACTGACAAGACAAGTGGAAGGACAAAGAGCCAGAGCGACACAGAGGAAGAACTCAACTATCTAGATAATCTTACGCAGTGGCGGATCAAGACAGTCTCAACATTCTTAGTTCAACAGTCCAGCTTTTCGAACTTTACCGACCTGTCAACTCAAATCGAGTCTCATTTCTCAGGGATGCCGACCCCCATACTGACTGATATTTGCAGCATATTTCGGTATACCTCTACGAAGTGGTAACCTAGCTATAGTGACTAAGTAATGAATCGCCTTGACAAGTGTCAATAATCCTGAAAGGTACTTGGGCAGTTGCGAATATTTACGTGCAGTTTCCATGCCAATTTGAGCAGTTCCTTCGCATCTTCAGAATGTGCTACGCAATTTTCTTACTCCGTGCGCATCGAAACAGTATTGATTTTTGTTCACTTGAGAAGGTAGATCTGAGCTGGTTAGACGAGGCCCAAAATACATAGCAACCAGGGGCGAATCCAGGATAAAATCTGACTGTAACTGGACAACATATGAATGGGCGTGGCGAGTTAAATTAGGTGTGGTCAGTTCTCTTAAATGTACTAAACATGCAAATATATAGAGTGCTATGAACTTTATACCGTTATTTGTTGTGCTTAGATGAGAGACAGGTTTGGCAAACTGGTATTTACTGATTTCCTAAATCAAAATGCTATGTACACTGCTTTCATTGAATTGGATATTTGCACACTATCTCTGGTCCAGTACAATTGAAAAAGTAAGAATGCATCGAAATGATGCATTTTAATATTATCAGTAATCACTACAGCTTTTTTCTTTTTCATATCATCAAATGACTTTAAACCTCCTGTGACTGCCGTTGCTGTAAGGATATTTTGTGATCAACTTTCATCTACCACAACCACTTACAACAATTACACAATATTATCTCTAAGAAAATCTAATGAAAACAGAGAATAAACAAAAAATAACGAATGAACATCGGATGTCTCAGACATGAAACCCCTGCACCTATAAGACCCTTAAAGCAGCTACAGATACATCTACCAGAAATGTAATTTCCATGGAAAGAAATCAGCTGAATCAACAGATAAATCACGTGAGGTAAATGATTTGGATTTTGGCAAGACCGTTTGCATTTAATACATTTGGGATAGGAAAAGATGCATAAAATTCTGGACATCTTCATAACTCAATACTTGTCAAATATCTCTAAGACACTGGCAAATTTTCATCACCAATTGGTGCTAAAAAAATCTGGTTATATAAGCAAGTCTCATCATCAGAAGTTCTAGATTTTGGAAAGTGAAAAAAACTGATTTTATCTTCAAATCGATATCTTGTACATCACAACATTCTGAGCCATTTAAGCAAATTGGATTACCCAAAAGATTTGTTTCTTGATATTCACACTTAACACGTTTTAATTGAATCTGATGCTACAAATTAAACTTGGTATTGGTATTTTTATGTGCAGAGTTAGTTTTCTGGTAGACAAGCAAAACTATTAGGTAGTATAGCAGGCACAGCATACAGCTTACATAATAATAGTAAAAGCATACTGAAAAATATTCTTATGTGTAAATATGATACCAGCACAACTTTGTGAATATGATTATTGGTATTTGTTATAGTCAATTCTGCATGGAAATAAAGATTTTCATTTTTGTATCCAACATTAGTTTTATTTTGGTATCATTTTTTCAGTCACCATCTAATGAGGGAACTTCCTTGTCGTCGTACTTGTCGTAGCAGAGGCAAAACAAGGTATTCTCTATATACCTGCTACTTAAACAAACCAAAGACTACAATGGCGAATGGGGCCTAAAACGCCATGCAGTCTGATACTATGTTTATGATGATTCAGCATTACATTATGATTCAGCGTTCATTTACCTATACTGAATCAAGATTCGCTGCTCATGAAAGTTAGGATTTTGGCAACTGCAGACTCTGCACTTTCTTCCTGTATGTTAAGTGGACGTCTTCCCTGGGAAATTGTGCATTTTTATAAAAGACCCTCTCTTTCTGCGCCTGATAGTGCCTCGTCTTTTATGAGACTTTTCATCTTTTCAAGATAATTTGAGACGTATCTGCCATTATCACAAACACAAACAGTCCATTATTCCGGCTGGCAGTTGGAATTGAGTTTCATCGGTAATCAGTATTTTACATATGTCAAAGTTGGTTTATTTTTAGATCTTTGAGCAACAGTCAACTATGCTTGTGATTGGATTGCAACATTTGAGCATCAGTCAACTTGGATTCTGATTGGCAAGTTTGAACTGACTGTTGCTCGCGCCAGAGCGTGTGTTGCGCTCAAGAGGAAATTTACGGACTAGTGGTGCATTTGAGGCGATTCCTCGTGATGACAGAAAACAGTTGTTAGCGAAAGATCATTCCTGGGCATTCCCTACGAATTTACGTAAGGGTATTGAGAGGCATACCGTATGGATACTGTTGTATTTTCCTATTCAATTAATTCACGGTAGATTCCGCCTATATTTATTGAAGAAACAATTTGCTATGTACCGCTTCGATGTAGCAGTTGGGTGAAGGATTACTTTTCGAAACTTTTGTGTACACTTTCCTCAAAATCTGACTGATGCTAGAGCTACGTTCGCTATAGTCTGGATCCGCGCCTGGCAACAGCTTGTTCATGGTACTCTTTTTATATGAGGTAGGCCTGGACGATTTTAAAACTAATTCCTTGCGCGTCCTGAGGAGACAGTTCAATCTGAATCCATAGGATTCAGGGTGTGCGTATACGTGACTGTTTTTAATTTACCATGTACCTTCGCATGTGAGTTACAACAAGACCTTCGCATGTGAGACAAGTCTGTTGGATGAAGTAAGTAAGGCTATAGCCTTGGTTGTCGGGAATTTGTTCTTGTTCTCCGCGACAATAAACTCTCACAGATTGAACGCAAAGAATCAATCTATCTGTAATTAACTCACAATGATAGATTACTTCACTCTCGCTAGTTGATTCTATTTGTATAATGCATGTCTGCTTATATACTATTCCTACAGAAATTTCTAGCTACTAATTCCTGATTAATCATGACGCATTTTACGTAATATGACTAAATTTCTAAATATACCCCTTAGAGAATGTTCCCGATGCCCCCCCCCCCAAAGTTTCTAGAAGGTTGCTAGCGAAATCGAGGCTATGTTTACATAGGAAGCGTGACTAGGCCTAAAATGGCTAACTACGATATTGTGATAACAGCGACTACAATTGTTGGGATTACCTAATCATGACTAAGCAAGCGTGCAAACAGATAATTCGAGGTAATTATTGTTACTTAAGCAAATGTCTAGAATGTTCTAAATACTACTAGCATACTCAGCGACACACTCCCCCTATTTGATCGAGAGGCGATCAAATATTACGTCAACAGTTAATTGTCCTCCTCCTCAGTTATGATCTTGATTGCTTCTTCTGCGACTTGAGCTGCTCTTCTTCGCGATCTGAACTCCTTTGCATCAGGATTCAAAGCTAGGGTTGATCCATCTTGTATGTCACAGGATAGCTCTAGAGGGTAAAGATGTTGAACTGGTCTCTCCAAGAATGACTTCCCCGCTCTTAGCTTTGCTGCTCGCACTACACCATCACGACCTTTAATGAGCTTTACAATGATGCCAAGATCCCATCTACCGCGATTACGCTCTTCGTTCTTGATGATCACAACTTCACCTTCTGTAATCTGCTGATTCTTTGTTTTGTGCTTCATGTTGTGCCTTTCTCTGAGTGCTTTAATATACTCCCCCGTCCATCGGTTCCATAACATGTCCTTGCATCTTTTTAGATATCTTGCTCTTTTCCTCAGATCTTTATCTTCAATTCCATCAGCATCTTGTTCTGGGATAGTGTGTGATTCTCCGTATACCAGGACGTTTGGAGTTAGAGTTGGCAATTGTATGTCATCTTCCATGTAGCTTAAAGGGCGATTGTTTAATGCTATTTCAATGTCCAACACTACCTCTGTTAATTCTTTCCATGTCAGGACAGTACGGTCAGTGACCTTGTATAGTGCCTGTTTAACCAAGCCCACCATTCTCTCAAACTGTCCTCCCCACCACGGAGCTCGGCTAAGGTTGAACTGCCATTTGATCTCACGCCTTGCCAGCATATTCTGTATTGCTTCATCTCGCATTACTTTCTTCAACCACTTGGCTCCCGCAACAAATGTCCTCCCATTATCTGAATAAATCTTTTCTGGTCTGCCCCGTCGAGCAATGAACCTTTTCAAGCTGAGAAGGAATTCTTCTGCGGTTTGGTTTGGCAGCAACTCTAGGTGAATGGCTCTTGTTAAACTGCATGCATAAAGCAAAATATAGGCCTTGCAGTCAATCTTATTTCTTTTATAAAGGATTGGTCCCGCATAATCTATGCCAATGACTTGGAAAGGACGATGGCCTTCTGTTCTGTCTTGCGGCAATTTTCCTGGAGGTGGAGTAGCGTAAGGCTTACTGTGAAACCTTCTGCATCCGTTGCACGATTTGATGAGCCGTTTTGCCAGCTGCCTTAATCTTGGTACCCAGTACCTGTCCCTGACTCTGGCCATTGTTAATCCTACTCCCCCATGAAGACTTTGAATATGTGCATCTTTCACCAGTTCTTCTGTAAATTTTGCACTTGAGGGCAGGTAAATTGGCTTTTCACCTTGTATTCTGCCATGGCATCTGTAGATATCTTCAGAATCCTTTACAAGATTGAGTCTTTCTTGATCCTCATTGAACTTTTCTGTGTTCTCAAACATTTTCTGTGTTTTAGTCACCCAGTATTTGATGGCTTTCTCTGTTTCTGCAGTGATTAGGGTCTCCTTTCTGCGATCTATCCTCTTGCTTTTGCAGTTCCTTAGGAATCTGAAAATGAATGCAGTAACTCTGATTGTTTTCCAGAAAGAGAGTTTATCGAGTAATGTCTCCAACTGATTCTCTTCTATGACTGAAACTGCCAGTACATCCTTAGTGAGTTTAGCTTCCTTTTCTGACTCTTCACTTGATGCAGTACTTATTTCATCTGGCCAATGTGATTTTTCAGAAAGCCAGCTGGGCCCATTTAACCATTGAATCATAGAGTGCTCTGACGTTTCTCCTCTGCTTCCAATGTCTGCAGCATTATCATTTGTTCTCACATGTCTCCAGTTAATAAAGTTCTTTTCTCTGATCAATCTCACCCTGTTTGCCACAAACTGTTTATAACTCCCTTCACCATTGATCCAGTGCAGCGCCACTGTACTATCTAGCCATCCATACACTCCTTCAATGGGATGCTCTTGAAGTGCATTCTTGTCATTATTAACAAGGTTTGCCGCCATGTGCGCAGATACTAATTCAAGTCGTGGAATGCTTGTGTTCTTCTTTGCAAGTCGAGCCTTAGCTGCAAGAAGTCCTTGTGTAACCCCTGATTCTTGGTATACTACTGCATAAACTACTGCTGCTGTTCCCTTTACACTGGTGTCTCCAAAAACGTGAAGTTCAATAGATGTAATCGGCTCCTGGTGGGTGCAGAGGCTTCTTGGCACTCTAATTTTCTCCGGCAAGCTCCTTTGAAATTTTTCCCACATCCTCAGAACAGTATCTGTCACCTCTTGGTCCCAATTGACGTTTTGCTCGCAGCATTCTCTATAGACTAGCTTACCAAGCAAGTGAATAGGTGCAGCAAATCCAAGTGGATCATATATGGATGCCAAATAACGTAGAATTTCCCTCTTTGTTTGCCTTGTTGGTCTCTTTGGGAATGTCACTGCTAGACTATCTTCACTCTTTTGCCAATGGAGTCCCAGTATTTTCGTTTCTGTAGCTTTCACACCCAGCTGCTTCTTGGCGTAGGTCTGTTCATCAGGCTCCAGCATTTCACTTTCCAGCTCTGGAACATTTGAATGCCACTTGTGCAGCTCAAACTTGGCTTCTTGAAACACTGATTTTGCTGTTTCCTTTAAGTGCTTTGCTTCTTCGACTGTACTTCCGCCACTGATTACGTCATCAACGTACAGACTCTGCCTTATTTCTGCTATCTCTATTGGGTAGTTGTCTTCTCCATTGATTACGTCATCAACATACCTCTTGAGATGTTCTTCTTCAATTGTTGCTGCCAGCAGGAAAGGTGATTGTACCAGTCCAAATAATGCACGTGTAAATCTCAAAATCTCAATTTTGTTTGGATCTTTATCTTTTATCCAGTTGAATCGCAAAACATCTCGGTCTTTTTCTTTTATCCTTACTTGAAGGAAAGCTTGCTTTAGATCTCTACAGATTGCTACTGCCTTCAGCCGATTTCTTACCAGCATATTCCATAGCAAGTTCTGCAGGGGTGGTCCAGGTTCCAAGCAGTCATTTAGTGATGGGCTTTTCTCAGTTCCCTTTGCTGAAGCATCAAATACAATCCGTACCCTTGTGCTTTCTGCAGCTTCTCTGACAACTGGCTTATGTGGAATGTATAATTCTTTCTCACCTGGCTCTTGTGTTGTCTTCTCTATGATGCCTTGCTTCAATTGGTCTTGAATGATGTTATCATATTCTTCCAACAGCTCTGGCTTATGCTGTAATCTTCTCACCAGACTGGATAATCGTCTATGCTGGCAATGTTTACAATGTAAACCTCAATCCTTTGGGTAACTGACAGCATCATCATGTCTATTCTTCTTCTCTCCTTCTTGATAGACTTTAATTTGATTCGATCAAGTAGTGTTTTTGATGCGTACGAACTCCCTGCACCAGTGTCTAGCAATGCACGACATTTTTAAATTGATTGATTTTGATCGCATATTGAAAAGTGATGAAAATGAGCCATTTTTGGCCAAAAAGTAAGGCTATAGCCTTGGTATTTTGGCCAAAACTGACCAATTTTGAAATTGATTGATTTTGATCGCATATTGACAAGTGATGAAAATGAGCCATTTTTGGCCGAAAAGTAAGGCTATAGCCTTGGTATTTTGCCCACAAATGACCAATTTTTAAATTGATTGATTTTGATCGCATATTGAAAAGTGCTGAAATTGAGCCATTTTTGGTCGAAAAGTAAGGCTATAGCCTTGGTATTTTGCCCAAAAATGACCAATTTTGAAATTAATTGATTGTGATCGCATATTGAGAAGTGATGAAAATGAGCCATTTTTGGCCAAAAAGTAAGGCTATAGCCTTGGCATTTTTCTCACAAATGACCAATTGTGAAATACAATTGATGTTGATCGCATATTGAAACGTGATGAAAATGAGCCATTTGTGGCCAAAAAGTAAGGCTATAGCCGTGGTATTTTGCCCACAAATGACCAATTTTTAAATTAATTGATTGTGATCGCATATTGAGAAGTGATGAAAATGAGCCATTTTTGGCCAAAAAGTAAGGCTATAGCCTTGGTATTTTCCTCACAAAAGACCACTTGTGAAATACAATTGATGTTGATCGCATATTGAAAAGTGATGAAAATGAGCCATTTTTGGCCAAAACGTAAGGCTATAGCCTTGGTATTTTGCCCAAAAATGACCAATTTTGAAATTGATTGATGTTGATCGCATATTGAAAAGTGATGACAATGAGCCATTTGTGGCCAAAAAGTAAGCCTATAGCCTTGGTATTTTGCCCACAAATGACCAATTTTTAAATTGATTGATTTTGATCGCATATTGAAAAGTGATGAAATTGAGCCATTTTTGGCCGAAAAGTAAGGCTATAGCCTTGGTATTTTGCCCATAAATGACCAATGTTGAAATTAATTGATTGTGATCGCATATTGAGAAGTGATGAAAATGAGCCATTTTTGGCCAAAACGTAAGGCTATAGCCTTGGTATTGTCCTCACAAATGACCAATTGTGAAATACAATTGATGTTCATCGCATATTGAAAAGTGATGAAAATGAGCCATTTGTGGCCAAACAGTAAGGCTATAGCCTTGGTATTTTGCCCAACAATGATACAGTTTGAAATTGATTGATTTTGATGGCATATTGACAAACTATGAAAATGAGCCATTTTTGGCCAAAAAGTAAGGCTATAGCCTTGGTATTTTGCCCAAAAATGACCAATTTTGAAATTAATTGATGTTGATCGCATATTGAAAAGTGATGAAAATGAGCCATTTTTGGCCAAAAAGTAAGGCTATAGCCTTGGTATTTTGCCCAACAATGACCAATTTTGAAATTGATTGATTTTGATCGCATATTGAAAAGTGATGAGAATGAGCCATTTTTGGCCAAAAGGTAAGGCTATAGCCTTGGTATTTTGCCCACAAATGACCAATTTTTAAATTGATTGATTTTGATCGCATATTGAACAGTGATGAAATTGAGCCATTTTTGGCCGAAAAGTAAGGCTATAGCCTTGGTATTTTGCCCAAAAATGACCAATGTTGAAATTAATTGATTGTGATCGCATATTGAGAAGTGATGAAAATGAGCCATTTTTGGCCAAAAAGTAAGGCTATAGCCTTGGTATTTTCCTCACAAATGACCAATTGTGAAATACAATTGATATTGATCGCATATTGAAAAGTGATGAAAATGAGCCATTTTTGGCCAAAAAGTAAGGCTATAGCCTTGGTATTTTGCCCAAAAATGACCAATGTTGAAATTAATTGATTGTGATCGCATATTGAAAAGTGATGAAAATGAGCCATTTTTGGCCAAAAAGTAAGGCTATAGCCTTGGTATTTTCCTCACAAATGACCAATTGTGAAATACAATTGATATTGATCGCATATTGAAAAGTGATGAAAATGAGCCATTTTTGGCCAAAAAGTAAGGCTATAGCCTTGGTATTTTGCCCACAAATGACCAATTTTGAAATTGATTGATTTTGATCGCATATTGAAAAGTGATGACATTGAGCCATTTTTGGCCGAGAAGTAAGGCTATAACCTTGGTATTTTGCCCACAAATGACCAATTTTTAGATTGATTGATTTTGAACGCATATTGAAAAGTGATAAAATTGAGCCATTTTTAGCCGAATAGTAAGGCTATAGCCTTGGTATTTTGCCCAAAAATGACCAATGTTGAAATTAATTGATTGTGATCGCATATTGAGAAGTGATGAAAATGAGCCATTTTTGGCCAAAAAGTAAGGCTATAGCCTTGGTATTTTCCTCACAACAGACCAATTGTGAAATACAATTGATGTTGATCGCATATTGACAAGTGATGAAAATGAGCCATTTGTGGCCACACAGTAAGGCTAAAGCCTTGGTATTTTGCCCAACAATGATACAGTTTGACATTGATTGATTTTGATGGCATATTGACAAACTATGAAAATGAGCCATTTTTGGCCAAAAAGTAAGGCTATAGCCTTGGTATTTTGCCCAAAAATGACCAATTTTGAAATTAATTGATGTTGATCGCATATTGAAAAGTGATGAAAATGAGCCATTTTTGGCCAAAAAGTAAGGCTATAGCCTTGGTATTTTGCCCAACAATGACCAATTTTGAAATTGATTGATTTTGATCGCATATTGAAAAGTGATGAGAATGAGCCATTTTTGGCCAAAAAGTAAGGCTATAGCCTTGGTATTTTGCCCACAAATGACCAATTTTTAAATTGATTGATTTTGATCGCATATTGAAAAGTGATGAAATTGAGCCATTTTTAGCCGAAAAGTAAGGCTATAGCCTTGGTATTTTGCCCAAAAATGACCAATGTTGAAATTAATTGATTGTGATCGCATATTGAGAAGTGATGAAAATGAGCCATTTTTGGCCAAAAAGTAAGGCTATAGCCTTGGTATTTTCCTCACAAATGACCAATTGTGAAATACAATTGATGTTGATCGCATATTGAAAAGTGATGAAAATGAGCCATTTCTGGCCGAAAAGTAAGGCTATAGCCTTGGTATTTTGCCCAAACATGACCAATTTTGAAATTAATTGATGTTGATCGCATATTGAAAAGTGATGAAAATGAGCCATTTTTGGCCAAAAAGTAAGGCTATAGCCTTGGTATTTTGCCCAACAATGACCAATTTTGAAATTGATTGATTTTGATCGCATATTGAAAAGTGATGAGAATGAGCCATTTTTGGCCAAAAAGTAAGGCTATAGCCTTGGTATTTTGCCCAACAATGACCAATTTTGAAATTGATTGATTTTGATCGCATATTGAAAAGTGATGAAAATGAGCCATTTCTGGCCAAAAAGTAAGGCTATAGCCTTGGTATTTTGCCCACAAATGACCAATTTTTAAATTGATTGATTTTGATCGCATATTGAAAAGTGATGAAATTGAGCCATTTTTGGCCGAAAAGTAAGGCTATAGCCTTGGTATTTTGCCCACAAATGACCAATTTTTAAATTGATTGATTTTGATCGCATATTGAAAAGTGATGAAATTGAGCCATTTTTGGCCGAAAAGTAAGGCTATAGCCTTGGTATTTTGCCCAAAAATGACCAATGTTGAAATTAATTGATTGTGATCGCATATTGAGAAGTGATGAAAATGAGCCATTTGTGGCCAAACAGTAAGGCTATAGCCTTGGTATTTTGCCCAACAATGATACAGTTTGAAATTGATTGATTTTGATGGCATATTGACAAACTATGAAAATGAGCCATTTATGGCCAAAAAGTAAGGCTATAGCCTTGGTATTTTGCCCAAAAATGACCAATTTTGAAATTAATTGATGTTGATCGCATATTGAAAAGTGATGAAAATGAGCCATTTTTGGCCAAAAAGTAAGGCTATAGCCTTGGTATTTTGCCCAAAAATGACCAATTTTGAAATTAATTGATGTTGATCGCATATTGAAAAGTGATGAAAATGAGCCATTTTTGGCCAAAAAGTAAGGCTATAGCCTTGGTATTTTGCCCAACAATGACCAATTTTGAAATTGATTGATTTTGATCGCATATTGAAAAGTGATGAGAATGAGCCATTTTTGGCCAAAAAGTAAGGCTATAGTCTTGGTATTTTGCCCACAAATGACCAATTTTTAAATTGATTGATTTTGATCGCATATTGAAAAGTGATGAAATTGAGCCATTTTTGGCCGAAAAGTAAGGCTATAGTCTTGGTATTTTGCCCACAAATGACCAATTTTTAAATTGATTGATTTTGATCGCATATTGAAAAGTGATGAAATTGAGCCATTTTTGGCCGAAAAGTAAGGCTATAGCCTTGGTATTTTGCCCAAAAATGACCAATGTTGAAATTAATTGATTGTGATCGCATATTGAGAAGTGATGAAAATGAGCCATTTTTGGCCAAAAAGTAAGGCTATAGCCTTGGCATTTTTCTCACAAATGACCAATTGTGAAATACAATTGATGTTGATCGCATATTGAAAAGTGATGACAATGAGCCATTTGTGGCCAAAAAGTAAGCCTATAGCCTTGGTATTTTGCCCACAAATGACCAATTTTTAAATTGATTGATTTTGATCGCATATTGAAAAGTGATGAAATTGAGCCATTTTTGGCCGAAAAGTAAGGCTATAGCCTTGGTATTTTGCCCATAAATGACCAATGTTGAAATTAATTGATTGTGATCGCATATTGAGAAGTGATGAAAATGAGCCATTTTTGGCCAAAACGTAAGGCTATAGCCTTGGTATTGTCCTCACAAATGACCAATTGTGAAATACAATTGATGTTCATCGCATATTGAAAAGTGATGACAATGAGCCATTTGTGGCCAAAAAGTAAGCCTATAGCCTTGGTATTTTGCCCACAAATGACCAATTTTTAAATTGATTGATTTTGATCGCATATTGAAAAGTGATGAAATTGAGCCATTTTTGGCCGAAAAGTAAGGCTATAGCCTTGGTATTTTGCCCATAAATGACCAATGTTGAAATTAATTGATTGTGATCGCATATTGAGAAGTGATGAAAATGAGCCATTTTTGGCCAAAACGTAAGGCTATAGCCTTGGTATTGTCCTCACAAATGACCAATTGTGAAATACAATTGATGTTCATCGCATATTGAAAAGTGATGAAAATGAGCCATTTGTGGCCAAACAGTAAGGCTATAGCCTTGGTATTTTGCCCAACAATGATACATTTTGAAATTGATTGATTTTGATGGCATATTGACAAACTATGAAAATGAGCCATTTTTGGCCAAAAAGTAAGGCTATAGCCTTGGTATTTTGCCCAAAAATGACCAATTTTGAAATTAATTGATGTTGATCGCATATTGAAAAGTGATGAAAATGAGCCATTTTTGGCCAAAAAGTAAGGCTATAGCCTTGGTATTTTGCCCAACAATGACCAATTTTGAAATTGATTGATTTTGATCGCATATTGAAAAGTGATGAGAATGAGCCATTTTTGGCCAAAAAGTAAGGCTATAGCCTTGGTATTTTGCCCACAAATGACCAATTTTTAAATTGATTGATTTTGATCGCATATTGAAAAGTGATGAAATTGAGCCATTTTTAGCCGAAAAGTAAGGCTATAGCCTTGGTATTTTGCCCAAAAATGACCAATTTTGAAATTGATTGATTTTGATCGCATATTGAGAAGTGATGAAAATGAGCCATTTTTGGCCAAAAAGTAAGGCTATAGCCTTGGCATTTTTCTCACAAATGACCAATTGTGAAATACAATTGATGTTGATCGCATATTGAAAAGTGATGAAAATGAGCCAATTCTGGCCGAAAAGTAAGGCTATAGCCTTGGTATTTTGCCCACAAATGACCAATTTTTAAATTGATTGATTTTGATCGCATATTGAAAAGTGATGAAATTGAGCTATTTTTGGCCGAAAAGTAAGGCTATAGCCTTGGTATTTTGCCCACAAATGACCAATTTTTAAATTGATTGATTTTGATCGCATATTGAAAAGTGATGACATTGAGCCATTTTTGGCCGAGAAGTAAGGCTATAACCTTGGTATTTTGCCCACAAATGACCAATTTTTAGATTGATTGATTTTGAACGCATATTGAAAAGTGATAAAATTGAGCCATTTTTGGCCGAAAAGTAAGGCTATAGCCTTGGTATTTTGCCCAAAAATGACCAATGTTGAAATTAATTGATTGTGATCGCATATTGAGAAGTGATGAAAATGAGCCATTTTTGGCCAAAAAGTAAGGCTATAGCCTTGGTATTTTCCTCACAAATGACCAATTGTGAAATACAATTGATGTTGATCGCATATTGAAAAGTGATGAAAATGAGCCATTTCTGGCCAAAAAGTAAGGCTATAGCCTTGGTATTTTGCCCACAAATGACCAATTTTTAAATTGATTGATTTTGATCGCATATTGAAAAGTGATGAAATTGAGCCATTTTTGGCCGAAAAGTAAGGCTATAGCCTTGGTATTTTGCCCACAAATGACCAATTTTTAAATTGATTGATTTTGATCGCATATTGAAAAGTGATGAAATTGAGCCATTTTTGGCCGAAAAGTAAGGCTATAGCCTTGGTATTTTGCCCAACAATGATACAGTTTGAAATTGATTGATTTTGATGGCATATTGACAAACTATGAAAATGAGCCATTTTTGGCCAAAAAGTAAGGCTATAGCCTTGGTATTTTCCTCACAAATGACCAATTGTGAAATACAATTGATGTTGATCGCATATTGACAAGTGATGAAAATGAGCCATTTGTGGCCAAACAGTAAGGCTATAGCCTTGGTATTTTGCCCAACAATGATACAGTTTGAAATTGATTGATTTTGATGGCATATTGACAAACTATGAAAATGAGCCATTTTTGGCCAAAAAGTAAGGCTATAGCCTTGGTATTTTGCCCAAAAATGACCAATTTTGAAATTAATTGATGTTGATCGCATATTGAAAAGTGATGAAAATGAGCCATTTTTGGCCAAAAAGTAAGGCTATAGCCTTGGTATTTTGCCCAACAATGACCAATTTTGAAATTGATTGATTTTGATCGCATATTGAAAAGTGATGAGAATGAGCCATTTTTGGCCAAAAAGTAAGGCTATAGTCTTGGTATTTTGCCCACAAATGACCAATTTTTAAATTGATTGATTTTGATCGCATATTGAAAAGTGATGAAATTGAGCCATTTTTGGCCGAAAAGTAAGGCTATAGCCTTGGTATTTTGCCCACAAATGACCAATTTTTAAATTGATTGATTTTGATCGCATATTGAAAAGTGATGAAAATGAGCCAATTCTTGCCGAAAAGTAAGGCTATAGCCTTGGTATTTTGCCCACAAATGACCAATTTTTAAATTGATTGATTTTGATCGCATATTGAAAAGTGATGAAATTGAGCCATTTTTGGCCGAAAAGTAAGGCTATAGCCTTGGTATTTTGCCCACAAATGACCAATTTTTAAATTGATTGATTTTGATCGCATATTGAATAGTGATGAAATTGAGCCATTTTTGGCCGAAAAGTAAGGCTATAGCCTTGGTATTTTGCCCAAAAATGACCAATGCTGAAATTAATTGATTGTGATCGCATATTGAGAAGTGATGAAAATGAGCCATTTTTGGCCAAAAAGTAAGGCTATAGCCTTGGTATTTTCCTCACAAATGACCAATTGTGAAATACAATTGATGTTGATCGCATATTGACAAGTGATGAACATGAGCCATTTTTGGCCAAAAAGTAAGGCTATAGCCTTGATATTTTCCCCACAAATGACCAATTTTTAAATTGATTGATTTTGATCGCATATTGACAAGTGATGAAAATGAGCCATTTTTGGCCAAAAAGTAAGGCTATAGCCTTGATATTTTCCCCACAAATGACCAATTTTTAAATTGATTGATTTTGATCGCATATTGAAAAGTGATGAAATTGAGCCATTTTTAGCCGAAAAGTAAGGCTATAACCTTGGTATTTTGCCCAACAATGACCAATTTTGAAATTGATTGATTTTGATCGCATATTGAAAAGTGATGAGAATGAGCCATTTTTGGCCAAAAAGTAAGGCTATAGCCTTGGTATTTTGCCCACAAATGACCAATTTTTAAATTGATTGATTTTGATCGCATATTGAAAAGTGATGAAATTGAGCCATTTTTAGCCGAAAAGTAAGGCTATAGCCTTGGTATTTTGCCCAAAAATGACCAATGTTGAAATTAATTGATTGTGATCGCATATTGAGAAGTGATGAAAATGAGCCATTTTTGGCCAAAAAGTAAGGCTATAGCCTTGGTATTTTCCTCACAAATGACCAATTGTGAAATACAATTGATGTTGATCGCATATTGAAAAGTGATGAAAATGAGCCATTTCTGGCCAAAAAGTAAGGCTATAGCCTTGGTATTTTGCCCACAAATGACCAATTTTTAAATTGATTGATTTTGATCGCATATTGAAAAGTGATGAAATTGAGCCATTTTTGGCCGAAAAGTAAGGCTATAGCCTTGGTATTTTGCCCACAAATGACCAATTTTTAAATTGATTGATTTTGATCGCATATTGAAAAGTGATGAAATTGAGCCATTTTTGGCCGAAAAGTAAGGCTATAGCCTTGGTATTTTGCCCAACAATGATACAGTTTGAAATTGATTGATTTTGATGGCATATTGACAAACTATGAAAATGAGCCATTTTTGGCCAAAAAGTAAGGCTATAGCCTTGGTATTTTGCCCAAAAATGACCAATTTTGAAATTAATTGATGTTGATCGCATATTGAAAAGTGATGAAAATGAGCCATTTTTGGCCAAAAAGTAAGGCTATAGCCTTGGTATTTTGCCCAACAATGACCAATTTTGAAATTGATTGATTTTGATCGCATATTGAAAAGTGATGAGAATGAGCCATTTTTGGCCAAAAAGTAAGGCTATAGCCTTGGTATTTTGCCCAACAATGACCAATTTTGAAATTGATTGATTTTGATCGCATATTGAAAAGTGATGAGAATGAGCCATTTTTGGCCAAAAAGTAAGGCTATAGTCTTGGTATTTTGCCCACAAATGACCACTTTTTAAATTGATTGATTTTGATCGCATATTGAAAAGTGATGAAATTGAGCCATTTTTGGCCGAAAAGTAAGGCTATAGCCTTGGTATTTTGCCCAAAAATGACCAATGTTGAAATTAATTGATTGTGATCGCATATTGAGAAGTGATGAAAATGAGCCATTTTTGGCCAAAAAGTAAGGCTATAGCCTTGGCATTTTTCTCACAAATGACCAATTGTGAAATACAATTGATGTTGATCGCATATTGAAAAGTGATGAAAATGAGCCAATTCTGGCCGAAAAGTAAGGCTATAGCCTTGGTATTTTGCCCAAAAATGACCAATTTTTAAATTGATTGATTTTGATCGCATATTGAAAAGTGATGAAATTGAGCTATTTTTGGCCGAAAAGTAAGGCTATAGCCTTGGTATTTTGCCCACAAATGACCAATTTTTAAATTGATTGATTTTGATCGCATATTGAAAAGTGATGACATTGAGCCATTTTTGGCCGAGAAGTAAGGCTATAACCTTGGTATTTTGCCCACAAATGACCAATTTTTAGATTGATTGATTTTGAACGCATATTGAAAAGTGATAAAATTGAGCCATTTTTGGCCGAAAAGTAAGGCTATAGCCTTGGTATTTTGCCCAAAAATGACCAATGTTGAAATTAATTGATTGTGATTGCATATTGAGAAGTGATGAAAATGAGCCATTTTTGGCCAAAAAGTAAGGCTATAGCCTTGGTATTTTCCTCACAACAGACCAATTGTGAAATACAATTGATGTTGATCGCATATTGACAAGTGATGAAAATGAGCCATTTGTGGCCAAACAGTAAGGCTATAGCCTTGGTATTTTGCCCAACAATGATACAGTTTGAAATTGATTGATTTTGATGGCATATTGACAAACTATGAAAATGAGCCATTTTTGGCCAAAAAGTAAGGCTATAGCCTTGGTATTTTGCCCAAAAATAACCAATTTTGAAATTAATTGATGTTGATCGCATATTGAAAAGTGATGAAAATGAGCCATTTTTGGCCAAAAAGTAAGGCTATAGCCTTGGTATTTTGCCCAACAATGACCAATTTTGAAATTGATTGATTTTGATCGCATATTGAAAAGTGATGAGAATGAGCCATTTTTGGCCAAAAAGTAAGGCTATAGTCTTGGTATTTTGCCCACAAATGACCAATTTTTAAATTGATTGATTTTGATCGCATATTGAAAAGTGATGAAATTGAGCCATTTTTGGCCGAAAAGTAAGGCTATAGCCTTGGTATTTTGCCCACAAATGACCAATTTTTAAATTGATTGATTTTGATCGCATATTGAATAGTGATGAAAATGAGCCAATTCTTGCCGAAAAGTAAGGCTATAGCCTTGGTATTTTGCCCACAAATGACCAATTTTTAAATTGATTGATTTTGATCGCATATTGAAAAGTGATGAAATTGAGCCATTTTTGGCCGAAAAGTAAGGCTATAGCCTTGGTATTTTGCCCACAAATGACCAATTTTTAAATTGATTGATTTTGATCGCATATTGAATAGTGATGAAATTGAGCCATTTTTGGCCGAAAAGTAAGGCTATAGCCTTGGTATTTTGCCCAAAAATGACCAATGCTGAAATTAATTGAGTGTGATCGCATATTGAGAAGTGATGAAAATGAGCCATTTTTGGCCAAAAAGTAAGGCTATAGCCTTGGTATTTTCCTCACAAATGACCAATTGTGAAATACAATTGATGTTGATCGCATATTGACAAGTGATGAAAATGAGCCATTTTTGGCCAAAAAGTAAGGCTATAGCCTTGATATTTTCCCCACAAATGACCAATTTTTAAATTGATTGATTTTGATCGCATATTGAAAAGTGATGAAATTGAGCCATTTTTAGCCGAAAAGTAAGGCTATAACCTTGGTATTTTGCCCACAAATGACCAATTTTTAAATTGATTGATTTTGATCGCATATTGTCAAGTGATAAAATTGAGCCATTGTTGGTCGAAAAGTAAGGCTATAGCCTTGGTATTTTGCCCAAAAATGACCAATTTTGAAATTAATTGATTGTGATCGCATATTGAGAAGTGATGAAAATGAGCCATTTTTGGCCAAAAAGTAAGGCTATAGCCTTGGTATTTTTCTCACAAATGACCAATTGTGAAATACAATTGATGTTGATCGCATATTGAAAAGTGATGAAAATGAGCCATTTTTGGCCAAAAAGTAAGGCTATAGCCTTGGTATTTTGCCCACAAATGACCAATTTTTAAATTAATTGATTGTGATCGCATATTGAGAAGTGATGAAAATGAGCCATTTTTGGCCAAAAAGTAAGGCTATAGCCTTGGTATTTTCCTCACAAAAGACCACTTGTGAAATACAATTGATGTTGATCGCATATTGAAAAGTGATGAAAATGAGCCATTTTTGGCCAAAACGTAAGGCTATAGCCTTGGTATGTTGCCCAAAAATTACCAATTTTGAAATTGATTCATGTTGATCGCATATTGAAAAGTGATGAAAATGAGCCATTTGTGGCCAAAAAGTAAGCCTATAGCCTTGGTATTTTGCCCACAAATGACCAATTTTTAAATTGATTGATTGTGATCGCATATTGAGAAGTGATGAAAATGAGCCATTTTTGGCCAAAACTTAAGGCTATAGCCTTGGTATTGTCCTCACAAATGACCAATTGTGAAATACAATTGATGTTGATCGCATATTGAAAAGTGATGAAAATGAGCCATTTTTGGCCAAAAAGTAAGGCTATAGCCTTGGTATTTTGCCCACAAATGACCAATTTTTAAATTAATTGATGTTGATCGCATATTGACAAGTGATGACAATGAGCCATTTGTGGCCAAAAAGTAAGCCTATAGCCTTGGTATTTTGCCCACAAATGACCAATTTTTAAATTGATTGATTTTGATCGCATATTGAATAGTGATGAAATTGAGCCATTTTTGGCCGAAAAGTAAGGCTATAGCCTTGGTATTTTGCCCAAAAATGACCAATGCTGAAATTAATTGAGTGTGATCGCATATTGAGAAGTGATGAAAATGAGCCATTTTTGGCCAAAAAGTAAGGCTATAGCCTTGGTATTTTCCTCACAAATGACCAATTGTGAAATACAATTGATGTTGATCGCATATTGACAAGTGATGAAAATGAGCCATTTTTGGCCAAAAAGTAAGGCTATAGCCTTGATATTTTCCCCACAAATGACCAATTTTTAAATTGATTGATTTTGATCGCATATTGAAAAGTGATGAAATTGAGCCATTTTTAGCCGAAAAGTAAGGCTATAACCTTGGTATTTTGCCCACAAATGACCAATTTTTAAATTGATTGATTTTGATCGCATATTGTCAAGTGATAAAATTGAGCCATTGTTGGTCGAAAAGTAAGGCTATAGCCTTGGTATTTTGCCCAAAAATGACCAATTTTGAAATTAATTGATTGTGATCGCATATTGAGAAGTGATGAAAATGAGCCATTTTTGGCCAAAAAGTAAGGCTATAGCCTTGGTATTTTTCTCACAAATGACCAATTGTGAAATACAATTGATGTTGATCGCATATTGAAAAGTGATGAAAATGAGCCATTTTTGGCCAAAAAGTAAGGCTATAGCCTTGGTATTTTGCCCACAAATGACCAATTTTTAAATTAATTGATTGTGATCGCATATTGAGAAGTGATGAAAATGAGCCATTTTTGGCCAAAAAGTAAGGCTATAGCCTTGGTATTTTCCTCACAAAAGACCACTTGTGAAATACAATTGATGTTGATCGCATATTGAAAAGTGATGAAAATGAGCCATTTTTGGCCAAAACGTAAGGCTATAGCCTTGGTATTTTGCCCAAAAATTACCAATTTTGAAATTGATTCATGTTGATCGCATATTGAAAAGTGATGAAAATGAGCCATTTGTGGCCAAAAAGTAAGCCTATAGCCTTGGTATTTTGCCCACAAATGACCAATTTTTAAATTGATTGATTGTGATCGCATATTGAGAAGTGATGAAAATGAGCCATTTTTGGCCAAAACTTAAGGCTATAGCCTTGGTATTGTCCTCACAAATGACCAATTGTGAAATACAATTGATGTTGATCGCATATTGAAAAGTGATGAAAATGAGCCATTTTTGGCCAAAAAGTAAGGCTATAGCCTTGGTATTTTGCCCACAAATGACCAATTTTTAAATTAATTGATGTTGATCGCATATTGACAAGTGATGACAATGAGCCATTTGTGGCCAAAAAGTAAGCCTATAGCCTTGGTATTTTGCCCACAAATGACCAATTTTTAAATTGATTGATTTTCATCGCGTATTGAAAAGTGATGAAATTGAGCCATTTTTGGCCGAAAAGTAAGGCTATAGCCTTGGTATTTTGCCCAAAAATGACCAATGTTGAAATTAATTGATTGTGATCGCATATTGAGAAGTGATGAAAATGAGCCATTTGTGGCCAAACAGTAAGGCTATAGCCTTGGTATTTTGCCCAAAAATGACACAGTTTGAAATTGATTGATTTTGATGGCATAGTGACAACCTATGAAAATGAGCCATTTTTGGCCAAAAAGTAAGGCTATAGCCTTAATATTTTGCCCAAAAATGACCAAGTTTGAAATTAATTCATTTTGATGGCATATTGAAAAGTGATGAAAATGAGCCATTTTTGGCCAAAAAGTAAGGCTATAGCCTTGGTATTTTGCCCAACAATGACCACTTTTGAAATTGATTGATTTTGATCGCATATTGAAAAGTGATGAAATTGAGACATTTCTGGCCGAAAAGTAAGGCTATAGCCTTGGTATTTTGCCCAAACATGACCAATGTTGAAAGTAATTGATTGTGATCGCATATTGAGAAGTGATGAAAATGAGCCATTTTTGGCCCAAAAGTAAGGCTATAGCCTTGGTATTGTCCTCACAAAAGACCAATTGTGAAATACAATTGATGTTGATCGCATATTGAAAAGTGATGAAAATGAGCCATTTTTGGCCAAAAAGTAAGGCTATAGCCTTTGTATTTTGCCCAAAAATGACCAATTTTGAAATTAATTGATGTTGATCGCATATTGAAAAGTGATGACAATGAGCCATTTTTGGCCGAAAAGTAATGCTATAGCCGTGGTATTTTGCCCGAACATGACCAATTTTGAAATTGATTGATGTTGATCGCATATTGAAAAGTGATGAAAATGAGCCATTTTTGGCCAAAAAGTAAGGCTATAGCATTGGTATTTTGCCCAAAAATGACCAATTGTGAACTACAATTGATGTTGATCGCATATTGAAAAATTATGAAAATGAGCCATTTTTGGCCAAAACGTAAGGCTATAGCCTTGGTATTTTGCCCAAAAATGACCAATTTTGACATTGATGCATGTTGATCGCATATTGAAAAGTGATGAAAATGAGCCATTTGTGGCCAAAAAGTAAGGCTATAGCCTTGGTATTTTGCCCAAACATGACCAAATTTGAAATTAATTGATGTTGATCGCATATTGAAAAGTGATGAAAATGAGCCATTTTTGGCCAAAAAGTAAGGCTATAGCCTTCGTATTTTGCCCAAAAATGACCAATTTTGAAATTAATTGATTTTGATCGCATATTGAAAAGTGATGAAATTGAGCCATTTTTGGCCAAAAAGTAAGGCTATAGCCTTGGTAGTTTGCCCAAAAATGACCAATTTTGAAATTGATTGATTTTGATGGCATAGTGACAACCTATGAAAATGAGCCATTTTTGGCCAAAAAGTAAGGCTATAGCCTTGGTATTTTGCCCAAAAATGACCAAATTTGAAATTGATTGATGTTGATCGCATATTGAAAAGTGATTACAACGAGCCATTTTTGGCCGAAAAGTAAGGCTATAGCCTTGGTATTTTGCCCAAAAATGACCAATTTTGAAATTAATTGATGTTGATCGCATATTGAAAAGTGATGAAAATGAGCCATTTTTGGCCAAAAAGTAAGGCTATAGCCTTGGTATTTTGCCCAAAAATGACCAATTTTTAAATTAATTGATGTTGATCGCATATTGAAAAGTGATGAAAATTAGCCATTTTTGGCCAAAAAGTAAGGCTATAGCCTTGGTAGTTTGCACAAAAATGACCAATTTTGAAATTGATTGATGTTGATCGCATATTGAAAAGTGATGAAAATGAGCCATTTTTGGCCAAAAAGTAAGGCTATAGCCTTGGTATTTTGCCCAAAAATGACCAATTTTGAAATTAATTGATGTTGATCGCATATTGAAAAGTGATGACAATGAGCCATTTTCCGAAAAGTAATGCTATAGCCGTGGTATTTTGCCAGAACATGACCAATTTTGAAATTAATTGATGTTGATCGCATATTGACAAGTGATGAAAATGAGCCATTTTTGGCCAAAAAGTAAGGCTATAGCCTTGGTATTTTGCCCAAAAATGACCAATTGTGAAATACAATTGATGTTGATCGCATATTGAAAATTGATGAAAATGAGCCAATTTTTGGCCAAAACGTAAGGCTATAGCCTTGGTATTGTGCCCAAAAATGACCAATTTTGACATTGATGCATGTTGATCGCATATTGAAAAGTGATGAAAATGAGCCATTTGTGGCCAAAAAGTAAGGCTATAGCCTTGGTATTTTGCCCAAACATGACCAAATTTGAAATTAATTGATGTTGATCGCATATTGAACAGTGATGAAAATGAGCCATTTTTGGCCAAAGAGTAAGGCTATAGCCTTGGTATTTTGCCCAAAAATGACCAATTTTGAAATTAATTGATTTTGATCGCATATTGAAAAGTGATGACAATGAGCCATTTTTGGCCAAAAAGTAAGGCTATAGCCTTGGTATTTTGCACAAAAATGACCAATTTTGAAATTGATTGATGTTGATCGCATATTGAAAAGTGATGAAAATGAGCCATTTTTGGCCAAAAAGTAAGGCTATAGCCTTGGTATTTTGCCCAAACATGACCAAATTTGAAATTAATTGATGTTGATCGCATATTGAAAAGTGATGAAAATGAGCCATTTTTGGCCAAAGAGTAAGGCTATAGCCTTGGTATTTTGCCCAAAAATGACCAAGTTTGAAATTAATTGATTTTGATCGCATATTGAAAAGTGATGACAATGAGCCATTTTTGGCCAAAAAGTAAGGCTATAGCCTTGGTATTTTGCACAAAAATGACCAATTTTGAAATTGATTGATGTTGATCGCATATTGAAAAGTGATGAAAATGAGCCATTTTTGGCCAAAAAGTAAGGCTATAGCCTTGGTATTTTGCCCAAAAATGACCAATTTTGAAATTAATTGATGTTGATCGCATATTGAAAAGTGATGACAATGAGCCATTTTTGGCCGAAAAGTAATGCTATAGCCGTGGTATTTTGCCCGAACATGACCAAGTTTGAAATTAATTGATGTTGATCGCATATTGACAAGTGATGAAATTGAGCCATTTTTGGCCAAAAAGTAAGGCTATAGCCTTGGTATTTTGCCCAAAAATGACCAATTGTGAAATACAATTGATGTTGATCGCATATTGAAAATTGATGAAAATGAGCCATTTGTGGCCAAACAGTAAGGCTATAGCCTTGGTATTTTGCCCAAAAATGACACAGTTTGAAATTGATTGATTTTGATGGCATAGTGACAACCTATGAAAATGAGCCATTTTTGGCCAAAAAGTAAGGCTATAGCCTTAATATTTTGCCCAAAAATGACCAAGTTTGAAATTAATTCATTTTGATGGCATATTGAAAAGTGATGAAAATGAGCCATTTTTGGCCAAAAAGTAAGGCTATAGCCTTGGTATTTTGCCCAACAATGACCACTTTTGAAATTGATTGATTTTGATCGCATATTGAAAAGTGATGAAATTGAGACATTTCTGGCCGAAAAGTAAGGCTATAGCCTTGGTATTTTGCCCAAACATGACCAATGTTGAAAGTAATTGATTGTGATCGCATATTGAGAAGTGATGAAAATGAGCCATTTTTGGCCCAAAAGTAAGGCTATAGCCTTGGTATTGTCCTCACAAAAGACCAATTGTGAAATACAATTGATGTTGATCGCATATTGAAAAGTGATGAAAATGAGCCATTTTTGGCCAAAAAGTAAGGCTATAGCCTTTGTATTTTGCCCAAAAATGACCAATTTTGAAATTAATTGATGTTGATCGCATATTGAAAAGTGATGACAATGAGCCATTTTTGGCCGAAAAGTAATGCTATAGCCGTGGTATTTTGCCCGAACATGACCAATTTTGAAATTGATTGATGTTGATCGCATATTGAAAAGTGATGAAAATGAGCCATTTTTGGCCAAAAAGTAAGGCTATAGCATTGGTATTTTGCCCAAAAATGACCAATTGTGAAATACAATTGATGTTGATCGCATATTGAAAAATTATGAAAATGAGCCATTTTTGGCCAAAACGTAAGGCTATAGCCTTGGTATTTTGCCCAAAAATGACCAATTTTGACATTGATGCATGTTGATCGCATATTGAAAAGTGATGAAAATGAGCCATTTGTGGCCAAAAAGTAAGGCTATAGCCTTGGTATTTTGCCCAAACATGACCAAATTTGAAATTAATTGATGTTGATCGCATATTGAAAAGTGATGAAAATGAGCCATTTTTGGCCAAAAAGTAAGGCTATAGCCTTCGTATTTTGCCCAAAAATGACCAATTTTGAAATTAATTGATTTTGATCGCATATTGAAAAGTGATGAAATTGAGCCATTTTTGGCCAAAAAGTAAGGCTATAGCCTTGGTAGTTTGCCCAAAAATGACCAATTTTGAAATTGATTGATTTTGATGGCATAGTGACAACCTATGAAAATGAGCCATTTTTGGCCAAAAAGTAAGGCTATAGCCTTGGTATTTTGCCCAAAAATGACCAAATTTGAAATTGATTGATGTTGATCGCATATTGAAAAGTGATTACAACGAGCCATTTTTGGCCGAAAAGTAAGGCTATAGCCTTGGTATTTTGCCCAAAAATGACCAATTTTGAAATTAATTGATGTTGATCGCATATTGAAAAGTGATGAAAATGAGCCATTTTTGGCCAAAAAGTAAGGCTATAGCCTTGGTATTTTGCCCAAAAATGACCAATTTTTAAATTAATTGATGTTGATCGCATATTGAAAAGTGATGAAAATTAGCCATTTTTGGCCAAAAAGTAAGGCTATAGCCTTGGTAGTTTGCACAAAAATGACCAATTTTGAAATTGATTGATGTTGATCGCATATTGAAAAGTGATGACAATGAGCCATTTTTGGCCAAAAAGTAAGGCTATAGCCTTGGTATTTTGCCCAAAAATGACCAATTTTGAAATTAATTGATGTTGATCGCATATTGAAAAGTGATGAAAATGAGCCATTTTCCGAAAAGTAATGCTATAGCCGTGGTATTTTGCCAGAACATGACCAATTTTGAAATTAATTGATGTTGATCGCATATTTACAAGTGATGAAAATGAGCCATTTTTGGCCAAAAAGTAAGGCTATAGCCTTGGTATTTTGCCCAAAAATGACCAATTGTGAAATACAATTGATGTTGATCGCATATTGAAAATTGATGAAAATGAGCCAATTTTTGGCCAAAACGTAAGGCTATAGCCTTGGTATTTTGCCCAAAAATGACCAATTTTGACATTGATGCATGTTGATCGCATATTGAAAAGTGATGAAAATGAGCCATTTGTGGCCAAAAAGTAAGGCTATAGCCTTGGTATTTTGCCCAAACATGACCAAATTTGAAATTAATTGATGTTGATCGCATATTGAACAGTGATGAAAATGAGCCATTTTTGGCCAAAGAGTAAGGCTATAGCCTTGGTATTTTGCCCAAAAATGACCAATTTTGAAATTAATTGATTTTGATCGCATATTGAAAAGTGATGACAATGAGCCATTTTTGGCCAAAAAGTAAGGCTATAGCCTTGGTATTTTGCACAAAAATGACCAATTTTGAAATTGATTGATGTTGATCGCATATTGAAAAGTGATGAAAATGAGCCATTTTTGGCCAAAAAGTAAGGCTATAGCCTTGGTATTTTGCCCAAACATGACCAAATTTGAAATTAATTGATGTTGATCGCATATTGAAAAGTGATGAAAATGAGCCATTTTTGGCCAAAGAGTAAGGCTATAGCCTTGGTATTTTGCCCAAAAATGACCAAGTTTGAAATTAATTGATTTTGATCGCATATTGAAAAGTGATGACAATGAGCCATTTTTGGCCAAAAAGTAAGGCTATAGCCTTGGTATTTTGCACAAAAATGACCAATTTTGAAATTGATTGATGTTGATCGCATATTGAAAAGTGATGAAAATGAGCCATTTTTGGCCAAAAAGTAAGGCTATAGCCTTGGTATTTTGCCCAAAAATGACCAATTTTGAAATTAATTGATGTTGATCGCATATTGAAAAGTGATGACAATGAGCCATTTTTGGCCGAAAAGTAATGCTATAGCCGTGGTATTTTGCCCGAACATGACCAAGTTTGAAATTAATTGATGTTGATCGCATATTGACAAGTGATGAAATTGAGCCATTTTTGGCCAAAAAGTAAGGCTATAGCCTTGCTATTTTGCCCAAAAATGACCAATTGTGAAATACAATTGATGTTGATCGCATATTGAAAATTGATGAAAATGAGCCATTTTTGGCCAAAACGTAAGGCTATAGCCTTGGTATTTTGCCCAAAAATGACCAATTTTGACATTGATGCATGTTGATCGCATATTGAAAAGTGATGAAAATGAGCCATTTGTGGCCAAAAAGTAAGGCTATAGCCTTGGTATTTTGCCCAAACATGACCAAATTTGAAATTAATTGATGTTGATCGCATATTGAAAAGTGATGAAAATGAGCCATTTTTGGCCAAAAAGTAGGGCTATAGCCTTGGTATTTTGCCCAAAAATGACCAATTTTGAAATTAATTGATTTTGATCGCATATTGAAAAGTGATGAAAATGAGCCATTTTTGGCCAAAACCTAAGGCTATAGCCTTGGTATTTTGCCCAAAAATGACCAATTTTGAAATTGATTGATGTTGATCGCATATTGAAAAGTGATGAAAATGAGCCATTTGTGGCCAAAAAGTAAGGCTATAGCCTTGGTACTTTGCTGTATCGTTTTGCAGATAAAGGACTCCAATGAAACACTGGATCGTATAAACTAATAAGCTAATAATCTTTTCGATCTGAAATAAAGTGAATAAAAATACAAATTAGTAAAATGTAAATCTCTGGCCTAGTGTAACAGCAATAAACATAACGAACGGAAATAAAACAAAACATGAACTAGCGAGGACAATCAATATATAAACTTACTTAATGGTGATTCCGTAGAAGTCCTTTATAATTATCATTAATAACAGCAGTAATCAGACTTATTCCTCGTATCTTGCTTCCCGTGTAGCACAACGTTTTTTTACAACACGCGCTCTGAGTGTCCAAATATGGAAATCATCAATCATAATCATAATTAGAGTTCATTCAAGGAAACATCCTCCCCCCCGATAAGGGCATGGTCCTTAGCAAAAATCAAGCATAAGTCAATCGTATCCTTCTGCTGGTTGCAGTACTACAATTTTTCTTATCGGTCGATAATATATTCCGGAAGCTGTCTTTACTTTTACATTTCGAACTCGTCCGTCTGATCCAGGGAATACTTCTATGATCCGTCCTATTCTCCATTTACCCCTGATTGCGTTTATGTCTTCAACTATGACAATATCATCCTTTTGTACATTGCGCTTATATGTGTGCCATTTCTTTTGAGGAACAAGTGATGGAAAAACGTCTCTTGTCCACCTTTTCCAAAACGAGTTTACAATCTGTTGTACCAATTCTACTCTCTGATGTGGGTTCCGCATTTCGTTAAATGGACCTTGTGGTACTTCTACTGTTGCTCGTCCCAAGAGGAGATCATTTGGGCATAAAAATGCTCCATCATCAGGGTCATGTGGAATTCGTCCGATTGGGCGTTGATTCAGCAAGTTTCCAACCTCCAGCAAACAAGTATAAAGTTCAAAAGGTCTCAGAACTTGATCTCCAATGGCAATCTTTAGTGCCCTTTTGCAACTTTTCACAAGTGCCTCTGAACAACCGTTTTGATGAGGTGCTGCTGGTGTGATGAAAATCCAATTAATTCCTCGTTCAGAACAATACTCTTGGAGCTTATCAATACTTAGCCCTTGTACCATTTCTCGCAACACTCGTTCTGCACCAACCATTTGGGAACCATTGTCACTAAGAATTACTGCTGGAAATCCTCTAATGCAGAAGAATCGTCGAAGAACCTGCAGAAACTCCACCGTGGAATAATCCATTGCCAGCTCTAGGTGTACGGCTCTCGTGTTGAGACATGTAAAGATAACACCATAATGTTTAGTTGTTTTGTTGCGTCCAATTCTGACATTGTAGGGTCCGAAGTAGTCACATGATGTGTAGTAAAATGGGGGTGTTTGTGGTGCCAGTCGAATAGAAGGAAGATTTGCCATCATTTGCTCTTCAGCCAAATGGGACATCTCTCTGCAAAACTTGCATCTGTATTTGACAGATTTGCTGATTTTATTCCCTTTCAGAACCCAGTACTTTCTCCTCACTTTGGCTGTTGTCGTTGCTACACCCGAATGCCCAAACTGATGCACCTGTCTTGTAATCAATAGTGAGATTCTATGCTCGTTTGGCAGAAGCACTGGATGTTTCATGTCATAGGATACTATTGCCTTGTCGACTCTGCCTCCGACTCTGATAATTCCCTTTTCGTCTGTGAATGGACTCAGTGACTTAAATTCGCCTTTCTTCACCCTATCATGTAATAACTTTTGCGCGTCTTTAATCAAAAATATCTCTGCTTCATGTAGTTCTTCAGGTGTTAAGTACTTCCTTTCACAATTTGATCTGTGTTGTCGTAATCTGATATTCTTTGCTAGTCTCTTTATCCATGCTATGACTCGGATTAGTTTTCTCCAACTTGAAAATCTCTCATAGTCAATTAAGCTTTCAGCCCCTACAAAGTTAACTGAACCAACATTCTTTACATGACGACGCTCTTCATCTTCTTTCAATGGCATGGATGTAGATTTCACTTGCCAAAACTCTTCTGGTAATCTTAGGAATTCTGGGCCATTCATCCATCTTCCACTCAGTTCTTGCACACTGATTCCTCTTGATAGGTCGTCAGCTACATTGTCTTCACTTGATATGTGTCTCCATTGATTTGGATTCGAATTACTCTGAATTTCCCCTATTCTTGCTGACACAAATGGCTTGTAATTGCGTGAATGGCTTTGAATCCAGCCGAGTGTTATCATGCTATCGGTAAAGAACGTTACTCCATTGAAATTTATTCTAGACTCTTCTTGGATTGTCTTTGCCAATCGTGACGCGAGAACAGCAGCTTGCAATTCTAGTCGTGGTATTGTTAGCTGTTTCAGAGGTGCCACTCTTGATTTTGCAGTGATAAATCTTACATCGAATCTCCCATCTTTAGTTTTCTGACGAATGTAAGCACAAGCACCAAAAGCCTCTTGTGATGCGTCTGAAAATATGCATAAAGAAGGTCTTTCTGCAGCATCAGCTGTCATCAGAGATCTCTTAAAGCAAATGTTGTTTATGTTCTTCATTTCCATGAACAGTTCAACCCAATCACTTTGTAGTTCTTGTGGAATTTCATCATCCCAGTCAATTCCAATTTGCCACAGCTTTTGTAGGCCAATTTTCAATCTAATAATGAACGCAGCAGCAAATCCAATAGGATCATAGATCTTTGCAATTTCACTTAACAAGTTTCTTTTAGTCATCTTCAACTCCTTGAAATGCTCATTTTCATCATTTGGACTCGTTAATTTCGACTCAATTTGACATGATAATGTGTCAGCCTCTCTGTTCCAGGATATTCCAAGTACCTTTTCTTCCACATTACCTTTCAGTTCATTTGCATCTTGATTCTCCTCATTCAGAATTTTGTTTGACATCCAACCTTTCACTTGAAAACCTCCACTCTTTAGGACAATGTCAATGTCCTCTGCAAGTTTTTTTGCCTCTTCTACTGTTTCCACAGATTCGCAAATATCGTCCATGTATACGTTTTCTGTAAGCACCTTAGCTGCCTCTGGCTTCAGATTTTTACTCTCCTGTGCTGTCTTTCTCAATGCAATCTGTGCCATTGCGGGAGCAGGTTTGTCACCGAACGTTAGTACCGTCTTTACATACACATCTGGCTCTCTTTCTGCTTCACAGTTACGCCAAAGGAATCTGTGTACATGCTGATCTTTCTCTGGAATCAGTATTCGATGATACATCTTTGAAATGTCACCCATCAATGCCACTTGGTTTTCTCTGAAGCGGAGAGCTATTCCAAATATATTGTTTAGCAGATCAGGACCCTTCAGCCAGTAATCGTTCAGTCTATGACCTGCAAACACTGAAGATGAATTGAATACAATTCTCACAGGTGTGCTTTTCTTGTCTGGTCTCAGCACGGCATGGTGAGGGACATAGTGTACAGGACCCGTGTAGTCTCTCATTTCCATTTCTGTTAGTTTTCTCGAGAATTTCATTTCATTCATTTCTTTCATCTGATTGTCATAAGCCTTTGCATGATCAGGATTCTGCTTCAGTCGTCGCTCTATAGACTCTAAACGCTTAACTGCTAGTTGTTTGTTATCAGGTAGTTCATTTGGATCTCTTTTCCATGGATATGACATCATCCATTGGTCTTTGACTTTCACACAAGAATCTTCTATTATCTTGGCTTGATCTCTCTCAACTTGACTCAGTTTATCTGCACTGCAAACACACCCTTTTACGTTTACTCCCATTGACTCAGTTGTCCAAAAATCAGTGAGATCAACTGGGACAGCATATTTAACATGAAGAATGTGCATTGCGTCTAATTTTTTACCTGGTCTACTCCCAAAAATTACCCATCCTAGAGGAGAGTGTCGAGCCACAAGATGATTAGCTTGTTTTGTCTCCCCTGAATGCATGTGTGCATGATCAATGCCAATCAGTAAATCAACATGGCCTCGTCCTCTGTGGAATTTCTGCCCTTGAAGTCCAAACAGCTCTGAACAACTTGACGTATTGATGGACTTTATATCATCACTGATAACTGGAATGCCGATTGCTTTTACTGAGTATTGCCTATTTCCATCAACTGATGAAATTGCCACTGTATACCTCTTGGTCTTTATTGTTTCCTCTTCTCCGCCGATTTTCGTAATTGAGACTGTAACATTCTGGCCTTGTAATCCTAGAGTTGCAGCAGTGTCTTGGCGTATCAAGCTGATCTGTGCACCGGAATCCAATAGCACGTTTGCTCTTTTAAAAAACCCACTTGAATTGGAGAGATTTGCTGAGATAATGGGCAAAACTGCTTCACTTTCGTCAATTGCTGTAGCAATACCGATCTGAACTGGTTTAGTCTTGTGCAGAAGTTGATGGTGAAAGCTAGTACATTGTATGCCATTGTCAAGTTTGGGGCATTGTTGCCTTCTGCTGCAATTTGAAGCCTTATGATCTTTCCCAGCTTTTTTCAAGCAACTAAAGCAGACTCTATTTTCCTTCGCAATTCTGTAACGATCATCAATGCTAAGCAGGGCAAATTTCTGACATTGATCTGGCCAGTGTGCAGAGTTCAAACAAATCCAGCATTTATGCCTTGTTGGTAAGTTTCTGCTACTGCTATCAGTACTTACATGGTGAACTAAACGTCTCTGAATTGCAGTTGCTCTAATCGGTGCTGTGGCGCGCATGCGTGATTTCATCTCCACGGTCATCCACGACAAAAGTGCTTGTAATGTTGGAGTCTTCTTTTCTCGCTCTAGTTCTCTCGCCCATATTTTCCTGTCGTCGGCGCACATTTTCTGCTCAATAATCGACAGCATATGACTATTGTTCATGTCACTTGGTATTCCAACTTCCTTTAGTGTGTTGTAGCTGCGATTCACAAGGTGCACTAAATCACAGAAACGAGCATCCTCGCCATCATTAAGGGGTTTAAACTTCATAATATCCTGTGTAACTGTATCTGATACGAAGCGCGGGTCACCGTAAATCGCATCCAAATAACTCCATGCAGCCTCATAATCACTGCCAATTCCTTTTATCAATTCTAAAGGTTTGTCTTTCAAACATGTGCGCAGCATTGTTATCGCATCCCTCTTAGTATACCTGGCCTCGATTGCATGCTTGAAGTCAGACCGGAAAATTGCATATTCCCGCACATCACCTGAGAATGACGGCAATTTCGGTTTTTCTAGCTTAAACCCACAATATTGCTGGTCTTTAATAGAACTGTCATTATCTTGTCTTCTGTGTTGCCCTTCAGATGCTGGATATTGTTCAGTTTCATCAGTTACGTTAATTGTGTCAACAGTGCCCGCCTCTTCTTGTATTACACTATTTGCATTCTCATTGACATCAGATACTTGTGGGTTTCCACTGAGGGTTCCATCATGGGGAATTTCCGAACTTTCAGAGGGCTTTTCCAGTTCTTCATCTTTATTTCCAGTTAATGTATTTTCCGTCATTTTATCAATACAGATTTTCGCCCTAGTTTCAGTTTCCATGAACACATCCTGACATTCTGCAAGCCATTTCTCTTCCCTATCGTATTCTTCGTCATCCTCGACTAAACTAGCAAATTCTTCATGCTTTCCGACTAAGTTCTCAAACGCTCCTTGTAGTTTGTTCAGTATAGCTGTTATTTCTACCAGTGGTCTGTTGTTTGCAATAACGTGCTCTAAAGCTTTCACTGCTCTCGTAAATGCTGCTTTCGCTGTCCTCCTCTCTACCTTCGCTCGTTTCAACTGTGCTTCGTCGGGCATTTTCTTATCCAGATGCTTCGACGAATCATTAAATCGAATTTTGTGTATCGTTATGCAGATAAAGGACTCCAATGAAACACTGGATCGTATAAACTAATAAGCTAATAATCTTTTCGATCTGAAATAAAGTGAATAAAAATACAAATTAGTAAAATGTAAATCTCTGGCCTAGTGTAACAGCAATAAACATAACGAACGGAAATAAAACAAAACATGAACTAGCGAGGACAATCAATATATAAACTTACTTAATGGTGATTCCGTAGAAGTCCTTTATAATTATCATTAATAACAGCAGTAATCAGACTTATTCCTCGTATCTTGCTTCCCGTGTAGCACAACGTTTTTTTACAACACGCGCTCTGAGTGTCCAAATATGGAAATCATCAATCATAATCATAATTAGAGTTCATTCAAGGAAACACTTTGCCCAAACATGACCAAATTTGAAATTAATTCATGTTGATCGCATATTGAAAAGTGATGACAATGAGCCATTTGTGGCCAAAAAGTAAGGCTATAGCCTTGGTATTTCTCCCAAAAATGACCAAATTTGAAATTGATTGATGTTGATCGCATATTGAAAAGTGATGAAAATGAGCCATTTTTGGCCAGAAAGTAAGGCTATAGCCTTGGTATTTTGCCCAAAAATGACCAATTTTGAAATTGATTGATTTTGATCGCATATAGAAAAGTGATGAAAATGAGCCATTTGTGGCCAAAAAGTAAGGCTATAGCCTTGGTACTTTGCCCAAACATGACCAAATTTGAAATTAATTGATGTTGATCGCATATTGAAAAGTGATGAAAATGAGCCATTTCTGGCCAAAAAGTAAGGCTATAGCCTTGGTATTTTGCCCAAATTGACCAAGTTTGAAATTGATTGCTGTTGATCGCATATTGAAAAGTGATGAAAATGAGGCATTTTTGGCCAAAACGTAAGGCTATAGCCTTGGTATTTTGCCCAAAAATGACCAAGTTTTAAATTGATTGATGTTGATCGCATATTGAAAAGTGATGAAAATGAACCATTTCTGGCCAAAAATTAAGGCTATAGCCTTGGTATTTTGCCCAAACATGACCAAATTTGAAATTAATTGATGTTGATCGCATATTGAAAAGTGATGAAAATGAGCGATTGTTGGCCAAAAAGTAAGGCTATAGCCTTGGTATTTTGCCCAAAAATGACCAATTTTGAAATTGATTGATTTTGATCGCATATTGAAAAGTGATGAAAATGAGCCATTTTTGGCCAAAACGTAAGGCTATAGCCTTGGTATTTTGCCCAAACATGACCAATTTTGAAATTGATGCATGTTGATCGCATATTGACAAGGGATGAAAATGAGCCGTGTTTTGCAAAAAAGTAGGGCTATAGCCTTGGTATTTTGCCCAAAAATGACCAATTTTGAAATTGATTGATGTTGATCGCATATTGAAAAGTGATGAAAATGAGACATGTTTGGCCAAAAAGCAAGGCTATAGCCTTGGTATTTTGCCCAAAAATGACCAATGTTGAAATTGATTGATTTTGATCGCATATTGAAAAGTGATGAAAATGAGCCATTTGTGGCCAAAAAGTAAGGCTATAGCCTTGGTATTTCGCCCAAAAATGACCAATTTTGAAATTGATTGATGTTGATCGCATATTGAAAAGTGATGAAAATGAGCCATTTTTGGCCAAAAAGTAAGGCTATAGCCTTGGTATTTTGCCCAAGCAATACCAAGTTTGAAAATGATTGATGTTGATCGCATAGTGAAAAGTGATGAAAATGAGCCATTTTTGGCCAAAAAGTAAGGCCATAGCCTTGGTATTTTGCCCAAAAATGACCAATTTTGAAATTGATTGATTTTGATCGCATATTGAAAAGTGATGAAAATGAGCCATTTTTGGCCAGAAAGTAAGACTATAGCCTTGTTATTTTGCCCAAAACTGACCAATTTTGATATTGATTGATGTTGATCGCATATTGAAAAGTGATGAAAATGAGACATTTTTGGCCAAAAAGTAAGCCTATAGCCTTGGTATTTTGCCCAAACATGACCAATTTTGAAATTAATTGATGTTGATCGCATATTGAAAAATGATGAAAATGAGCCATTTTTGGCCAAAAAGTAAGGCTATAGCCTTGGTATTTTCCTCAAACAAGACCAATTGTGAAATACAATTGATGTTGATCGCATATTGAAAAGTGATGAAAATGAGCAATTTTTGGCCAAAAAGTAAGGCTATAGCCTTGGTTGTTTGCCCATAAATGACCAATGTTGAAATTGATTGATGTTGATCGCATATTGAAAAGTGATGAAAATGAGCCATTTTTGGCCAGAAAGTAAGGCTATAGCCTTGGTATTTTGACCACAAATGACCAATTTTGAAATTGATTGATGTTGATCGCATATTGAAAAGTGATGAAAATGAGCCATTTTTGGCCAAAAAGTAAGGCTATAACCTTGTTATTTTGCCCAAAAATGACCAATTTTGAAATTGATTGATGTTGATTGCATATTGAGAAGTGATGAAACTGAGCCATTTTTGGCCAAAATGTAAGGCTATAGCCTTGGTATTTCGCCCGACAATGACCAATTTTGAAATTGATTGATGTTGATCGCATATTTAAAAGTGATGAAAATGAGCCATTTTTGGCCAAAAAGTAAGGCTATAGCCTTGGTATTTTGCCCAAAAATGACCAATTTTGATATTGATTGATGTTGATCGCATATTGAAAAGTGATGAAAATGAGACATTTTTGGCCAAAAAGTAAGCCTATAGCCTTGGTATTTTGCCCAAACATGACCAATTTTGAAATTAATTGATGTTGATCGCATATTGAAAAATGATGAAAATGAGCCATTTTTGGCCAAAACGTAAGGCTATAGCCTTGGTATTTTCCTCAAACAAGACCAATTGTGAAATACAATTGATGTTGATCGCATATTGAAAAGTGATGAAAATGAGCAATTTTTGGCCAAAAAGTAAGGCTATAGCCTTGGTTGTTTGCCCATAAATGACCAATTTTGAAATTGATTGATGTTGATCGCATATTGAAAGGTGATGAAAATGAGCCATTTTTGGCCAGAAAGTAAGGCTATAGCCTTGGTATTTTGCCCACAAATGACCAATTTTGAAATTGATTGATGTTGATCGCATATTGAAAAGTGATGAAAATGAGCCATTTTTGGCCAAAAAGTAAGGCTATAGCCTTGGTATTTTGCCCAAGCAATACCAAGTTTGAAAATGATTGATGTTGATCGCATATTGAAAAGTGATAAAATGAGCCATTTTTGGCCAAAACGTAAGGCTATAGCCTTGGTGCTTTGCCCAAAAATGACCAATTTTGAAATTGATTGATGTTGATCGCATATTGAAAAGTGATGAAAATGAGCCATTTTTGGCCAAAAAGTAAGGCTATAGCCTTGGTATTTTGCCCAAAAATGACCAATTTTCTAATTGATTGATTTTGATCGCATATTGAAAAGTGATGACAATGAGCGATTTTTGGCCAAAAGGTAAGGCTATAGCCTTGGTATTTTGCCCAAAAATGACCAATTTTGAAATTGATGCATGTTGATCGCATATTGACAAGGGATGAAAATGAGCCGTGTTTTGCAAAAAAGTAGGGCTATAGCCTTGGTATTTTGCCCAAAAATGACCAATTTTGAAATTGATTGATGTTGATCGCATATTGAAAAGTGATGAAAATGAGCCATTTTTGGCCAAACAGTAAGGCTATAGCCTTGGTATTTTGCCCAAAAATGACCAATTTTGAAATTAATTGATGTTGATCGCATATTGAAACGTGATGAAAATGAGCCATTTTTGGCCAAAAAGTAAGGCTATAGCCTTGGTATTTTGCCCACAAATGACCAATTTTTAAATTGATTGATGTTGATCGCATATTGAAAAGTGATGAAAATGAGCCATTTCTGGCCAAAAAGTAAGGCTATAGCCTTGGTATTTTGCCCAAATTGACCAAGTTTGAAATTGATTGCTGTTGATCGCATATTGAAAAGTGATGACAATGAGCCATTTTTGGCCAAAAAGTAAGGCTATAGCCTTGGTATTTTGCCCAAAAATGACCAATTTTGAAATTGATGCATGTTGATCGCATATTGAAAAGTGATGAAAATGAGCCATTTTTGGCCAAAAAGTAAGGCTATAGCCTTGGTATTTTGCCCAAGCAATACCAAGTTTGAAAATGATTGATGTTGATCGCATAGTGAAAAGTGATGAAAATGAGCCATTTTTGGCCAAAAAGTAAGGCTATAGCCTTGGTATTTTGCCCAAAAATGACCAATTTTGAAATTAATTGATGTTGATCGCATATTGAAAAGTGATGAAAATGAGCCATTTTTGGCCAAACAGTAAGGCTATAGCCTTGGTATTTTGCCCAAAAATGACCAATTTTGAAATTAATTGATGTTGATCGCATATTGAAAAGTGATGAAAATGAGCCATTTTTGGCCAAAACGTAAGGCTATAGCCTTGGTATTTTGCCCACAAATGACCAATTTTTAAATTGATTGATGTTGATCGCATATTGAAAAGTGATGAAAATGAGCCATTTCTGGCCAAAAAGTAAGGCTATAGCCTTGGTATTTTGCCCAAATTGACCAAGTTTGAAATTGATTGCTGTTGATCGCATATTGAAAAGTGATGACAATGAGCCATTTTTGGCCAAAAAGTAACGCTATAGCCTTGGTATTTTGCCCAAAAATGACCAATTTTGAAATTGATGCATGTTGATGGCATATTGAAAAGTGATGAAAATGAGCCATTTTTGGCCAAAAAGTAAGGCTATAGCCTTGGTATTTTGCCCAAACATGACCAATTTTGAAATTGATGCATGTTGATCGCATATTGAAAAGTGATGAAAATGAGCCATTTTTGGCCAAAACGTAAGGCTATAGCCTTGGTAGTTTGCCCAAAAATGACCAATTTTGAAATTGATTGATGTTGATCGCATATTGAAAAGTGATGAAAATGAGCCATTTTTGGCCAAAAAGTAAGGCTATAGCCTTGGTATTTTGCCCAAGCAATACCAAGTTTGAAAATGATTGATGTTGATCGCATAGTGACAAGTGATGAAAATGAGCCATTTTTGGCCAAAAAGTAAGGCTATAGCCTTGGTATTTTGCCCAAAAATGACCAATTTTGAAATTGATTGATTTTGATCGCAGATTGAAAAGTGATGAAAATGAGCCATTTTTGGCCAAAAAGTAAGGTTATAGCCTTGGTATTTTGCCCAAAAATGACCAATTTTGAAATTGATTGATTTTGATCGCATATTGAAAAGTGATGAAAATGAGCCATTTTTGGCCAAAACGTAAGGCTATAGCCTTGGTAGTTTGCCCAAAAATGACCAATTTTGAAATTGATTCATGTTGATCGCATATTGAAAAGTGATGAAAATGAGCCAGTTTTGGGCAAAAAGTAAGCCAATAGCCTTGGTATTTCGCCCAAAAATGACCAATTTTGAAATTGATTGATGTTGATCGCATATTGAAAAGTGATGAAAATGAGCCATTTTTGGCCAGAAAGTAAGGCTATAGCCTTGGTATTTTGCCCAAAAATGACCAATTTTCTAATTGATTGATTTTGATCGCATATTGAAAAGTGATGACAATGAGCGATTTTTGGCCAAAAGGTAAGGCTATAGCCTTGGTATTTTGCCCAAAAATGACCAATTTTGAAATTGATGCATGTTGATCGCATATTCACAAGGGATGAAAATGAGCCGTGTTTTGCAAAAAAGTAGGGCTATAGCCTTGGTATTTTGCCCAAAAATGACCAATTTTGAAATTGATTGATGTTGATCGCATATTGAAAAGTGATGACAATGAGCCATTTTTGGCCAAAAAGTAAGGCTATAGCCTTGGTATTTTGCCCAAAAATGACCAATTTTGAAATTGATGCATGTTGATCGCATATTGAAAAGTGATGAAAATGAGCCATTTTTGGCCAAAAAGTAAGGCTATAGCCTTGGTATTTTGCCCAAGCAATACCAAGTTTGAAAATGATTGATGTTGATCGCATAGTGAAAAGTGATGAAAATGAGCCATTTTTGGCCAAAAAGTAAGGCTATAGCCTTGGTATTTTGCCCAAACATGACCAATTTTGAAATTAATTGATGTTGATCGCATATTGAAAAGTGATGAAAATGAGCCATTTTTGGCCAAACAGTAAGGCTATAGCCTTGGTATTTTGCCCAAAAATGACCAATTTTGAAATTGATTGATGTTGATCGCATATTGAAAAGTGATGAAAATGAGCCATTTCTGGCCGAAAAGTAAGGCTATAGCCTTGGTATTTTGCCCAAAAATGACCAATTTTGAAATTGATTGATTTTGATCGCATATTGAAAAGTGATGACAATGAGCCATTTTTGGCCAAAAGGTAAGGCTATAGCCTTGGTATTTTGCCCAAAAATGACCAATTTTGAAATTGATTGATGTTGATCGCATATTGAAAAGTGATGAAAATGAGCCATTTTTGGCCAGAAAGTAAGGCTATAGCCTTGGTATTTTGCCCAAAAATGACCAATTTTCTAATTGATTGATTTTGATCGCATATTGAAAAGTGATGACAATGAGCGATTTTTGGCCAAAAGGTAAGGCTATAGCCTTGGTATTTTGCCCAAAAATGACCAATTTTGAAATTGATGCATGTTGATCGCATATTGACAAGGGATGAAAATGAGCCGTGTTTTGCAAAAAAGTAGGGCTATAGCCTTGGTATTTTGCCCAAAAATGACCAATTTTGAAATTGATTGATGTTGATCGCATATTGAAAAGTGATGACAATGAGCCATTTTTGGCCAAAAAGTAAGGCTATAGCCTTGGTATTTTGCCCAAAAATGACCAATTTTGAAATTGATGCATGTTGATCGCATATTGAAAAGTGATGAAAATGAGCCATTTTTGGCCAAAAAGTAAGGCTATAGCCTTGGTATTTTGCCCAAGCAATACCAAGTTTGAAAATGATTGATGTTGATCGCATAGTGAAAAGTGATGAAAATGAGCCATTTTTGGCCAAAAAGTAAGGCTATAGCCTTGGTATTTTGCCCAAACATGACCAATTTTGAAATTAATTGATGTTGATCGCATATTGAAAAGTGATGAAAATGAGCCATTTTTGGCCAAACAGTAAGGCTATAGCCTTGGTATTTTGCCCAAAAATGACCAATTTTGAAATTGATTGATGTTGATCGCATATTGAAAAGTGATGAAAATGAGCCATTTCTGGCCAAAAATTAAGGCTATAGCCTTGGTATTTTGCCCAAAAATGACCAATTTTGAAATTGATTGATTTTGATCGCATATTGAAAAGTGATGACAATGAGCCATTTTTGGCCAAAAGGTAAGGCTATAGCCTTGGTATTTTGCCCAAAAATGACCAATTTTGAAATTGATGCATGTTGATCGCATATTGAAAAGTGATGAAAATGAGCCGTGTTTTGCAAAAAAGTAGGGCTATAGCCTTGGTATTTTGCCCAAAAATGACCAATTTTGAAATTGATTGATGTTGATCGCATATTGAAAAGTGATGAAAATGAGCCATTTTTGGCCAAGAAGTAAGGCAATAGCCTTGGTATTTTGCCCAAAAATGACCAATTTTGAAATTGATTGATGTTGATCGCATATTGAAAAGTGATGAAAATGAGCCAATTTTGGGCAAAACGTAAGGCTATAGCATTGGTAATTCGCCCAAAAATGACCAATTTTGAAATTGATTGATGTTGATCGCATATTGAAAAGTGATGAAAATGAGCCATTTTTGGCCAAAAAGTAAGGCTATAGCCTTGGTATTTTGCCCAACAATGACCAATTGTGAAATTGATTGATGTTGATCGCATATTGAAAAGTGATGAAAATGAGCCATTTTTGGCCAAACAGTAAGCCTATAGCCTTGGTATTTTGCCCAAACATGACCAATTTTGAAATTAATTGATGTTGATCGCATATTGAAAAGTGATGAAAATGAGCCATTTTTGGCCAGAAAGTAAGGCTATAGCCTTGGTATTTAGCCCACATATGACCAATTTTGAAATTGATTGATGTTGATCGCATATTGAAAAGTGATGAAAATGAGCCATTTTTGGCCAAAAAGTAAGGCTATAGCCTTGGTATTTTGCCCAAAAATGACCAATTTTGAAATTGATTGATGTTGATCGTATATTGAAAAGTGATGAAAATGAGCCATTTTTGGCCAAAAAGTAAGGCTATAGCCTTGGTATTTTGCCCAAATATGACCAAATTTGAAATTGATTGATGTTGATCGCATATTGAAAAGTGATGAAAATGAGCCATTTGTGGCCGAAAAGTAAGGCTATAGCCTTGGTATTTTGCCCAAAAATGACCAAATTTGAAATTGATTGATGTTGATCGCATATTGAAAAGTGATGACAATGAGCCATTTGTGGCCGAAAAGTAAGGCTAGAGCCTTGGTATTTTGCCCAAAAATGACCAATTTTGAAATTGATTGATTTTGATCGCATATTGAAAAGTGATGAAAATGAGCCAATTTTGGGCAAAAAGTAAGGCTATAGCCTTGGTATTTCGCCCAAAAATGACCAATTTTGAAATTGATTGATGTTGATCGCATATTGAAAAGTGATGAAAATGAGCCATTTTTGGCCAAAAAGTAAGGCTATAGCCTTGGTATTTTGCCCAAACATGACCAATTTTGAAATTAATTGATGTTGATCGCATATTGAAAAGTGATGAAAATGAGCCATTTTTGGCCAGAAAGTAAGGCTATAGCCTTGGTATTTAGCCCACATATGACCAATTTTGAAATTGATTGATGTTGATCGCATATTGAAAAGTGATGAAAATGAGCCATTTTTGGCCAAAAAGTAAGGCTATAGCCTTGGTATTTTGCCCAAAAATGACCAATTTTGAAATTGATTGATGTTGATCGTATATTGAAAAGTGATGAAAATGAGCCATTTTTGGCCAAAAAGTAAGGCTATAGCCTTGGTATTTTGCCCAAATATGACCAAATTTGAAATTGATTGATGTTGATCGCATATTGAAAAGTGATGAAAATGAGCCATTTGTGGCCGAAAAGTAAGGCTATAGCCTTGGTATTTTGCCCAAAAATGACCAAATTTGAAATTGATTGATGTTGATCGCATATTGAAAAGTGATGACAATGAGCCATTTGTGGCCGAAAAGTAAGGCTAGAGCCTTGGTATTTTGCCCAAAAATGACCAATTTTGAAATTGATTGATTTTGATCGCATATTGAAAAGTGATGAAAATGAGCCAATTTTGGGCAAAAAGTAAGGCTATAGCCTTGGTATTTCGCCCAAAAATGACCAATTTTGAAATTGATTGATGTTGATCGCATATTGAAAAGTGATGAAAATGAGCCATTTTTGGCCAAAAAGTAAGGCTATAGCCTTGGTTGTTTGCCCAAATATGACCAATTTTGAAATTGATTGATGTTGATCGCATATTGAAAAGTGATGAAAATGAGCCATTTTTGGCCAAAGAGTAAGGCTATAGCCTTGGTATTTTGCCCAAAAATGACCAATTTTGAAATTGATTGATTTTGATCGCATATTGAAAAGTGATGAAAATGAGCCAATTTTGGGCAAAAAGTAAGGCTATAGCCTTGGTATTTCGCCCAAAAATGACCAATTTTGACATTGAGTGATGTTGATCGCATATTGAAAAGTGATGAAAATGAGCCATTTCTGGCCAAAAAGTAAGGCTATAGCCTTGGTATTTTGCCCACAAATGAGCAATTTTGAAATTAATTGATGTTGATCGCATATTGAAAAGTGATGAAAATGAGCCATTTTTGGCCAGAAAGTAAGGCTATAGCCTTGTTATTTTGCCCAAAAATGACCTCTTGTGAAATTGATTGATGTTGATCGCATATTGAAAAGTGATGAAAATGAGCCATTTATGGCCAAAAAGTAAGCCTATAGCCTTGGTATTTTGCCCAAACATGACCAATTTTGAAATTAATTGATGATGATCGCATATTGAAAAATGATGAAAATGAGCCATTTTTGGCCAAAAAGTAAGGCTATAGCCTTGGTATTTTGCCCAAAAATGACCAATTTTGAAATTGATTGATGTTGATCGCATATTGAAAAGTGATGAAAATGAGCCAGTTTTGGCCAAAAAGTAAGGCTATAGCCTTGGTATTTTGCCCAAAAATGACCAATTTTGAAGGTGATTGATTTTGATCGCATATTGAAAAGTGATGAAAATGAGCCATTTATGGCCAAAAAGTAAGGCCTTAGCTTGGTATTTTGCCCAAAAATGACCAATGTTGAAATTGATTGATGTTGATCGCATATTGACAAGGGATGAAAATGAGCCATTTTTGGCCAAAAAGTAAGGCTATAGCCTTGGTATTTTGCCCAAAAATGACCAATTTTTAAATTGTTTGATGTTGATCGCATATTGAAAAGTGATGAAAATGAGCCAGTTTTGGCCAAAAAGTAAGGCTATAGCCTTGGTATTTTGCCCAAACATGACCAATTTTGAAATTAATTGATGTTGATCGCATATTGAAAAGTGATGAAAATGAGCCATTTTTGGCCAGAAAGTAAGGCTATAGCCTTGGTATTTTGCCCACAAATGACCAATTTTGAAATTGATTGATGTTGATCGCATATTGAAAAGTGATGAAAATGAGCCATTTTTGGCCAAAAAGTAAGGCTATAGCCTTGGTATTTTGCCCAAAAATGACCAATTTTGAAATTGATTGATGTTGATCGCATATTGAAAAGTGATGAAAATGAGCCATTTTTGGCCAAAAAGTAAGGCTATAGCCTTGGTATTTTGCCCAAAAATGACCAAATTTGAAATTGATTGATGTTGATCGCATATTGAAAAGTGATGAAAATGAGCCATGTTTGGCCGAAAAGTAAGGCTATAGCCTTGGTAGTTTGCCCAAAAATGACCAAATTTGAAATTGATTGATGTTGATCGCATATTGAAAAGTGATGACAATGAGCCATTTGTGGCCGAAAAGTAAGGCTATAGCCTTGGTATTTTGCCCAAAATTGACCAATTTTGAAATTAATTGATGTTGATCGCATATTGAAAAGTGATGAAAATGAGCCATTTTTTGCCAAAAAGTAAGGCTATAGCCTTGGTATTTTGCCCAACAATGACCAATTTTGAAATTGTTTGATGTTGATCGCATATTGAAAAGTGATGAAAATGAGCCATTTTTGGCCAAAAAGTAAGGCTATAGCCTTGGTATTTTGCCCAAAAATGACCAATTTCGAAATTGATTGATTTTGATCGCATATTGAAAAGTGATGAAAATGAGCCATTTTTGGCCAAAAAGTAAGGCTATAGCCTTGGTATTTTGCCCAAAAATGACCAATTTTGAAATTGATTGATGTTGATCGCATATTGACAAGTGATGAAAATGAGCCATTTCTGGCCAAAAAGTAAGGCTATAGCCTTGGTATTTTGCCCACAAATGAGCAATTTTGAAATTAATTGATGTTGATCGCATATTGAAAAGTGATGAAAATGAGCCATTTTTGGCCAGAAAGTAAGGCTATAGCCTTGTTATTTTGCCCAAAAATGACCTCTTGTGAAATTGATTGATGTTTATCGCATATTGAAAAGTGATGAAAATGAGCCATTTTTGGCCAAAAAGTAAGCCTATAGCCTTGGTATTTTGCCCAGACATGACCAATTTTGAAATTAATTGATGATGATCGCATATTGAAAAATGATGAAAATGAGCCATTTTTGGCCAAAAAGTAAGGCTATAGCCTTGGTATTTTGCCCAAAAATGACCAATTTTGAAATTGATTGATGTTGATCGCATATTGAAAAGTGATGAAAATGAGCCAGTTTTGGCCAAAAAGTAAGGCTATAGCCTTGGTATTTTGCCCAAAAATGACCAAGTTTGAAGTTGATTGATTTTGATCGCATATTGAAAAGTGATGAAAATGAGCCATTTATGGCCAAAAAGTAAGGCTATAGCCTTGGTATTTTGCCCAAAAATGACCAATTTTGAAATTGATTGATGTTGATCGCATATTGAAAAGTGATGAAAATGAGCCATTTTTGGCCAAAAAGTAAGGCTATAGCCTTGGTATTTTGCCCAAAAATGACCAATTTTTAAATTGTTTGATGTTGATCGCATATTGAAAAGTGATGAAAATGAGCCATGTTTGGCCAAAAAGTAAGGCTATAGCCTTGGTATTTTGCCCAAACATGACCAATTTTGAAATTAATTGATGTTGATCGCATATTGAAAAGTGATGAAAATGAGCCATTTTTGGCCAGAAAGTAAGGCTATAGCCTTGGTATTTTGCCCACAAATGACCAAGTTTGAAATTGATTGATGTTGATCGCATATTGAAAAGTGATGAAAATGAGCCATTTGTGGCCAAAAAGTAAGGCTATAGCCTTGGTATTTTGCCCAGAAATGACCAATTTTGAAATTGATTGATGTTGATCGCATATTGAAAAGTGATGAAAATGAGCCATTTTTGGCCAAAAAGTAAGGCTATAGCCTTGGTATTTTGCCCAAAAATGACCAAATTTGAAATTGATTGATGTTGATCGCATATTGAAAAGTGATGAACATGAGCCATGTTTGGCCGAAAAGTAAGGCTATAGCCTTGGTATTTTGCCCAAAAATGACCAATTTCGAAATTGATTGATGTTGATCGCATATTGAAAAGTGATGACAATGGGCCATTTGTGGCCGAAAAGTAAGGCTATAGCCTTGGTATTTTGCCCAAAAATGACCAAGTTGGAGATTAATTGATGTTGATCGCATATTGAAAAGTGATGAAAATGAGCCATTTTTGGCCAAAAATTAAGGCCATAGCCTTGGTATTTTGCCCAAAAATGACCAATTTTGAAATTGATTGATTTTGATCGCATATTGAAAAGTGATGAAAATGAGCCATTTTTGGCCAAAAAGTAAGGCTATAGCCTTGGTATTTTGCCCAAAAATGACCAATTTTGAAATTGATTGATGTTGATCGCATATTGACAAGTGATGAAAATGAGCCATTTTTGGCCAAACAGTAAGGCTATAGCCTTGGTATTTTGCCCAAAAATGACCAATTTTGAAATTGATTGATGTTGATCGCATATTGAAAAGTGATGAAAATGAGCCATTTTTGGCCAAAAAGTAAGGCTATAGCCTTGGTTGTTTGCCCATGAATGACCAATTGTGAAATTGATTGAATTTCATCGCATATTGAAAAGTGATGAAAATGAGCCATTTCTGGCCAAAAAGTAAGGCTATAGCCTGGGTATTTTGCCCAAATTGACCAATTTTGAAATTGATTGATGTTGATCGCATATTGAAAAGTGATGAAAATGAGCCATTTTTGGCCAAAAAGTAAGGCTATAGCCTTGGTATTTTGCCCACAAATGACCAAATTTGAAATTGATTGATGTTGATCGCATATTGAAAAGTGATGAAATGAGCCATTTTTGGCCAAAAAGTAAGGCTATAGCCTTGTAGTTTACCCAACAATGACCAATTTTGAAATTGATTGATGTTGATCGCATATTGAAAAGTGATGAAAATGAGCCATTTTTGGCCGAAAAGTAAGGCTATAGCCTTGGTTGTTTGCCCATGAATGACCAATTTTGAAATTGATTGAATTTGATCGCATATTGAAAAGTGATGAAAATGAGCCATTTCTGGCCAAAAAATAAGGCTATAGCCTTGGTATTTTTCCCAAATTGACCAATTTTGAAAGTGATTGATGTTGATCGCATATTGAAAAGTGATGAAAGTGAGCCATGTTTGGCCAAAAAGTAAGGCTATAGCCTTGGTATTTTGCCCACAAATGACCAATTTTGAAATTAATTGATGTTGATCGCATATTGAAAAGTGATGAAACTGAGCCATTTTTGGTCAAAAGTAAGGCTATAGCCTTGGTATTTTCCTCACAAAAGACCAATTGTGAAATACAATTGATGTTGATCGCATATTGAAAAGTGATGAAAATGAGCCATTTTTGGCCAAAAAGTAAGGCTATAGCCTTGGTATTTTGCCCAAAAATGACCAATTTTGAAATTAATTGATTTTGATCGCATATTGAAAAGTGATGAAAATGAGCCATTTTTGGCCAAAACCTAAGGCTATAGCCTTGGTATTTTGCCCAAAAATGACCAATTTTGACATTAATTGATGTTGATCGCATATTGAAAAGTGATGAAAATGAGCCATTTTTGGCCAGAAAGTAAGGCTATAGCCTTGGTATTTTGCCAACAAATGACCAATTTTGAAATTAATTGATGTTGATCGCATATTGAAAAGTGATGAAAATGAGCCATTTTTGGCCAAAAAGTAAGGCTATAGCCTTGGTATTTTGCCCAAACACGACCAAATTTGAAATTGATTGATTTTGATCGCATATTGAAAAGTGATGAAAATGAGCCATTTTTGGCCAAAAAGTAAGGCTATAGCCTTGGTTGTTTGCCCATGAATGACCAATTTTGAAATTGATTGAATTTGATCGCATATTGAAAAGTGATGAAAATGAGCCATTTTTGGCCAAAACGTAAGGCTATAGCTTGGTGCTTTGCCCAAAAATGACCAATTTTGAATTGATTGATGTTGATCGCATATTGAAAAGTGATGAAAATGAGCCATTTTTGGCCAAAAAGTAAGGCTATAGCCTAGGTATTTTGCCCAAAAATGACCAATGTTGAAATTGATTGATTGTGATCGCATATTGAAAAGTGATGAAAATGAGCCATTTTTGGCCAAGAAGTAAGGCTATAGCCTTGGTATTTTCCTCACAAATGACCAATTTTTAAATTGATTCATTTTGATCGCATATTGAACAGTGATGAAATTGAGCCATTTTTGGCCGAAAAGTGAGGCTATAGCCTTGGTATTTTGGCCATTAATGACCAATCTTGAAATTAATTGATTGTGATCGCATATTGAGAAGTGATGAAATTGAGCCATTTTTGGCCGAAAAGTAAGGCTATAGCCTTGGTATTTTGCCCACAAATGACCAATTTGTAAATTGATTGATTTTGATCGCATATTGACAAGTGATGAAATTGAGCCTTTTTTGGCCGAACAGTAAGGCTATAGCCTTGGTATTTTGCCCAAAAATGACCAATGTTGAAATTAATTGAGTGTGATCGCATATTGAGAAGTGATGAAAATGAGCCATTTTTGGCCAAAAAGTAAGGCTATAGCCTTGGTATTTTATCCAAAAATGACCAATTTTGAAATTGATTGATGTTGATCGCATATTGAAAAGTGATGAAATTGAGCCATTGTTGGCGGAAAAGTAAGGCTATAGCCTTGGTATTTTGCCCAAAAATGACCAATGTTGACATTAATTGATTGTAATCGCATATTGAAAGGTGATGAAAATGAGCCATTTTTGGCCAGAAAGTAAGGCTATAGCCTTGGTATTTTGCCCAAAAATGACCAATTTTGAAATTAATTGATGTTGATCGCATATTGAAAAGTGATGAAAATGAGCCATTTTTGGCCAAAAAGTAAGGCTATAGCCTTGGTATTTTGCCCAAAAATGACCAATTTTGAAATTAATTGATGTTGATCGCATATTGAAAAGTGATGAAAATGAGCCATTTTTGGCCAGAAATTTTGGCCAGAAAGTAAGGCTATAAGCCTTGGTATTTTGCCCACAAATGACCAATTTTTTAAATTGATTGATGTTGATCGCATATTGACAAGTGATGAAAATGAGCCATTTTCTGGCCAAAAAGTAAGGCTATAGCCTTGGTATTTTGCCAAAAATGACCAATTTTGAAATTGATTGATGTTGATCGCATATTGAAAAGTGATGAAAATGAGCCATTTGTGGCCAAAATGTAAGGCTATAGCCTTGGTATTTTGCCCAAAAATGACCAATTTTGAAATTGATTGATGTTGATCGCATATTGAAAAGTGATGAAAATGAGCCATTTTTGGCCAAAAAGTAAGGCTATAGCCTTGGTATTTTGCCCAAGCAATACCATGTTTGAAAATGATTGATGTTGATCGCATAGTGAAAAGTGATGAAAATGAGCCATTTTTGGCCAAAAAGTAAGGCTATAGCCTTGGTATTTTGCCCAAAAATGACCAATTTTGAAATTGTTTGATGTTGATCGCATATTGAAAAGTGATGAAAATGAGCCATTTTTGGCAAGAACGTAAGGCTATAGCCTTGGTATTTTGCCCACAAATGACCAATGTTTAAAATGATTGATGTTGATCGCATATTGAAAAGTGATGAAAATGAGCCATTTTTTGCCAAAAAGTAAGGCTATACCCTTGGTATTTGCCCAAAAATGACCAATCTTGAAATTGATTGATTTTGATCGCATATTGAAAAGTGATGAAAATGAGCCATTTTTGGCCAGACAGTAAGGCTATAGCCTTGGTATTGTGCCCAAAAAATGACCAATTGTGAAATACAATTGATGTTGATCGCATATTGAAAAGTGATGAAAATGAGCCAGTTGTGGCCAAAAAGTAAGGCTATACCCTTGGTATTTTGCCCAAAAATGACCAATTTTGAAAGTAATTTATGTTGATCGCATATTGAAAAGTGATGAAAATGAGCGATCTTTGGCCAAAAAGTAAGGCTATAGCCTTGGTAATTCGCCCAAAAATGACCAATCTTGAAATTGATTGATTTTGATCGCATATTGAAAAGTGATGAAAATGACCCATGTTTGGCCAAAAAGTAAGGCTATAGCCTTGGTATTTTGCCCAAAAATGACCAATTTTGAAATTAATTGATGTTGATCGCATATTGAAAAGTGATGAAAATGAGCCATTTTTGGCCAAAAAGTAAGGCTATAGCCTTGGTATTTTGCCCAAAACTGACCAAGTTTGAAATTAATTCATGTTGATCGCATATTGAAAAGTAATGAAAATGAGCCATTTTTGGCCAAAAAGTAAGGCTATAGCCTTGGTATTTTGCCCAAAATGACCAATTTTGAAATTGATTGATGTTGATCGCATATTGACAAGTGATGAAAATGAGCCATTTTTTGGCCAAAAAGTAAGGCTATAGCCTTGGTATTTTGCCCAAGCAATACCAAGTTTGAAATGATTGAGGTTGATCGCATAGTGAAAAGTGATGATAATGAGCCATTTTTGGCCAAAAAGTAAGGCTATAGCCTTGATATTTTGCCCAAACATGACCAATTTTGAAATTGATTGATTTTGATCGCATATTGAAAAGTGATGAAAATGAGCCATTTTTGGCCAAAAGTAAGGCTATAGCTTTGGTATTTTGCCCAAAAATGACCAATTTTGAAATTGATGCATGTTGATCGCATATTGACAAGGGATGAAAATGAGCCGTGTTTTGCAAAAAAGTAGGGCTATAGCCTTGGTATTTTGCCCAAAAATGACCAATTTTGAAATAATTGATGTTGATCGCATATTGAAAAGTGATGAAAATGAGCCATTTTTGGCCAAAAAGTAAGGCTATAGCTTTGGTATTTTGCCAAAAATGACCAATTTTGAAATTAATTGATGTTGATCGCATATTGAAAAGTGATGAAAATGAGCCATTTTTGGCCAAAAAGTAAGGCTATAGCCTTGGTATTTTGCCCAAAAATGACCAATTTTGAAATTGATTGATTTTGATCGCATATTGAAAAGTGATGAAAATGAGCCATTTGTGGCCAAGAAGTAAGTTATAGCCTTGGTATTTTGCCCAAACATGACCAAATTTGAAATTAATTGATGTTGATCGCATATTGAAAAGTGATGAAAATGAGCCATTTTTGGCCAAAAAGTAAGGCTATAGCCTTGGTATTTTGCCCAAAAATGACCAATTGTGAAATACAATTGATGTTGATCGCATATTGAAAAGTGATGAAAATGAGCCATTTTTGGCCAAAACGTAAGGCTATAGCCTTGGTATTTTGCCCAAAAATGACCAATTTTGAAATTGATTGATGTTGATCGCATATTGAAAAGTGATGAAAATGAGCCATTTTTGGCCAAAAAGTAAGGCTATAGCCTTGGTATTTTGCCCAAACATGACCAAATTTGAAATTAATTGATGTTGATCGCATATGACAAATGATGAAAATGAAGCCATTTTTGGCCAAAAAGTAAGGCTATAGCCTTGGTATTTTGCCCAAAAATGACCAATTTTGAAATTGATTGATTTTGATCGCATATTGAAAAGTGATGAAAATGAGCCATTTTTGGCCAGAAAGTAAGGCTATAGCCTTGGTATTTTGGCCAAACATGACCAAATTTGACATTAATTGATGGTGATCGCATATTGAAAAGTGATGAAAATGAGCCATTTTTGGCCAAAAAGTAAGGCTTTAGCCTTGGTATTTTGCCCAAAAATGACCAATTTTGAACTTGATTGATGTTGATCGCATAGTGAAAAGTGATGAAAATGAGCCATGTTTGGCCAAGACGTAAGGCTATAGCCTTGGTATTTTGCCCAAAAATGACCAATTTTGACATTGATTGATGTTGATCTCATATGGAAAAAGTGATGAAAATGAGGCATTTGTGGCCAAAAAGTAAGGCTATAGCCTTGGTATTTTGCCCAAACACGACCAAATTTGAAATTAATTGATGTTGATCGCATATTGAAAAGTGATGAAAATGAGCCATTTTGGCCAAAAAGTAAGGCTATAGCCTTGGTATTTTGCCCAAAAATGACCAATTTTGAAATTGATTGATTTTGATCGCATATTGAAATGTGATGAAAATGAGCCATTTTTGCCAAAACGTAAGGCTATAGCCTTGGTATTTTACCCAAAAATGACCAATTTTGAAATTGATGCATGTTGATCGCATATTGACAAGGGATGAAAATGAGCCGTGTTTGCAAAAAAGTAGGGCTATAGCCTTGGTATTTTGCCCAAAAATGACCAATTTTGAAATTAATTGATGTTGATCTCATATTGAAAAGTGATGAAAATGAGCCATATTTGGCCAAAAAGTAAGGCTATAGCTTTGGTATTTTGCCCAAAAATGACCAATTTTGAAATTTATTGATGTTGATCGCATATTGAAAAGTGATGAAAATGAGCCAGTTTTGGCCAAAAAGTAAGGCTATAGCCTTGGTATTTTGCCCAAAAATGACCAATTTTGAAATTGATTGATTTTGATCGCATATTGAAAAGTGATGAAAATGAGCCATTTGTGGCCAAGAAGTAAGGTTATAGCCTTGGTATTTTGCCCAAACATGACCAAATTTGAAATTAATTGATGTTGATCGCATATTGAAAAGTGATGAAAATGAGCCATTTTTGGCCAAAAAGTAAGGCTATAGCCTTGGTATTTTGCCCAAAAATGACCAATTGTGAAATACAATTGATGTTGATCGCATATTGAAAAGTGATGAAAATGAGCCATTTTTGGCCAAAACGTAAGGCTATAGCCTTGGTATTTTCCCAAAAATGACCAATTTTGAAATTGATTGATGTTGATCGCATATTGAAAAGTGATGAAAATGAGCCATTTTTGGCCAAAAAGTAAGGCTATAGCCTTGGTATTTTGCCCAAACATGACCAAATTTGAAATTAATTGATGTTGATCGCATATTGAAAAGTGATGAAAATGAGCCATTTTTGGCCAAAAAGTAAGGCTATAGCCTTGGTATTTTGCCCAAAAATGACCAATTTTGAAATTGATTGATTTTGATCGCATATTGAAAAGTGATGAAAATGAGCCATTTTTGGCCAGAAAGTAAGGCTATAGCCTTGGTATTTTGGCCAAACATGACCAAATTTGAAGTTAATTGATGGTGATCGCATATTGAAAAGTGATGAAAATGAGCCATTTTTGGCCAAAAAGTAAGGCTTTAGCCTTGGTATTTTGCCCAAAAATGACCAATTTTGAAATTGATTGATTTTGATCGCATAGTGAAAAGTGATGAAAATGAGCCATTTTTGGCCAAAACGTAAGGCTATAGCCTTGGTATTTTGCCCAAAAATGACCAATTTTGACATTAATTGATGTTGATCGCATATTGAAAAGTGATGAAAATGAGCCGTGATTTGCCAAAAAGTAAGGCTATAGCCTTGGTATTTTGCCCAAACACGACCAAATTTGAAATTAATTGATGTTGATCGCATATTGAAAAGTGATGAAAATGAGCCATTTTTGGCCGAAAAGTAAGGCTATAGATTTGGTATTTTGCCCCAAAAATGACCAATTTTGAAATTGATTGATGTTGATCGCATATTGAAAAGTGATGAAAATGAGCGATTGTTGGCCAAAAAGTAAGGCTATAGCCTTGGTATTTTGCCCAAAAATGACCAATTTTGAAATTAATTGATGTTGATCGCATATTGAAAAGTGATGAAAATGAGCCATTTTTGGCCAAAAACGTAAGGCTATAGCCTTGGTAGTTTGCCCAAAAATGACCAATTTTTGAAATTGATGCATGTTGATCGCATATTGGCAAGGGATGAAAATGAGCCGTGATTTGCCAAAAAGTAAGGCTATAGCCTTGGTATTTTGCCCAAAAATGACCAATTTTGAAATTGATTGATGTTGATCGCATATTGAAAAGTGATGAAAATGAGCCAATTTTGGGCAAAAAGTAAGGCTATAGCCTTGGTATTTCGCCCAAAATGACCAATTTTGAAAATTGATTGATGTTGATCGCATATTGAAAAGTGATGAAAATGAGCCATTTTTGGCCAGAAAGTAAGCTATAGCCGTGGTATTTTGCCCAAAAATGACCAATTTTGAAATTGATTGATGTTGATCGCATATTGAAAAGTGATGAAAATGAGCCATTTTTGGCCAAACATTAAGCCTATAGCCTTGGTATTTTGCCCAAAAATGACCAATTTTGAAATTGATTGATGTTGATCGCATATTGAAAGTGATGAAAATGAGCGATTGTTGGCCAAAAAGTAAGCCTATAGCCTTGGTATTTTGCCTAAAAATGACCAATTTTGAAATTGATTGATGTTGATCGCATATTGAAAAGTGATGAAAATGAGCCAATTTTGGGCAAAAAGTAAGGCTATAGCCTTGGTATTTTGCCCAAAAATGACCAATGTTGAAATTAATTGATTCTGATCGCATATTGAGAAGTGATGAAAATGAGCCATTTTTGGCCAAAAAGTAAGGCTATAGCCTTGGTATTTTCCTCACAACTGACCAATTGTGAAATACAATTGATGTTGATCGCATATTGAAAAGTGATGAAAATGAGCCATTTTTGGCCAAAAAGTAACCCTATAGCCTTGGTATTTTGCCCAAAAATGACCAATTTGAAATTGATTGATGTTGATCGCATATTGAAAAGTGATTACAATGAGCCATTTTTGGCCGAAAGTAAGGCTATAGCCTTGGTATTTTGCCCAAAAATGACCAATTTTGAAATTAATTGATGTTGATCGCATATTGAAAAGTGATTACAATGAGCCATTTTTGGCCAAAAATTAAGGCCATAGCCTTGGTATTTTGCCCAAAAATGACCAATTTTGAAATTGATTGATTTTGATCGCATATTGAAAAGTGATGAAAATGAGCCATTTTTGGCCAAAAAGTAAGGCTATAGCCTTGGTATTTTGCCCAAAAGTGACCAATTTTCAAATTGATTGATGTTGATCGCATATTGAAAAGTGATGAAAATGAGCCATTTTTGGCCAAAAAGTAAGGCTATAGCCTTGGTATTTTGCCCAAAAATGACCAATTTTGAAATTGATTGATTTTGATCGCATATTGAAAAGTGATGAAAATGAGCCATTTTTGGCCAGAAAGTAAGGCTATAGCCTTGGTATTTTGGCCAAACATGACCAAATTTGAAATTAATTGATGGTGATCGCATATTGAAAAGTGATGAAAATGAGCCATTTTTGGCCAAAAAGTAAGGCTTTAGCCTTGGTATTTTGCCCAACAATGACCAATTTTGAAATTGATTGATTTTGATCGCATAGTGAAAAGTGATGAAAATGAGGCATTTTTGGACAAAACGTAAGGCTATAGCCTTGGTAGTTTGCCCACAAATGACCAATTTTGAAATTAATTGATGTTGATCGCATATTGGCAAGGGATGAAAATGAGCCGTGATTTGCCAAAAGTAAGGCTATAGCCTTGGTATTTTGCCCAAAATGACCAATTTTGAAATTGATTGATGTTGATCGCATATTGAAAAGTGATGAAAATGAGCCAATTTTGGCCAAAAAGTAAGGCTATAGCCTTGGTATTTCGCCCAAAAATGACCAATTTGAAATTGATTGATGTTGATCGCATATTGAAAAGTGATGAAAATGAGCCATTTTTGGCCAGAAAGTAAGGCTATAGCCTTGGTATTTTGCCCAAAAATGACCAATTTGAAATTGATTGATGTTGATCGCATATTGAAAAGTGATGAAAATGCCAATTTTGGCCAAAAAGTAAGGCTATAGCCTTGGTATTTCGCCCAAAAATGACCAATTTTGAAATTGATTGATGTTGATCGCATATTGAAAAGTGATGAAAATGAGCCATTTTTGGCCAGAAAGTAAGGCTATAGCCTTGGTATTTTGCCCAAAAATGACCAATTTTGAAATTGATTGATGTTGATCGCATATTGAAAAGTGATGAAAATGAGCGATTGTTGGCCAAAAAGTAAGCCTATAGCCTTGGTATTTTGCCTAAAAATGACCAATTTTGAAATTGATTGATGTTGATCGCATATTGAAAAGTGATGAAAATGAGCCAATTTTGGGCAAAAAGTAAGGCTATAGCCTTGGTATTTTGCCCAAAAATGACCAATGTTGAAATTAATTGATTCTGATCGCATATTGAGAAGTGATGAAAATGAGCCATTTTTGGCCAAAAAGTAAGGCTATAGCCTTGGTATTTTCCTCACAACTGACCAATTGTGAAATACAATTGATGTTGATCGCATATTGAAAAGTGATGAAAATGAGCCATTTTTGGCCAAAAATTAAGGCCATAGCCTTGGTATTTTGCCCAAAAATGACCAATTTTGAAATTGATTGATTTGATCGCATATTGAAAAGTGATGAAAATGAGCGATCTTTGGCCAAAAAGTAAGGCTATAGCCTTGGTATTTTGCCCAAAAGTGACCAATTTTCAAATTGATTGATGTTGATCGCATATTGAAAAGTGATGAAAATGAGCCATTTTTGGCCAAAAAGTAAGGCTATAGCCTTGGTATTTTGCCCAAAAATGACCAATTTTGAAATTGATTGATTTTGATCGCATATTGAAAAGTGATGAAAATGAGCCATGTTTGGCCAGAAAGTAAGGCTATAGCCTTGGTATTTTGGCCAAACATGACCAAATTTGAAATTAATTGATGGTGATCGCATATTGAAAAGTGATGAAAATGAGCCATTTTTGGCCAAAAAGTAAGGCTTTAGCCTTGGTATTTTGCCCAAAAATGACCAATTTTGAAATTGATTGATTTTGATCGCATAGTGAAAAGTGATGAAAATGAGCCATTGTTGGCCAAAACGTAAGGCTATAGCCTTGGTATTTTGCCCAAAAATGACCAATTTTGAAATTGATTGATGTTGATCGCATATTGAAAAGTGATGAAAATGAGCCATTTTTGGCCAAAAAGTAAGGCTATAGCCTTGGTATTTTGCCCAAACACGACCAAATTTGAAATTAATTGATGTTGATCGCATATTGAAAAGTGATGAAAATGAGCCATTTTTGGCCGAAAAGTAAGGCTATAGATTTGGTATTTTGCCCAAAAATGACCAATTTTGAAATTGATTGATTTTGATCGCATAGTGAAAAGTGATGAAAATGAGCCATTTTTGGACAAAACGTAAGGCTATAGCCTTGGTAGTTTGCCCACAAATGACCAATTTTGAAATTAATTGATGTTGATCGCATTATTGGCAAGGGATGAAAATGAGCCGTGATTTGCCAAAAAGTAAGGCTATAGCCTTGGTATTTTGCCCAAAAATGACCAATTTTGAAATTGATTGATGTTGATCGCATATTGAAAAGTGATGAAAATGAGCCAATTTTGGCCAAAAAGTAAGGCTATAGCCTTGGTATTTCGCCCAAAAATGACCAATTTTGAAATTGATTGATGTTGATCGCATATTGAAAAGTGATGAAAATGAGCCATTTTTGGCCAGAAAGTAAGGCTATAGCCTTGGTATTTTGCCCAAAAATGACCAATTTTGAAATTGATTGATGTTGATCGCATATTGAAAAGTGATGAAAATGAGCCAATTTTGGCCAAAAAGTAAGGCTATAGCCTTGGTATTTCGCCCAAAAATGACCAATTTTGAAATTGATTGATGTTGATCGCATATTGAAAAGTGATGAAAATGAGCCATTTTTGGCCAGAAAGTAAGGCTATAGCCTTGGTATTTTGCCCAAAAATGACCAATTTTGAAATTGATTGATGTTGATCGCATATTGAAAAGTGATGAAAATGAGCGATTGTTGGCCAAAAAGTAAGCCTATAGCCTTGGTATTTTGCCTAAAAATGACCAATTTTGAAATTGATTGATGTTGATCGCATATTGAAAAGTGATGAAAATGAGCCAATTTTGGGCAAAAAGTAAGGCTATAGCCTTGGTATTTTGCCCAAAAATGACCAATGTTGAAATTAATTGATTCTGATCGCATATTGAGAAGTGATGAAAATGAGCCATTTTTGGCCAAAAAGTAAGGCTATAGCCTTGGTATTTTCCTCACAACTGACCAATTGTGAAATACAATTGATGTTGATCGCATATTGAAAAGTGATGAAAATGAGCCATTTTTGGCCAAAAATTAAGGCCATAGCCTTGGTATTTTGCCCAAAAATGACCAATTTTGAAATTGATTGATTTTGATCGCATATTGAAAAGTGATGAAAATGAGCGATCTTTGGCCAAAAAGTAAGGCTATAGCCTTGGTATTTTGCCCAAAAGTGACCAATTTTCAAATTGATTGATGTTGATCGCATATTGAAAAGTGATGAAAATGAGCCATTTTTGGCCAAAAAGTAAGGCTATAGCCTTGGTATTTTGCCCAAAAATGACCAATTTTGAAATTGATTGATTTTGATCGCATATTGAAAAGTGATGAAAATGAGCCATGTTTGGCCAGAAAGTAAGGCTATAGCCTTGGTATTTTGGCCAAACATGACCAAATTTGAAATTAATTGATGGTGATCGCATATTGAAAAGTGATGAAAATGAGCCATTTTTGGCCAAAAAGTAAGGCTTTAGCCTTGGTATTTTGCCCAAAAATGACCAATTTTGAAATTGATTGATTTTGATCGCATAGTGAAAAGTGATGAAAATGAGCCATTGTTGGCCAAAACGTAAGGCTATAGCCTTGGTATTTTGCCCAAAAATGACCAATTTTGAAATTGATTGATGTTGATCGCATATTGAAAAGTGATGAAAATGAGCCATTTTTGGCCAAAAAGTAAGGCTATAGCCTTGGTATTTTGCCCAAACACGACCAAATTTGAAATTAATTGATGTTGATCGCATATTGAAAAGTGATGAAAATGAGCCATTTTTGGCCGAAAAGTAAGGCTATAGATTTGGTATTTTGCCCAAAAATGACCAATTTTGAAATTGATTGATTTTGATCGCATAGTGAAAAGTGATGAAAATGAGCCATTTTTGGACAAAACGTAAGGCTATAGCCTTGGTAGTTTGCCCACAAATGACCAATTTTGAAATTAATTGATGTTGATCGCATATTGGCAAGGGATGAAAATGAGCCGTGATTTGCCAAAAAGTAAGGCTATAGCCTTGGTATTTTGCCCAAAAATGACCAATTTTGAAATTGATTGATGTTGATCGCATATTGAAAAGTGATGAAAATGAGCCAATTTTGGCCAAAAAGTAAGGCTATAGCCTTGGTATTTCGCCCAAAAATGACCAATTTTGAAATTGATTGATGTTGATCGCATATTGAAAAGTGATGAAAATGAGCCATTTTTGGCCAGAAAGTAAGGCTATAGCCTTGGTATTTTGCCCAAAAATGACCAATTTTGAAATTGATTGATGTTGATCGCATATTGAAAAGTGATTACAATGAGCCAATTTTGGCCAAAAAGTAAGGCTATAGCCTTGGTATTTTGCCCAAAAATGACCAATTTTGAAATTAATTGATGTTGATCGCATATTGAAAAGTGATGAAAATGAGCCCTTTTTGGCCAAAAAGTAAGGCTATAGCCTTGGTATTTTGCCCAAAAATGACCAAGTTTTAAATTAATTGATGTTGATCGCATATTGAAAAGTGATGAAAATGAGCCATTTTTGGCCAAAAAGTAAGGCTATAGCCTTGGTATTTTGCCCAAAAATGACCAATTTTGAAATTGATTGATGTTGATCGCATATTGAAAACTGATGACAATGAGCCATGTTTGGCCAAAACGTAAGGCTATAGCCTTGGTATTTTGCCCAAAAATGACCAATTTTGAAATTGATACATGTTGATCGCATATTGACAAGGTATGAAAATGAGCCATTTTTGGCCAAAAAGTAAGGCTATAGCCTTGGTATTTTGCCCAAAAATGACCAAATTTGAAATTGATTGATGTTGATCGCATATTGAAAAGTGATTACAATGAGCCATTTTTGGCCAAAAATTAAGGCCATAGCCTTGGTATTTTGCCCAAAAATGACCAATTTTGAAATTGATTGATTTTGAACGCATATTGAAAAGTGATGAAAATGAGCCATTTTTGGCCAAAAAGTAAGGCTATAGCCTTGGTATTTTGCCCAAAAGTGACCAATTTTGAAATTAATTGATGTTGATCGCATATTGAAAAGTGATGAAAATGAGCCATTTTTGGCCAAAAAGTAAGGCTATAGCCTTGGTATTTTGCCCAAAAATGACCAATTTTTAAATTAATTGATGTTGATCGCATATTGAAAAGTGATGAAAATGAGCCATTTCTGGCCAAAAAGTAAGGCTATAGCCTTGGTATTTTGCCCACAAATGACCAATTTTGAAATTGATTGATGTTGATCGCATATTGAAAAGTGATGAAAATGAGCCATGTTTGGCCAAAAAGTAAGGCTATAGCCTTGGTATTTTGCCCAAATATGACCAATTTTGAAATTGATTGATGTTGATCGCATATTGAAAAGTGATGAAAATGAGCCATTTTTGGCCAAAAAGTAAGGCTATAGCCTTGGTATTTTGCCCAAAACTGACCAATTTTGATATTACTTGATGTTGATCGCATATTGAAAAGTGATGAAAATGAGCCATTTTTGGCCAAAATGTAAGGCTATAGCCTTGGTATTTTACCCAAAAATGACCAATTTTGAATTTGATTGATGTTGATCGCATATTGAAAAGTGATGAAAATGAGCCATTTTTGGCCAAGAAGTAAGGCTATAGCCTTGGTATTTTGCTCAAAAATGACCAATTTTGAAATTGATTGATGTTGATCGCATAGTAAAAAGTGATGAAAATGAGCCATTTTTGGCCAAAAAGTAAGGCTATAGCCTTGGTATTTTGCCCAAACAATACCAAGTTTGAAAATGATTGATGTTGATCGCATATTGAAAAGTGATGAAAATGAGCCATTTTTGGCCAAAAAGTAAGGCTATAGCCTTGGTATTTTGCCCAAAAATGACCAATTTTGAAATTGATTGATGTTGATCGCATATTGAAAAGTGATGACAATGAGCCATGTTTGGCCAAAAAGTAAGGCTATAGCCTTGGTATTTTGCCCAAATATGACCAATTTTGAAATTGATTGATGTTGATCGCATATTGAAAAGTGATGAAAATGAGCCATGTTTGACCAAAACGTAAGGCTATAGCCTTGGTATTTTGCCCAAAAATGACCAATTTTGAAATTGATTGATGTTGATCGCATATTGAAAAGTGATGAAAATGAGCCATGTTTGGCCAAAAAGTAAGGCTATAGCCTTGGTGTTTTGCCCAAAAATGCCCAATCTTGAAATTGATTGATGTTGATCGCATATTGAAAAGTGATGAAAATGAGCCATTTTTGGCCAGAAAGTAAGGCTATAGCCTTGGTATTTTGCCCAAAAATGACCAATTTTGACATTGATTGAGTTTGATCGCATATTGAAAAGTGATGAAAATGAGCCATTTTTGGCCAGAAAGTAAGGCTATAGCCTTGGTATTTTGCCCAAAAATGACCAATTTCGAAATTGATTGATGTTGATCGCATATTGAAAAGTGATGAAAATGAGCCATTTCTGGCCAAAAAGTAAGGCTATAGCCTTGGTATTTTGCCCACAAATGACCAATTTTGAAATTGATTGATGTTGATCGCATATTGAAAAGTGATGAAAATGAGCCATTTTTGGCCAAAAAGTAAGGCTATAGCCTTGGTATTTTGCCCAAACAATACCAAGTTTGAAAATGATTGATGTTGATCGCATATTGAAAAGTGATGAAAATGAGCCATTTTTGGCCAAAAAGTAAGCCTATAGCCTTGGTATTTTGCCCAAAAATGACCAATTTTGAAATTGATTGATGTTGATCGCATATTGAAAAGTGATGACAATGAGCCATGTTTGGCCATACAGTAAGCATATAGCCTTGGTATTTTGCCCAAAAATGACCAAGTTTGAAATTGATTGCTGTTGATCGCATATTGAAAAGTGATGAAAATGAGCCATTTTTGGCCAAAAAGTAAGGCTATAGCCTTGGTATTTTGCCCAAAAATGACCAATTTTGAAATTGATTGATGTTGATCGCATATTGACAAGTGATGAACATGAGCCATTTATGGCCAAAAAGTAAGGCTATAGCCTTGGTATTTTGCCAAAAAATGACCAATTTTGAAATTGATTGATGTTGATCGCATATTGAAAAGTGATGAAAATGAGCGATTGTTGGCCAAAAAGTAAGGCTATAGCCTTGGTATTTTGCCCAAAACTGACCAATTTTGATATTACTTGATGTTGATCGCATATTGAACAGTGATGAAAATGAGCCATTTTTGGCCAAAAAGTAAGGCTATAGCCGTGGTTGTTTGCCCATAAATGACCAAGTTTGAAATTGATTGAATTTGATTGCATATTGAAAAGTGATGAAAATGAGCCATTTCTGGCCAAAAAGTAAGGCTATAGCCTTTGTATTTTGCCCAAAAATGACCAATTTTGAAATTGATTGATGTTGATCGCATATTGAAAAGTGATGAAAATGAGCCAGTTTTGGCCAAAAAGTAAGCCTATAGCCTTGGTATTTTGCCCAAACAATACCAAGTTTGAAAATGATTGATGTTGATCGCATATTGAAAAGTGATGAAAATGAGCCATTTTTGGCCAAAAAGTAAGGCTATAGCCTTGGTATTTTGCCCAAACAATACCAAGTTTGACAATGATTGATGTTGATCGCATATTGAAAAGTGATGAAAATGAGCCATTTTTGGCCAAAAAGTAAGCCTATAGCCTTGGTATTTTGCCCAAAAATGACCAATTTTGAAATTGATTGATGTTGATCGCATATTGAAAAGTGATGAAAATGAGCCATTTATGGCCAAAAAGTAAGGCTATAGCCTTGGTATTTTGCCCAAAACTGACCAATTTTGAAATTGATTGATGTTGATCGCATATTGAAAAGTGATGAAAATGAGCGATTGTTGGCCAAAAAGTAAGGCTATAGCCTTGGTGTTTTGCCCAAAACTGACCAATTTTGATATTACTTGATGTTGATCGCATATTGAACAGTGATGAAAATGAGCCATGTTTGGCCAAAAAGTAAGGCTATAGCCTTGGTATTTTGCCCAAAAATGACCAATTTTGAAATTGATTGATGTTGATCGCATATTGAAAAGTGATGAAAATGAGCCATTTATGGCCAAAAAGTAAGGCTATAGCCTTGGTATTTTGCCAAAAAATGACCAATTTTGAAATTGATTGATGTTGATCGCATATTGAAAAGTGATGAAAATGAGCGATTGTTGGCCAAAAAGTAAGGCTATAGCCTTGGTATTTTGCCCAAAACTGACCAATTTTGATATTACTTGATGTTGATCGCATATTGAACAGTGATGAAAATGAGCCATGTTTGGCCAAAAAGTAAGGCTATAGCCTTGGTATTTTGCCCAAATATGACCAATTTTGAAATTGATTGATTGTGATCGCATATTGAAAAGTGATGAAACTGAGCCATTTTTGGCCAAAAAGTAAAGCTATAGCCTTGGTATTTTACACAAAACTGACCAATTTTGAAATTGATTGATGTTGATCGCATATTGAAAAGTGATGAAAATGAGCCATTTTTGGCCAAAAAGTAAGGCTATAGCCTTGGTATTTTGCCCAAAACTGACCAATTTTGATATTACTTGATGTTGATCGCATATTGAACAGTGATGAAAATGAGCCATTTTTGGCCAAAAAGTAAGGCTATAGCCTTGGTTGTTTGCCCATAAATGACCAAGTTTGAAATTGATTGAATTTGATTGCATATTGAAAAGTGATGAAAATGAGCCATTTCTGGCCAAAAAGTAAGGCTATAGCCTTTGTATTTTGCCCAAAAATGACCAATTTTGAAATTGATTGATGTTGATCGCATATTGAAAAGTGATGAAAATGAGCCATTTTTGGCCAAAAAGTAAGGCTATAGCCTTGGTATTTTGCCCAAAACTGACCAATTTTGATATTACTTGATGTTGATCGCATATTGAACAGTGATGAAAATGAGCCATTTATGGCCAAAGAGTAAGGCTATAGCCTTGGTATTTTGCCCAAAAATGACCAAATTTGAAATTGATTGATGTTGATCGCATATTGAAAAGTGATGAAAATGAGCCATTTTTGGCCAAAAAGTAAGGCTATAGCCTTGGTATTTTGCCCAAAAATGACCAATTTTGAAATTGATTGATGTTGACCGCATATTGAACAGTGATGAAAATGAGCCATTTTTGCCCAAAAAGTAAGGCTATAGCCTTGGTAGTTTACCCAAAAATGACCAATTTTGAAATTGATTGATGTTGATCGCATATTGAAAAGTGATGAAAATGAGCCATTTTTGGCCAAAAAGTAAGGCTATAGCCTTGGTATTTTGCCCAAACAATACCAAGTTTGAAAATGATTGATGTTGATCGCATATTGAAAAGTGATGAAAATGAGCCATTTTTGGCCAAAAAGTAAGCCTATAGCCTTGGTATGTTGCCGAAAAATGACCAATTTTGAAATTGATTGATGTTGATCGCATATTGAAAAGTGATGAAAATGAGCCATTTTTGGCCAAACAGTAAGCCTATAGCCTTGGTATTTTGCCCACAAATGACCAATTTTGAAATTGATTGATGTTGATCGCATATTGAAAAGTGATGAAAATGAGCCATTTTTGGCCAAAAAGTAAGGCTATTGCCTTGGTATCTTGCCCAAAAATGATCAATTTTGAAATTGATTGATGTTCATCGCATATTGAAAAGTGATGAAAATGAGCCATTTATGGCCAAAAAGTAAGGCTATAGCCTTGGTATTTTGCCCAAAAATGACCAATTTTGAAATTGATTCATGTTGATCGCATATTGAAAAGTGATGAAAATGAGCCATTTTTGGCCAAACATTAAGCCTATAGCCTTGGTATTTTGCCCAAAAATGACCAATGTTGAAATTGATTGATGTTGATCGCATATTCAAAAGTGATGAAAATGAGCGATTGTTGGCCAAAAAGTAAGCCTATAGCCTTGGTGTTTTGCCCAAAAATGACCAATTTTGAAATTGATTGATGTTCATCGCATATTGAATAGTGATGAAAATGAGCCATTTATGGCCAAAAAGTAAGGCTATAGCCTTGGTATTTTGCCCAAAAATGACCAAGTTTGAAATTGATTGATGTTGATCGCATATTGAAAAGTGATGAAAATGAGCCATTTATGGCCAAAAAGTAAGGCTATAGCCTTGGTATTTTGCCCAAAAATGACCAATTTTGAAATTGATTGATGTTGATCGCATATTGAAAAGTGATGAAAATGAGCGATTGTTGGCCAAAAAGTAAGACTATAGCCTTGGTATTTTGCCCAAAAATGACCAATTTTGACATTGATTGATGTTGATCGCATATTGAAAAGTGATGAAAATGAGCGATTGTTGGCCAAAAAGTAAGGCTATAGCCTTGGTATTTTGCCCAAAAATGACCAATTTTGAAATTGATTGATGTTGATCGCATATTGAAAAGTGATGAAAATGAGCCATTTCTGGCCAAAAAGTAAGGCTATAGCCTTCGTATTTTGCCCAAAAATGACCAATTTTGAAATTGATTGATGTTGATCGCATATTGAAAAGTGATGAAAATGAGCCATTTTTGGCCAAACAGTAAGCCTATAGCCTTGGTATTTTGCCCAAAAATGACCAATTTTGAAATTGATTGATGTTGATCGCATATTGAAAAGTGATGAAAATGAGCCATGTTTGGCCAAAAAGTAAGGCTATAGCCTTGGTATTTTGCCCAAAAATGACCAATTTTGAAATTGATTGATGTTGATCGCATAGTGAAAAGTGATGAAAATGAGCCATTTCTGGCCAAAAAGTAAGGCTATAGCCTTGGTTGTTTGCCCATAAATGACCAAGTTTGACATTGATTGAATTTGATCGCATATTGAAAAGTGATGAAAATGAGCCATTTCTGGCCAAACAGTAAGGCTATAGCTTTGGTATTTTGCCCAAAAATGACCAATTTTGAAATTGATTGATGTTGATCGCATATTGAAAAGTGATGAAAATGAGCCATTTTTGGCCAAAAAGTAAGGCTATAGCCTTGGTATTTTGCCCAAACAATACCAAGTTTGAAAATGATTGATGTTGATCGCATATTGAAAAGTGATGAAAATGAGCCATTTTTGGCCAAAAAGTAAGGCTATAGCCTTGGTGTTTTGCCCAAACAATACCAAGTTTGAAAATGATTGATGTTGATCGCATATTGAAAAGTGATGAAAATGAGCCATTTTTGGCCACAAAGTAAGCCTATAGCCTTGGTATTTTGCCCAAACAATACCAAGTTTGAGAATGATTGATGTTGATCGCATATTGAAAAGTGATGAAAATGAGCCATTTTTGGCCAAAAGGTAAGGCTATAGCCTTGGTGTTTTGCCCATACAATACCAAGTTTGAAAATGATTGATGTTGATCGCATATTGAAAAGTGATGAAAATGAGCCATTTTTGGCCAAAAAGTAAGCCTATAGCCTTGGTATTTTGCCCAAAAATGACCAATTTTGAAATTGATTGCTGTTGATCGCATATTGAAAAGTGATGAAAATGTGCCAGTTTTGGCCAAAAAGTAAGGCTATAGCCTTGGTATTTTGCCCAAAAATGACCAATTTTGAAATTGATTGATGTTGATCGCATATTCAAAAGTGATGAAAATGAGCCATTTATGGCCAAAAAGTAAGGCTATAGCCTTGGTAGTTTGCCCAAAAATGACCAAATTTGAAATTGATTGATGTTGATCGCATATTGAAAAGTGATGAAAATGAGCCATTTTTGGCCAAAAAGTAAGCCTATAGCCTTGGTATTTTGCCCAAAAATGACCAATTTTGAAATTGATTGATGTTGATCGCATATTGAAAAGTGATGAAAATAAGCCATTTTTGGCCAAACAGTAAGCCTATAGCCTTGGTATTTTGCCCAAAAATGACCAATTTTGAAATTGATTGCTGTTGATCGCATATTGAAAAGTGATGAAAATGAGCCAGTTTTGGCCAAAAAGTAAGGCTATAGCCTTGGTATTTTGCCCAAAAATGACCAATTTTGAAATTGATTGATGTTGATCGCTGTAGTATATTATAGTCAGTATAACTTTTGTTAAGAGGCTCAGCCTCGTTTCTAACAAGGACTTTTTGAGACTAGTTAATAAGACATGGCTTCCTAAGTTAGCGTGCTCTCTCATCGTACTTCTATATCCAAGTTAATCCGAGTGTTCACATTGGAATACACAACAATTTATGGCGACGAGCAGTCATTAAGGACCCTAGAAGAGGTATAAGCCGTTATTTTTAGTCAACAAAACACGATATGCCAGAAATAGGAGATCAGGAACGAGAAGCACAACTGCCTAAACCTGTGGCTATCCAGTTGCCTCCTGTAAAGGAATTTGATCCAAAGGGAGACCCGTCTACGGTAAGTCAGCGATGGCAGAAGTGGAAAAAATCTTTTATTTATTTCCTCAATGCAACAGGCATTCACAATGATAACCAAAAGAGAGCTACACTCTTACATTTGGTAGGAGAAGAAGTACAAGACATCTTTGAAACGCTAGGTGAGGTAGGCACAACATATGACGAAGCAATAACTAAGTTAGATAGCCACTTCGACATTAAAAGAAATATTCCGTATGAAAGATGTGTATTCCATGAAACAGAACAAGAGGTAGGAGAATCTATTGATTCATATGTCACTAGGCTGAAAAAGTTGACTCTTTACTGTGAATATGAAGCTGCTACTGAAGATGAAATCAGAGACCAAGTAATTGCCAAATGTAAATCAAGTAAATTGAGAAAAAGATTACTACAAGAGCCAGACCTAACATTAGAAAAAGTTCTCAGAATTGGTAAGCTTATGGAACAATCAGATCACCAAACAAGGCAAATAGAACAAAACAATGGAATAGGAGTATCAGCTGAAACAAAGCAGGACTCATTTTCAGAACTAAATAGAATAAAATCAGATAAATGGCAACACAAAGGTAAACATAACAGCAATAGTAAGCCAAAATACAATCATACCAGACAGTGTGGAAGATGTGGCATGAAAAATCACACAAGTAACAACTGTAGAATTACTAAAGGAAAGCAATGTATGAAATGTGGCATCATGGGACACTTTGCTAAATTTTGCAAAACAAAATTACCAAAGAAAACAGAAATTCATCAAATCAAAGCAAATGAGATTCAACCAGAGAACTCAAGTGATGAAGAATCTTTTGTATTCAGGATAGGGGACAGTGCAAGACCTGTATACCCAATTTTTGTGGAAAATACTAAAATCAATATGCTCATAGACAGTGGCTCAACACTTAATATACTTGATGAAACAACATATAGAACACTGAGTAAAATCCCTAAACTGCAGAATAGCACAGCCAAAATATTCACCTATTCAGGACAAGTTCCATTGAAGTTAAAAGGCACATTCATTGCAACAGTTCGAGCATGTGGAAAAGCAACCCAAGCAAAATTCTATGTCACAGAAGGATCAAATGGTGCAATATTAGGACAAAAGACAGCAGAGACATTAAATATTTTAAGAGTAGGTCCACCTGCAGATTCAAAATATGTATCAGTCAATGAAATCAATCAAGCTAAGGATATCAAGCAACAGGTACATCCAGAAATTCAACAAATACTTGACAACAACACTGAAGTATTTCAAGATATGGGAAAATTTAAAGACTTCCAATTACAACTCCACATTGATAAGAATGTCACTCCAGTTCAACAACCAATAAGAAGACTACCTTATCACACCAGAAAGAAAGTTTCTGAGGAATTAAAAAGACTTATTGCAAATGACTGTATTGAGAAAGTGAAAGGCCCAAGTACATGGATTAATCCAATTGTAGTCGTACCAAAACCAAATGGGAAGATCAGACTCTGTCTAGACATGAGAAGAGCTAATGAAGCTATCATTAGGGAAAGGCATCAAATTCCCAAAGTTGAGGAAATACTTCCAGAGCTACACAATGCCAAATATTTTTCAAAGATAGATTTGAAAGAGGGATACCACCAAATTGAATTAGCAGAAGAATCTAGACACATTACAACATTCCTAACACATGAAGGCTGCTATCAATCAAAACGTCTTGTATATGGTGTCAATTCAGCATTTGAACAATTCCAGAAAATAATTGAACAAACAATAGCAGACTGTCCAGGCACAAGATCAATCTCAGATGACATCCTAATATGGGCTTCTAGTATTGGTGAAATGGCTCAACGTCTTGATACACTCTTCAAGAAGCTCCATGCAAAGAACTTGAAGATCAACCTAACTAAGTGTGTTTTTGGAACCACAAAATTAACTTTTGCTGGATACTGCTTAACAGACACTGGGACTCATCCAGACAAATCCAAAGTAGATGCTGTAAATAACACAGCCACACCAACAAATGTCACTGAAGTAAGAAGTTTCTTAGGGTTAGTCAATTTTTGTTCCCAATTTATCAAAGGCTATGCAACACTAACAGAGCCATTAAGACAACTCACAAAGAAAGGAACGCCATTTTTATGGAAAGAACAGCAACAGAAGAGTTTTAACAAGTTAAAAGAATGTTTAACAGAAGCAGGTACTATGGCTTATTATCAACCAAAAGCAGAAACTAAGGTTATAGTCGATGCATCACCGGTAGGACTCGGAGCAATCCTAACACAAAGACAAAAAGATGGATCATTTAAGCCAGTAGCATATGCATCACATGCACTAAGTTCCACAGAACAGAGATATTCACAAACAGAAAGGGAAGGCCTTGCTGCCTTCTGGGCAACTCAGAAGTTTCATTATTACCTATATGATAGAGAATTCACAATAGTCACTGACCATAAGCCACTTGAAAAACTATTGTCCTCCAGAGGTAGCCCTACACCAAGACTCCAGAGATGGTTACTCAAAATGCAACCATACAAGTATACCATTCAGTATGAACCAGGACACACTAACGCATCTTATGTTTTATCACGTTCTCCACTACCAGCAACAGACCAGCTCAGTAATGATACAGAACATTTTGTTAACTCACTAGTATATGATGCTATTCCTAAAGCGGTTACAATAGAAGAAATCCAGGCAACTTCCAGGAATGATGAACTACTCAGACAAGTAAAGAAGCAAATTGAAACAGAGAAATGGCTGAAAGACCCAACATTTAAACCATATTACCATACGAGGAGAGACCTGTGGATATCAGATGATATCATACTCAAAGGCTCAAAGCTAGTCATCCCTATGGCACTCAGAGAAAGAGTACTCAGCACTGCACACCAACACCATTTAGGGATTGTCAAAACAAAAGGACTATTAAGAGAAAAAGTTTGGTGGCCAGGAATAGACAAAGATGTAGAGCAAATGATCAAAGTATGTCACGCATGTCAAGTAACAGGTTCTGGGAAAGTTAAATTTGAACCACTTGAAACAACCAAATTACCAGCTACAAACTGGCACACTGTAGCACTAGACATTCAAGGACCCTATCCAACCAAAGATTATTTAATAGCTCTAATAGATTACCGATCAAGATATCCAGTTGTAATACGAGTTCAGAGTGTCAACACTACAACCGTAATTAAAGCACTAGACCTGATTTTCTCTATGTTCGGGTATGTTCACCAAGTAGTTGCTGACAATGGGAAACAGTTCATTTCTGACGAGTTCAAGAACTATTTGAAACACAATGGCATACAATTGAGAAATGTAACACCTTACTCTCCATGGGTTAATGGAGAAGTTGAAAGGTTCAACAGATCTCTAAAGAAAGCAAATCAAGCAGCATATGCTGAGAATAAGGATTGGAGAGAAGAGCTCAACAAGTTTTTACTTCTCTATAGAACAACACCTCATGCAACGACAGGCCAATGCCCAGCAACTGTATTCTTTGGACGAAACATTAAGAACAATATTCCAGAATACATTCCTAAAGAGCCACATGACACTGAATTAGACAAGAGAGACAGAGAAATGAAGGAGAAAATGAAAGATAGAGCAGATAAAGTACGAAAGTCACAAGTTAATGAAATTAAAGAAGGAGACACAGTCTTAGTAAAGAATTTGTGGAAGAAACACAAATTATCACCTAACTGGTTGAATGAGAAATTCAAAGTTTTAAAAGTTTACAAGAAAAGTGCATTGATAGAGAATAAAGATGGAAACAAATACTACAGAAACAAAGCGCATCTGAAGATATACCATGAAAGAGAATTTGACAAGGAAAGACATCTCACAAAAGAACAGGTACAGAACGAAGACCAAGATGACGAAAGTATGTATGAACTACCGATTGGGACTGAAGGAAATGTCACAGGATCAATAAGTTCAGAGCATAGACTTAGCAGACCGAGCACAAGTCAAAACACTAGCTCCGTTGAAGACAACAACAGTAATGCTAGAGAAAGCAATCTGCGTAATTTGTTTGACTATCGAGAGAACAATCCACATGAAATTAGCCCGCAGAATGACATTGAAGTTATGGACAACAGAATTCCAACTTTCATCCCGGATGAAACACCTATACAGATTCAAAGAACAGGACCAGAGAAGAAATTCCAAACAAAACGACGTTACAAGAAGAGGTGAATCGAAGAGACTTAAACATTATACTTCTATATTCTTATATTATTGGACATTATTGATATTTTTCACGCTTTGCTGATTGATTCGAAGAAGTCTTCATTGCACACTGGACTTTGGTTACAGACTCCAAGAATACTTGTTAAAGAACCTTTATATTAGCAGTTTTGTTCATTATATTTTGCTACCTTTCTATTCTTACACAAAGAGAACAATTGCAAGAAAAGGGAGAATGTAGTATATTATAGTCAGTATAACTTTTGTTAAGAGGCTCAGCCTCGTTTCTAACAAGGACTTTTTGAGACTAGTTAATAAGACATGGCTTCCTAAGTTAGCGTGCTCTCTCATCGTACTTCTATATCCAAGTTAATCCGAGTGTTCACATTGGAATACACAACAATCGCATATTGAAAAGTGATGAAAATGAGCCATTTTTGGCCAAAAAGTAAGGCTATAGCCTTGGTATTTTGCCCAAACAATACCAAGGTTGAAAATGATTGATGTTGATCGCATATTGAAAAGTGATGAAAATGAGCCATATTTGGCCAAAAAGTAAGGCTATAGGCTTGGTATTTTGCCCAAACTGACCAATTTTGATATTACTTGATGTTGACCGCATATTGAACAGTGATGAAAATGAGCCATTTTTGGCCAAAAAGTAAGGCTATAGCCTTGGTATTTTGCCCAAAAATGACCAATTTTGAAATTGATTGATTTTGATCGCATATTGAAAAGTGATGAAAATGAGCGATTGTTGGCCAAAAAGTAAGGCTATAGCCTTGGTATTTTGCCCAAAAATGACCAATTTTGAAATTGATTGAGTTTGATCGCATATTGAAAAGTGATGAAAATGAGCCATTTTTGGCCAACAAGTAACGCTATAGCCTTGGCACTTTCCTCAAACATGACCAATTTTGAAATTGATTGATTTTGATCGCATGTTTATAAGTGATGAAAATGAGCCATTTTTGGCCAAAAACTAAGGCTATAGCCTTGGTATTTTGCCCAAAACTGACCAATTTTGAAATTGATTGATTTTGATCGCATATTGAAAAGTGAAGAAAATGAGCCATTTTTGGCCAAAAAGTAAGCCTATAGCCGTGGTAATTTCCCCAAAAATGACCAATTTTGACATTGATTGATTGTGATCGCATATTGAAAAGTGATGAAAATGAGCCATTTTTGGCCAAAAAGTAAGGCTATAGCCTTGGTATTTTGCCCAAAAATGACCAATTTTGATATTACTTGATGTTGACCGCATATTGAACAGTGATGAAAATGAGCCATTTTTGGCCAAAAAGTAAGGCTATAGCCTTGGTATTTTGCCCAAAACTGACCAATTTTGAAATTGATTGATTGTGATCGCATGTTTATAAGTGATGAAAATGAGCCATTTTTGGCCAAAAAGTAAGGCTATAGCCTTGGTATTTTGCCCAAAAATGACCAATTTTGAAAGTTATTGATTGTGATCATATATTGAAAAGTGATGAAAATGAGCGATTGTTGGCCAAAAAGTAAGGCTATAGCCTTGGTATTTTGCCCAAAAATGACCAAGTTTGAAATTGATTGATTTTGATCGCATATTGAAAAGTGATGAAAATGAGCCATTGTTGGCCGAAAAGTAAGGCTATAGCCTTGGTATTTTGCCCAAAAATGACCAATTTTGAAATTGATTGATTTTGATCGCATATTGAAAAGTGATGAAAATGAGCCATTTTTGGCCAAAAAGTAAGGCTATAGCCTTGGTGTTTTGCCCAAAACTGACCAATTTTGATATTACTTGATGTTGACCGCATATTGAAAAGTGATGAAAATGAGCCATTTTTGGCCAAAAAGTAAGGCTATAGCCTTGGTATTTTGCCCAAAAATGACCAATTTTGAAATTGATTGATTTTGATCGCATATTGAAAAGTGATGAAAATGAGCGATTGTTGGCCAAAAAGTAAGGCTATAGCCTTGGTATTTTGCCCAAAAATGACCAATTTTGAAATTGATTGAGTTTGATCGCATATTGAAAAGTGATGAAAATGAGCCATTTTTGGCCAAAAAGTAACGCTATAGCCTTGGCACTTTCCTCAAAAATGACCAATTTTGAAATTGATTGATTTTGATCGCATGTTTATAAGTGATGAAAATGAGCCATTTTTGGCCAAAAACTAAGGCTATAGCCTTGGTATTTTGCCCAAAACTGACCAATTTTGAAATTGATTGATTTTGATCGCATATTGAAAAGTGAAGAAAATGAGCCATTTTTGGCCAAAAAGTAAGCCTATAGCCGTGGTAATTTCCCCAAAAATGACCAATTTTGACATTGATTGATTGTGATCGCATATTGAAAAGTGATGAAAATGAGCCATTTTTGGCCAAAAAGTAAGGCTATAGCCTTGGTATCTTGCCCAAAAATGACCAATTTTGATATTACTTGATGTTGACCGCATATTGAACAGTGATGAAAATGAGCCATTTTTGGCCAAAAAGTAAGGCTATAGCCTTGGTATTTTGCCCAAAACTGACCAATTTTGAAATTGATTGATTGTGATCGCATGTTTATAAGTGATGAAAATGAGCCATTTCTGGCCAAAAAGTAAGGCTATAGCCTTGGTATTTTGCCCAAAAATGACCAATTTTGAAAGTTATTGATTGTGATCATATATTGAAAAGTGATGAAAATGAGCGATTGTTGGCCAAAAAGTAAGGCTATAGCCTTGGTATTTTGCCCAAAAATGACCAAGTTTGAAATTGATTGATTTTGATCGCATATTGAAAAGTGATGAAAATGAGCCATTGTTGGCCGAAAAGTAAGGCTATAGCCTTGGTATTTTGCCCAAAAATGACCAATTTTGAAATTGATTGATTTTGATCGCATATTGAAAAGTGATGAAAATGAGCCATTGTTGGCCGAAAAGTAAGGCTATAGCCTTGGTATTTTGCCCAAAAATGACCAATTTTGAAATTGATTGATGTTGATCGCATATTGAAAAGTGATGAAAATGAGCGATTGTTGGCCAAAAAGTAAGGCTATAGCCTTGGTATTTTGCCCAAAAATGACCAATTTTGAAATTGATTGATGTTGATCGCATATTGAAAAGTGATGAAAATGAGCCATTTCTGGCCAAAAAGTAAGGCTATAGCCTTGGTATTTTGCCCAAAAATGGCCAATTTTGAAATTGAATGATGTTGATCGCATATTGAAAAGTGATGAAAATGAGCCATTTTTGGCCAAAAAGTAAGGCTATAGCCTTGGTATTTTGCCCAAAAATGACCAATTTTGAAATTGATTGATGTTGATCGCATAGTGAAACGTGATGAAAATGAGCCATTTTTGGCCAAAAGGTAAGGCTATAGCCTTGGTATTTTGCCCAAAAATGACCAATCTTGAAATTGATTGATTTTCATCCCATATTGAAAAGTGATGAAAATGAGCCATTTTTGGCCAAAAAGTAAGGCTATAGCCTTGGTATTTTACCCAAAAATGACCAATTTTGAAATTGATTGATGTTGATCGCATATTGAAAAGTGATGAAAATGAGCCATTTTTGGCCAAAAAGTAAGGCTATAGCCGTGGTTGTTTGCCCAAAACTGACCAATTTTGATATTACTTGATGTTGACCGCATATTGAACAGTGATGAAAATGAGCCAGTTTTGGCCAAAAAGTAAGGCTATAGCCGTGGTAATTTCCCCAAAAATGACCAATTTTGAAATTGATTGAGTTTGATCGCATATTGAAAAGTGATGAAAATGAGCTATTTTTGGCCAAAAAGTAAGGCTATAGCCTTGGTATTTTGCCCAAAAATGACCAATTTTGAAATTGATTGCTTTTGATCGCATATTGAAAAGTGATGAAAATGGGCGATTGTTGGCCAAAAAGTAAGGCTATAGCCTTGGTATTTTGTCCAAAAATGACCAATTTTGAAATTGATTGAGTTTGATCGCATATTGAAAAGTGATGAAAATGAGCCAGTTTTGGCCAAAAAGTAAGGCTCTAGCCTTGGCAATTTCCTCAAAAATGACCAATTTTGAAATTGATTGATTTTGATCGCATGTTTATAAGTGATGAAAATGAGCTATTTTTGGCCAAAAAGTAAGGCTATAGCCTTGGTATTTTGCCCAAAAATGACCAACTTTGATATTACTTGATGTTGACCGCATATTGAAAAGTGATGAAAATGAGCCATTTTTGGCCAAAAAGTAAGGCTATAGCCTTGGTATTTTGCCCAAAACTGACCAATTTTGAAATTGATTGATTTTGATCGCATGTTTATAAGTGATGAAAATGAGCCATTGTTGGCCAAAAAGTAAGGCTATAGCCTTGGTATTTTGCCCAAAAATGACCAATTTTGAAAGTGATTGATTGTGATCATATATTGAAAAGTGATGAAAATGAGCGATTGTTGGCCAAAAAGTAAGGCTATAGCCTTGGTATTTTGCCCAAAAATGACCAATTTTGAAATTGATTGATTTTGATCGCATATTGAAAAGTGATGAAAATGAGCCAGTTTTGGCCAAAAAGTAAGGCTATAGCCGTGGTAATTTCCCCAAAAATGACCAAGTTTGAAATTGATTGATTTTGATCGCATATTGAAAAGTGATGAAAATGAGCCATTTTTGGCCGAAAAGTAAGGCTATAGCCTTGTTATTTTGCCCAAAAATGACCAATTGTGAAATTGATTGATTTTGATCCCATATTGAAAAGTGATGAAAATGAGCCATTGTTGGCCGAAAAGTAAGGCTATAGCCTTGGTATTTTGCCCAAAAATGACCAATTTTGAAATTGATTGATGTTGATCGCATATTGAAAAGTGATGAAAATGAGCGATTGTTGGCCAAAAAGTAAGGCTATAGCCTTGGTATTTTGCCCAAAACTGACCAATTTTGAAATTGATTGATTTTGATCGCATGTTTATAAGTGATGAAAATGAGCCATTTTTGGCCAAAAAGTAAGGCTATAGCCTTGGTATTTTGCCCAAAAATGACCAATTTTGAAAGTTATTGATTGTGATCATATATTGAAAAGTGATGAAAATGAGCGATTGTTGGCCAAAAAGTAAGGCTATAGCCTTGTGTGTTGCCCAAAAATGACCAATTTTGAAATTGATTGATGTTGATCGCATATTGAAAAGTGATGAAAATGAGCCATTTTTGGCCAAAAAGTAAGGCTATAGCCTTGGTGTTTTGCCCAAAACTGACCAATTTTGATATTACTTGATGTTGACCGCATATTGAAAAGTGATGAAAATGAGCCATTTATGGCCAAAAAGTAAGGCTATAGCCTTGGTGTTTTGCCCAAAAATGACCAATTTTGAAATGGATTGATGTTGATCGCATATTGAAAAGTGATGAAAATGAGCCAGTTTTGGCCAAAAAGTAAGGCTATAGCCGTGGTAATTTCCCCAAAAATGACCAATTTTGAAATTGATTGATTTTGATCGCATATTGAAAAGTGATGAAAATGAGCCATTTTTGGCCAAAAAGTAAGGCTATAGCCTTGGTATTTTGCCCAAAAATGACCAATTTTGAAATTGATTGATTTTGATCGCATATTGAAAAGTGATGAAAATGAGCGATTGTTGGCCAAAAAGTAAGGCTATAGCCTTGGTATTTTGCCCAAAAATGACCAATTTTGAAATTGATTGAGTTTGATCGCATATTGAAAAGTGATGAAAATGAGCCATTTTTGGCCAAAAAGTAAGGCTATAGCCTTGGCAATTTCCTCAAAAATGACCAATTTTGAAATTGATTGATTTTGATCGCATGTTTATAAGTGATGAAAATGAGCCAATTTTGGCCAAAAAGTAAGGCTATAGCCTTGGTATTTTGCCCAACACTGACCAATTTTGAAATTGATTGATTTTGATCGCATATTGAAAAGTGATGAAAATGAGCCATTGTTGGCCAAAAAGTAAGCCTATAGCCGTGGTAATTTCCCCAAAAATGACCAATTTTGACATTGATTGATTGTGATCGCATATTGAAAAGTGATGAAAATGAGCCATTTTTGGCCAAAAAGTAAGGCTATAGCCTTGGTATTTTGCCCAAAAATGACCAATTTTGAAATTGATTGAGTTTGATCGCATATTGAAAAGTGATGAAAATGAGCCATTTTTGGCCAAAAAGTAAGGCTATAGCCTTGGCAATTTCCTCAAAAATGACCAATTTTGAAATTGATTGATTTTGATCGCATGTTTATAAGTGATGAAAATGAGCCAATTTTGGCCAAAAAGTAAGGCTATAGCCTTGGTATTTTGCCCAAAACTGACCAATTTTGAAATTGATTGATTTTGATCGCATATTGAAAAGTGATGAAAATGAGCCATTTTTGGCCAAAAAGTAAGCCTATAGCCGTGGTAATTTCCCCAAAAATGACCAATTTTGACATTGATTGATTGTGATCGCATATTGAAAAGTGATGAAAATGAGCCATTTTTGGCCAAAAAGTAAGGCTATAGCCTTGGTATTTTGCCCAAAAATGACCAATTTTGATATTACTTGATGTTGACCGCATATTGAACAGTGATGAAAATGAGCCATTTTTGGCCAAAAAGTAAGGCTATAGCCTTGGTATTTTGCCCAAAACTGTCCAATTTTGAAATTGATTGATTTTGATCGCATATTAAAAAGTGATGAAAATGAGCCATTTTTGGCGAAAAAGTAAGCCTATAGCCGTGGTAATTTCCCCAAAAATGACCAATTTTGAAATTGATTGATTTTGATCGCATATTGAAAAGTGATGAAAATGAGCCATTGTTGGCCAGAAAGTAAGGCTATAGCCTTGGTATTTTGCCCAAAAATGACCAATCTTGAAATTGATTGATTTTGATCGCATATTGAAAAGTGATGAAAATGAGCCATTTCTGGCCAAAAAGTAAGGCTATAGCCTTGGTATTTTGCCCAAAACTGACCAATTTTGAAATTGATTGATTTTGATCGCATATTGAAAAGTGATGAAAATGAGCCATTGTTGGCCAAAAAGTAAGCCTATAGCCGTGGTAATTTCCCCAAAAATGACCAATTTTGACATTGATTGATGTTGACCGCATATTGAACAGTGATGAAAATGAGCCATTTTTGGCCAAAAAGTAAGGTTATAGCCTTGGTATTTTGCCCAAAACTGACCAATTTTGAAATTGATTGATTTTGATCGCATGTTTATAAGTGATGAAAATGAGCCATTTTTGGCCAAAAAGTAAGGCTATAGCCTTGGTATTTTGCCCAAAAATGACCAATTTTGAAAGTGATTGATTGTGATCATATATTGAAAAGTGATGAAAATGAGCGATTGTTGGCCAAAAAGTAAGGCTATAGCCTTGGTATTTTGCCCAAAAATGACCAATTTTGAAATTGATTGATTTTGATCGCATATTGAAAAGTGATGAAAATGAGCCAGTTTTGGCCAAAAAGTAAGGCTATAGCCGTGGTACTTTCCCCAAAAATGACCAAGTGTGAAATTGATTGATTTTGATCGCATATTGAAAAGTGATGAAAATGAGCCATTGTTGGCCGAAAAGTAAGGCTATAGCCTTGGTATTTTGCCCAAAAATGACCAATTTTGAAATTGATTGATTTTGATCGCATATTGAAAAGTGATGAAAATGAGCCATTGTTGGCCGAAAAGTAAGGCTATAGCCTTGGTATTTTGCCCAAAAATGACCAATTTTGAAATTGATTGATTTTGATCGCATATTGAAAAGTGATGAAAATGAGCGATTGTTGGCCAAAAAGTAAGGCTATAGCCTTGGTATTTTGCCCAAAAATGACCAATTCTGAAATTGATTGATGTTGATCGCATATTGAAAAGTGATGAAAATGAGCCATTTTTGGCCAGAAAGTAAGGCTATAGCCTTGGTATTTTGCCCAAAAATGACCAATCTTGAAATTGATTGATTTTGATCGCATATTGAAAAGTGATGAAAATGAGCCATTTCTGGCCAGAACGTAAGGCTATAGCCTTGGTATTTTGCCCAAAAATGACCAATTTTGAAATTGATTGATGTTGATCGCATATTGAAAAGTGATGAAAATGAGCCATTTTTGGCCAAAAAGTAAGGCTATAGCCTTGGTATTTTGCCCAAAAATGACCAATTTTGAAATTGATTGATGTTGATCGCATAGTGAAACGTGATGAAAATGAGCCATTTATGGCCACAAAGTAAGGCTATAGCCTTGGTATTTTGCCCAAATATGACCAATTTTGAAATTGATTGATTTTGATCATATATTGAAAAGTGATGAAAATGAGCCATTTTTGGCCAAAAAGTAAGGCTATAACCTTGGTAGTTTGCCCAAAACTGACCAATTTTGAAATTGGTTGATTTTGATCATATATTGAAAAGTGATGAAAATGAGCGATTGTTGGCCAAAAAGTAAGGCTATAGCCTTGGTATTTTGCCCAAAAATGACCAATTGTGAAATTGATTGATTTTGATCGCATATTGAAAAGTGATGAAAATGAGCCAGTTTTGGCCAAAAAGTAAGGCTATAGCCGTGGTAATTTCCCCAAAAATGACCAAGGTTGAAATTGATTGATTTTGATCGCATATTGAAAAGTGATGAAAATGAGCCATTTCTGGCCAAAAAGTAAGGCTATAGCCTTGGTATTTTGCCCAAAAATGACCAATTTTGAAATTGATTGATGTTGATCGCATATTGAAAAGTGATGAAAATGAGCCATTTTTGGCCAAAAAGTAAGGCTATAGCCTTGGTATTTTGCCCAAAAATGACCAATTTTGAAATTGATTGATGTTGATCGCATAGTGAAACGTGATGAAAATGAGCCATTTATGGCCAAAAAGTAAGGCTATAGCCTTGGTATTTTGCCCAAATATGACCAATTTTGAAATTGATTGAGTTTGATCGCATATTGATAAGTGATGAAAATGAGCCATTTTTGGCCGAAAAGTAAGGCTATAGCCTTGGTATTTTGCCCACAACTGACCAATTTTGAAATTGATTGATTTTGATCGCATATTGAAAAGTGATGAAAATGAGCCATTGTTGGCCAAAAAGTAAGGCTATAGCCTTGGAATTTTGCCCAAAAATGGCCAATTGTGAAATTGATTGATTTTGATCGCATATTGAAAAGTGATGAAAATGAGCCAGTTTTGGCCAAGAAGTAAGGCTATAGCCGTGGTAATTTCCCCAAAAATGACCAAGGTTGAAATTGATTGATTTTGATCGCATATTGAAAAGTGATGAAAATGAGCCATTGTTGGCCGAAAAGTAAGGCTATAGCCTTGGTATTTTGCCCAAAAATGACCAATTGTGAAATTGATTGAATTTGATCGCATATTGAAAAGTGATGAAAATGAGCCATTTCTGGCCAAAAAGTAAGGCTATAGCCTTGGTATTTTGCCCAAAAATTACCAATTTTGAAATTGATTGATTTTGATCGCATATTGAAAAGTGATGAAAATGAGCCATTTTTGGCCAAAAAGTAAGGCTATAGCCTTGGTAGTTTGCCCAAAAATGACCAATTTTGAAATTGATTGATTTTGATCATATATTGAAAAGTGATGAAAATGAGCGATTGTTGGCCAAAAAGTAAGGCTATAGCCTTGGTATTTTGCCCAAAAATGACCAATTGTGAAATTGATTGATTTTGATCGCATATTGAAAAGTGATGAAAATGAGCCAGTTTTGGCCAAAAAGTAAGGCTATAGCCGTGGTAATTTCCCCAAAAATGACCAAGGTTGAAATTGATTGATTTTGATCGCATATTGAAAAGTGATGAAAATGAGCCATTTCTGGCCAAAAAGTAAGGCTATAGCCTTGGTATTTTGCCCAAAAATGACCAATTTTGAAATTGATTGATGTTGATCGCATATTGAAAAGTGATGAAAATGAGCCATTTTTGGCCAAAAAGTAAGGCTATAGCCTTGGTATTTTGCCCAAAAATGACCAATTTTGAAATTGATTGATGTTGATCGCATAGTGAAACGTGATGAAAATGAGCCATTTATGGCCAAAAAGTAAGGCTATAGCCTTGGTATTTTGCCCAAATATGACCAATTTGAAATTGATTGAGTTTGATCGCATATTGATAAGTGATGAAAATGAGCCATTTTTGGCCGAAAAGTAAGGCTATAGCCTTGGTATTTTGCCCAAAACTGACCAATTTTGAAATTGATTGATTTTGATCGCATATTGAAAAGTGATGAAAATGAGCCATTGTTGGCCAAAAAGTAAGGCTATAGCCTTGGTATTTTGCCCAAAAATGGCCAATTGTGAAATTGATTGATTTTGATCGCATATTGAAAAGTGATGAAAATGAGCCAGTTTTGGCCAAAAAGTAAGGCTATAGCCGTGGTAATTTCCCCAAAAATGACCAAGGTTGAAATTGATTGATTTTGATCGCATATTGAAAAGTGATGAAAATGAGCCATTTTTGGCCAAAAAGTAAGGCTATAGCCTTGGTATTTTGCCCAAAAATTACCAATTTTGAAATTGATTGAGTTTGATCGCATATTGATAAGTGATGAAAATGAGCCATTTTTGGCCGAAAAGTAAGGCTATAGCCTTGGTATTTTGCCCAAAACTGACCAATTTTGAAATTGATTGATTTTGATCGCATATTGAAAAGTGATGAAAATGAGCCATTTCTGGCCAAAAAGTAAGGCTATAGCCTTGGTAATTTGCCCAAAAATGACCAATTTTGAAATTGATTGATGTTGATCGCATATTGAAAAGTGATGAAAATGAGCCATTTTGGCCAAAAAGTAAGGCTATAGCCTTGGTATTTTGCCCAAAAATGACCAATTTTGAAATTGATTGATGTTGATCGCATAGTGAAACGTGATGAAAATGAGCCATTTATGGCCAAAAAGTAAGGCTATAGCCTTGGTATTTTGCCCAAATATGACCAATTTTGAAATTGATTGAGTTTGATCGCATATTGATAAGTGATGAAAATGAGCCATTTTTGGCCGAAAAGTAAGGCTATAGCCTTGGTATTTTGCCCAAAACTGACCAATTTTGAAATTGATTGATTTTGATCGCATATTGAAAAGTGATGAAAATGAGCCATTGTTGGCCAAAAAGTAAGGCTATAGCCTTGGTATTTTGCCCAAAAATGGCCAATTGTGAAATTGATTGATTTTGATCGCATATTGAAAAGTGATGAAAATGAGCCAGTTTTGGCCAAAAAGTAAGGCTATAGCCGTGGTAATTTCCCCAAAAATGACCAAGGTTGAAATTGATTGATTTTGATCGCATATTGAAAAGTGATGAAAATGAGCCATTTTTGGCCAAAAAGTAAGGCTATAGCCTTGGTATTTTGCCCAAAAATTACCAATTTTGAAATTGATTGAGTTTGATCGCATATTGATAAGTGATGAAAATGAGCCATTTTTGGCCGAAAAGTAAGGCTATAGCCTTGGTATTTTGCCCAAAACTGACCAATTTTGAAATTGATTGATTTTGATCGCATATTGAAAAGTGATGAAAATGAGCCATTGTTGGCCAAAAAGTAAGGCTATAGCCTTGGTATTTTGCCCAAAAATGGCCAATTGTGAAATTGATTGATTTTGATCGCATATTGAAAAGTGATGAAAATGAGCCAGTTTTGGCCAAAAAGTAAGGCTATAGCCGTGGTAATTTCCCCAAAAATGACCAAGGTTGAAATTGATTGATTTTGATCGCATATTGAAAAGTGATGAAAATGAGCCATTTTTGGCCAAAAAGTAAGGCTATAGCCTTGGTATTTTGCCCAAAAATTACCAATTGTGAAATTGATTGAATTTGATCGCATATTGAAAAGTGATGAAAATGAGCCATTTCTGGCCAAAAAGTAAGGCTATAGCCTTGGTATTTTGCCCAAAAATTACCAATTTTGAAATTGATTGATTTTGATCGCATATTGAAAAGTGATGAAAATGAGCCATTTTTGGCCAAAAAGTAAGGCTATAGCCTTGGTAGTTTGCCCAAAAATGACCAATTTTGAAATTGATTGATGTTGATCGCATATTGAAAAGTGATGAAAATGAGCCAGGTTTGGCCAAAAGGTAAGGCTATAGCGTTGGCAATTTCCCCAAAAATGACCAATTGTGACATTGATTGATGTTGATCGCATGTTTATAAGTGATGAAAATGAGCCATTTTTGGCCAAAAAGTAAGGCTATAGCCTTGGTAGTTTGCCCAAAAATGACCAATTTTGAAATTGATTGATTTTGATCGCATATTGAAAAGTGATGAAAATGAGCCATTGTTGGCCAAAAAGTAAGGCTATAGCCTTGGTATTTTGCCCAAAAATGACCAATTTTGAAATTGATTGATTTTGATCGCATATTGAAAAGTGATGAAAATGAGCCAGTTTTGGCCAAAAAGTAAGGCTATAGCCGTGGTAATTTCCCCAAAAATGACCAAGGTTGAAATTGATTGATTTTGATCGCATATTGAAAAGTGATGAAAATGAGCCATTTCTGGCCAAAAAGTAAGGCTATAGCCTTGGTATTTTGCCCAAAATGACCAATTTTGAAATTGATTGATGTTGATCGCATATTGAAAAGTGATGAAAATGAGCCATTTTTGGCCAAAAAGTAAGGGTATAGCCTTGGTATTTTGCCCAAAAATTACCAATTTTGAAATTGATTGATTTTGATCGCATATTGAAAAGTGATGAAAATGAGCCATTTTTGGCCAAAAAGTAAGGCTATAGCCTTGGTAGTTTGCCCAAAAATGACCAATTTTGAAATTGATTGATGTTGATCGCATATTGAAAAGTGATGAAAATGAGCCAGGTTTGGCCAAAAAGTAAGGCTATAGCGTTGGCAATTTCCCCAAAAATGACCAATTGTGACATTGATTGATGTTGATCGCATGTTTATAAGTGATGAAAATGAGCCATTTTTGGCCAAAAAGTAAGGCTATAGCCTTGGTAGTTTGCCCAAAAATGACCAATTTTGAAATTGATTGATTTTGATCGCATATTGAAAAGTGATGAAAATGAGCCATTGTTGGCCAAAAAGTAAGGCTATAGCCTTGGTATTTTGCCCAAAAATGACCAATTTTGAAATTGATTGATTTTGATCGCATATTGAAAAGTGATGAAAATGAGCGATTGTTGGCCAAAAAGTAAGGCTATAGCCTTGGTATTTTGCCCAAAAATGACCAATTTTGAAAGTGATTGACTTTGATCATATATTGAAAAGTGATGAAAATGAGCCATTTTTGGCCAAAAAGTAAGGCTATAGCCTTGGTATTTTGCCCAAAAATGACCAATTTTGAAATTGATTGAGTTTGATCGCATATTGAAAAGTGATGAAAATGAGGCATTGTTGGCCAAAAAGTAAGGCTATAGCCTTGGTATTTTGCCCAAAAATGACCAATTTTGAAATTGATTGATTTTGATCGCATATTGAAAAGTGATGAAAATGAGCCATTGTTGGCCGAAAAATAAAGGCTATAGCCTTGGTATTTTGCCCAAAAATGACCAATTTTGAAATTGATTGATTTTGATCGCATATTGAAAAGTGATGAAAATGAGCCATTGTTGGCCAAAAAGTAAGGCTATAGCCTTGGTATTTTGCCCAAAAATTACCAATTTTGAAATTGATTGATTTTGATCGCATATTGAAAAGTGATGAAAATGAGCCATTTTTGGCCAAAAAGTAAGGCTATAGCCTTGGTATTTTGCCCAAAAATGACCAATTTTGAAATTGATTGATGTTGATCGCATATTGAAAAGTGATGAAAATGAGCCAGGTTTGGCCAAAAAGTAAGGCTATAGCGTTGGCAATTTCCCCAAAAATGACCAATTGTGAAATTGATTGATGTTGATCGCATGTTTATAAGTGATGAAAATGAGCCATTTTTGGCCAAAAAGTAAGGCTATAGCCTTGGTTGTTTGCCCAAAAATGACCAATTTTGAAATTGATTGATTTTGATCGCATATTGAAAAGTGATGAAAATGAGCCATTGTTGGCCAAAAAGTAAGGCTATAGCCTTGGTATTTTGCCCAAAAATGACCAATTTTGAAATTGATTGATTTTGATCGCATATTGACAAGTGATGAAAATGAGCGATTGTTGGCCAAAAAGTAAGGCTATAGCCTTGGTATTTTGCCCAAAAATGACCAATTTGGAAAGTGATTGACCTTGATCATATAGTGAAAAGTGATGAAAATGAGCCATTTTTGGCCAAAAAGTAAGGCTATAGCCTTGGTATTTTGCCCAAAAATGACCAATTTTGAAATTGATTGAGTTTGATCGCATATTGAAAAGTGATGAAAATGAGGCATTGTTGGCCAAAAAGTAAGGCTATAGCCTTGGTATTTTGCCCAAAAATGACCAATTTTGAAATTGATTGATTTTGATCGCATATTGAAAAGTGATGAAAATGAGCCATTGTTGGCCGAAAAGTAAGGCTATAGCCTTGGTATTTTGCCCAAAAATGACCAATTTTGAAATTGATTGATTTTGATCGCATATTGAAAAGTGATGAAAATGAGCCATTTTTGGCCAAAAAGTAAGGCTATAGCCTTGGTATTTTGCCCAAAAATGACCAATTTTGAAATTGATTGATTTTGATCGCATATTGAAAAGTGATGAAAATGAGCGATTGTTGGCCAAAAAGTAAGGCTATAGCCTTGGTATTTTGCCCAAAAATGACCAATTTTGAAAGTGATTGATTTTGATCATATATTGAAAAGTGATGAAAATGAGCCATTTTTGGCCAAAAAGTAAGGCTATAGCCTTGGTATTTTGCCCAAAAATGACCAATTTTGAAATTGATTGAGTTTGATCGCATATTGAAAAGTGATGAAAATGAGGCATTGTTGGCCAAAAAGTAAGGCTATAGCCTTGGTATTTTGCCCAAAAATGACCAATTTTGAAATTGATTGATTTTGATCGCATATTGAAAAGTGATGAAAATGAGCCATTGTTGGCCGAAAAGTAAGGCTATAGCCTTGGTATTTTGCCCAAAAATGACCAATTTTGAAATTGATTGATTTTGATCGCATATTGAAAAGTGATGAAAATGAGCCATTTTTGGCCAAAAAGTAAGGCTATAGCCTTGGTATTTTGCCCAAAAATGACCAATTTTGAAATTGATTGATTTTGATCGCATATTGAAAAGTGATGAAAATGAGCGATTGTTGGCCAAAAAGTAAGGCTATAGCCTTGGTATTTTGCCCAAAAATGACCAATTTTGAAAGTGATTGACTTTGATCATATATTGAAAAGTGATGAAAATGAGCCATTGTTGGCCAAAAAGTAAGGCTATAGCCTTGGTATTTTGCCCAAAAATGACCAATTTTGAAATTGATTGAGTTTGATCGCATATTGAGAAGTGATGAAAATGAGGCATTGTTGGCCAAAAAGTAAGGCTATAGCCTTGGTATTTTGCCCAAAAATGACCAATTTTGAAATTGATTGATGTTGATCGCATATTGAAAAGTGATGAAAATGAGCCATTGTTGGCCGAAAAGTAAGGCTATAGCCTTGGTATTTTGCCCAAAAATGACCAATTTTGAAATTGATTGATTTTGATCGCATATTGAAAAGTGATGAAAATGAGCCATTGTTGGCCGAAAAGTAAGGCTATAGCCTTGGTATTTTGCCCAAAAATTACCAATTTTGAAATTGATTGATTTTGATCGCATATTGAAAAGTGATGAAAATGAGCCATTTTTGGCCAAAAAGTAAGGCTATAGCCTTGGTATTTTGCCCAAAAATGACCAATTTTGAAATTGATTGATGTTGATCGCATATTGAAAAGTGATGAAAATGAGCCAGGTTTGGCCAAAAAGTAAGGCTATAGCGTTGGCAATTTCCCCAAAAATGACCAATTGTGAAATTGATTGATGTTGATCGCATGTTTATAAGTGATGAAAATGAGCCATTTTTGGCCAAAAAGTAAGGCTATAGCCTTGGTTGTTTGCCCAAAAATGACCAATTTTGAAATTGATTGATTTTGATCGCATATTGAAAAGTGATGAAAATGAGCCATTGCTGGCCAAAAAGTAAGGCTATAGCCTTGGTATTTTGCCCAAAAATGACCAATTTTGAAATTGATTGATTTTGATCGCATATTGAAAAGTGATGAAAATGAGCGATTGTTGGCCAAAAAGTAAGGCTATAGCCTTGGTATTTTGCCCAAAAATGACCAATTTTGAAAGTGATTGACCTTGATCATATATTGAAAAGTGATGAAAATGAGCCATTTTTGGCCAAAAAGTAAGGCTATAGCCTTGGTAGTTTGCCCAAAAATGACCAATTTTGAAATTGATTGAGTTTGATCGCATATTGAAAAGTGATGAAAATGAGGCATTGTTGGCCAAAAAGTAAGGCTATAGCCTTGGTATTTTGCCCAAAAATGACCAATTTTGAAATTGATTGATTTTGATCGCATATTGAAAAGTGATGAAAATGAGCCATTGTTGGCCGAAAAGTAAGGCTATAGCCTTGGTATTTTGCCCAAAAATGACCAATTTTGACATTGAGTGATTTTGATCGCATATTGAAAAGTGATGAAAATGAGCCAGTTTTGGCCAAAAAGTAAGGCTATAGCCTTGGTATTTTGCCCAAAAATGACCAATTTTGAAATTGATTGATTTTGATCGCATATTGAAAAGTGATGAAAATGAGCCATTTTTGGCCAAAAAGTAAGGCTATAGCCTTGGTATTTTGCCCAAAAATTACCAATTTTGAAATTGATTGATTTTGATCGCATATTGAAAAGTGATGAAAATGAGCCATTTTTGGCCAAAAAGTAAGGCTATAGCCTTGGTATTTTGCCCAAAAATGACCAATTTTGAAATTGATTGATGTTGATCGCATATTGAAAAGTGATGAAAATGAGCCAGGTTTGGCCAAAAAGTAAGGCTATAGCGTTGGCAATTTCCCCAAAAATGACCAATTGTGAAATTGATTGATGTTGATCGCATGTTTATAAGTGATGAAAATGAGCCATTTTTGGCCAAAAAGTAAGGCTATAGCCTTGGTTGTTTGCCCAAAAATGACCAATTTTGAAATTGATTGATTTTGATCGCATATTGAAAAGTGATGAAAATGAGCCATTGTTGGCCAAAAAGTAAGGCTATAGCCTTGGTATTTTGCCCAAAAATGACCAATTTTGAAATTGATTGATTTTGATCGCATATTGAAAAGTGATGAAAATGAGCGATTGTTGGCCAAAAAGTAAGGCTATAGCCTTGGTATTTTGCCCAAAAATGACCAATTTTGAAAGTGATTGACCTTGATCATATATTGAAAAGTGATGAAAATGAGCCATTTTTGGCCAAAAAGTAAGGCTATAGCCTTGGTATTTTGCCCAAAAATGACCAATTTTGAAATTGATTGAGTTTGATCGCATATTGAAAAGTGATGAAAATGAGGCATTGTTGGCCAAAAAGTAAGGCTATAGCCTTGGTATTTTGCCCAAAAATGACCAATTTTGAAATTGATTGATTTTGATCGCATATTGAAAAGTGATGAAAATGAGCCATTGTTGGCCGAAAAGTAAGGCTATAGCCTTGGTATTTTGCCCAAAAATGACCAATTTTGAAATTGATTGATTTTGATCGCATATTGAAAAGTGATGAAAATGAGCCATTGTTGGCCGAAAAGTAAGGCTATAGCCTTGGTATTTTGCCCAAAAATGACCAATTTTGAAATTGATTGATTTTGATCGCATATTGAAAAGTGATGAAAATGAGCCATTGTTGGCCAAAAAGTAAGGCTATAGCCTTGGTATTTTGCCCAAAAATTACCAATTTTGAAATTGATTGATTTTGATCGCATATTGAAAAGTGATGAAAATGAGCCATTGTTGGCCAAAAAGTAAGGCTATAGCCTTGGTATTTTGCCCAAAAATGACCAATTTTGAAAGTGATTGACTTTGATCATATATTGAAAAGTGATGAAAATGAGCCATTGTTGGCCAAAAAGTAAGGCTATAGCCGTGGTATTTTGCCCAAAAATGACCAATTTTGAAATTGATTGAGTTTGATCGCATATTGAGAAGTGATGAAAATGAGGCATTGTTGGCCAAAAAGTAAGGCTATAGCCTTGGTATTTTGCCCAAAAATGACCAATTTTGAAATTGATTGATTTTGATCGCATATTGAAAAGTGATGAAAATGAGCCATTGTTGGCCGAAAAGTAAGGCTATAGCCTTGGTATTTTGCCCAAAAATGACCAATTTTGAAATTGATTGATTTTGATCGCATATTGAAAAGTGATGAAAATGAGCCATTTTTGGCCAAAAAGTAAGGCTATAGCCTTGGTATTTTGCCCAAAAATTACCAATTTTGAAATTGATTGATTTTGATCGCATATTGAAAAGTGATGAAAATGAGCCATTTTTGGCCAAAAAGTAAGGCTATAGCCTTGGTATTTTGCCCAAAAATGACCAATTTTGAAATTGATTGATGTTGATCGCATATTGAAAAGTGATGAAAATGAGCCAGGTTTGGCCAAAAAGTAAGGCTATAGCGTTGGCAATTTCCCCAAAAATGACCAATTGTGAAATTGATTGATGTTGATCGCATGTTTATAAGTGATGAAAATGAGCCATTTTTGGCCAAAAAGTAAGGCTATAGCCTTGGTTGTTTGCCCAAAAATGACCAATTTTGAAATTGATTGATTTTGATCGCATATTGAAAAGTGATGAAAATGAGCCATTGTTGGCCAAAAAGTAAGGCTATAGCCTTGGTATTTTGCCCAAAAATGACCAATTTTGAAATTGATTGATTTTGATCGCATATTGAAAAGTGATGAAAATGAGCGATTGTTGGCCAAAAAGTAAGGCTATAGCCTTGGTATTTTGCCCAAAAATGACCAATTTTGAAAGTGATTGACCTTGATCATATATTGAAAAGTGATGAAAATGAGCCATTTTTGGCCAAAAAGTAAGGCTATAGCCTTGGTATTTTGCCCAAAAATGACCAATTTTGAAATTGATTGAGTTTGATCGCATATTGAAAAGTGATGAAAATGAGGCATTGTTGGCCAAAAAGTAAGGCTATAGCCTTGGTATTTTGCCCAAAAATGACCAATTTTGAAATTGATTGATTTTGATCGCATATTGAAAAGTGATGAAAATGAGCCATTGTTGGCCGAAAAGTAAGGCTATAGCCTTGGTATTTTGCCCAAAAATGACCAATTTTGACATTGATTGATTTTGATCGCATATTGAAAAGTGATGAAAATGAGCCAGTTTTGGCCAAAAAGTAAGGCTATAGCCTTGGTATTTTGCCCAAAAATGACCAATTTTGAAATTGATTGATTTTGATCGCATATTGAAAAGTGATGAAAATGAGCCATTTTTGGCCAAAAAGTAAGGCTATAGCCTTGGTATTTTGCCCAAAAATTACCAATTTTGAAATTGATTGATTTTGATCGCATATTGAAAAGTGATGAAAATGAGCCATTTTTGGCCAAAAAGTAAGGCTATAGCCTTGGTATTTTGCCCAAAAATGACCAATTTTGAAATTGATTGATGTTGATCGCATATTGAAAAGTGATGAAAATGAGCCAGGTTTGGCCAAAAAGTAAGGCTATAGCGTTGGCAATTTCCCCAAAAATGACCAATTGTGAAATTGATTGATGTTGATCGCATGTTTATAAGTGATGAAAATGAGCCATTTTTGGCCAAAAAGTAAGGCTATAGCCTTGGTTGTTTGCCCAAAAATGACCAATTTTGAAATTGATTGATTTTGATCGCATATTGAGAAGTGATGAAAATGAGGCATTGTTGGCCAAAAAGTAAGGCTATAGCCTTGGTATTTTGCCCAAAAATGACCAATTTTGAAATTGATTGATTTTGATCGCATATTGAAAAGTGATGAAAATGAGCCATTGTTGGCCGAAAAGTAAGGCTATAGCCTTGGTATTTTGCCCAAAAATGACCAATTTTGAAATTGATTGATTTTGATCGCATATTGAAAAGTGATGAAAATGAGCCATTTTTGGCCAAAAAGTAAGGCTATAGCCTTGGTATTTTGCCCAAAAATTACCAATTTTGAAATTGATTGATTTTGATCGCATATTGAAAAGTGATGAAAATGAGCCATTTTTGGCCAAAAAGTAAGGCTATAGCCTTGGTATTTTGCCCAAAAATGACCAATTTTGAAATTGATTGATATTGATCGCATATTGAAAAGTGATGAAAATGAGCCAGGTTTGGCCAAAAAGTAAGGCTATAGCGTTGGCAATTTCCCCAAAAATGACCAATTGTGAAATTGATTGATGTTGATCGCATGTTTATAAGTGATGAAAATGAGCCATTTTTGGCCAAAAAGTAAGGCTATAGCCTTGGTTGTTTGCCCAAAAATGACCAATGTTGAAATTGATTGATTTTGATCGCATATTGAAAAGTGATGAAAATGAGCCATTGTTGGCCAAAAAGTAAGGCTATAGCCTTGGTATTTTGCCCAAAAATGACCAATTTTGAAATTGATTGATTTTGATCGCATATTGAAAAGTGATGAAAATGAGCGATTGTTGGCCAAAAAGTAAGGCTATAGCCTTGGTATTTTGCCCAAAAATGACCAATTTTGAAAGTGATTGACCTTGATCATATATTGAAAAGTGATGAAAATGAGCGATTGTTGGCCAAAAAGTAAGGCTATAGCCTTGGTATTTTGCCCAAAAATGACCAATTTTGAAATTGATTGAGTTTGATCGCATATTGAAAAGTGATGAAAATGAGGCATTGTTGGCCAAAAAGTAAGGCTATAGCCTTGGTATTTTGCCCAAAAATGACCAATTTTGAAATTGATTGATTTTGATCGCATATTGAAAAGTGATGAAAATGAGCCATTGTTGGCCGAAAAGTAAGGCTATAGCCTTGGTATTTTGCCCAAAAATGACCAATTTTGACATTGATTGATTTTGATCGCATATTGAAAAGTGATGAAAATGAGCCAGTTTTGGCCAAAAAGTAAGGCTATAGCCTTGGTATTTTGCCCAAAAATGACCAATTTTGAAATTGATTGATTTTGATCGCATATTGAAAAGTGATGAAAATGAGCCATTTTTGGCCAAAAAGTAAGGCTATAGCCTTGGTATTTTGCCCAAAAATTACCAATTTTGAAATTGATTGATTTTGATCGCATATTGAAAAGTGATGAAAATGAGCCATTTTTGGCCAAAAAGTAAGGCTATAGCCTTGGTATTTTGCCCAAAAATGACCAATTTTGAAATTGATTGATGTTGATCGCATATTGAAAAGTGATGAAAATGAGCCAGGTTTGGCCAAAAAGTAAGGCTATAGCGTTGGCAATTTCCCCAAAAATGACCAATTGTGAAATTGATTGATGTTGATCGCATGTTTATAAGTGATGAAAATGAGCCATTTTTGGCCAAAAAGTAAGGCTATAGCCTTGGTTGTTTGCCCAAAAATGACCAATTTTGAAATTGATTGATTTTGATCGCATATTGGCAAGGGATGAAAATGAGCCATTGTTGGCCAAAAAGTAAGGCTATAGCCTTGGTATTTTGCCCAAAAATTACCAATTTTGAAATTGATTGATTTTGATCGCATATTGAAAAGTGATGAAAATGAGCGATTGTTGGCCAAAAAGTAAGGCTATAGCCTTGGTATTTTGCCCAAAAATGACCAATTTTGAAAGTGATTGACCTTGATCATATATTGAAAAGTGATGAAAATGAGCCATTTTTGGCCAAAAAGTAAGGCTATAGCCTTGGTATTTTGCCCAAAAATGACCAATTTTGAAATTGATTGAGTTTGATCGCATATTGAAAAGTGATGAAAATGAGGCATTGTTGGCCAAAAAGTAAGGCTATAGCCTTGGTATTTTGCCCAAAAATGACCAATTTTGAAATTGATTGATTTTGATCGCATATTGAAAAGTGATGAAAATGAGCCATTGTTGGCCGAAAAGTAAGGCTATAGCCTTGGTATTTTGCCCAAAAATGACCAATTTTGAAATTGATTGATTTTGATCGCATATTGAAAAGTGATGAAAATGAGCCATTGTTGGCCGAAAAGTAAGGCTATAGCCTTGGTATTTTGCCCAAAAATGACCAATTTTGAAATTGATTGATTTTGATCGCATATTGAAAAGTGATGAAAATGAGCCATTGTTGGCCAAAAAGTAAGGCTATAGCCTTGGTATTTTGCCCAAAAATTACCAATTTTGAAATTGATTGATTTTGATCGCATATTGAAAAGTGATGAAAATGAGCCATTGTTGGCCAAAAAGTAAGGCTATAGCCTTGGTATTTTGCCCAAAAATGACCAATTTTGAAATTGATTGATGTTGATCGCATATTGAAAAGTGATGAAAATGAGCCAGGTTTGGCCAAAAAGTAAGGATATAGCGGTGGCAATTTCCCCAAAAATGACCAATTTTGAAATTGATTGATGTTGATCGCATGTTTATAAGTTATGAAAATGAGCCATTTTTGGCCAAAAAGTAAGGCTATAGCCTTGGTAGTTTGCCCAAAAATGACCAATTTTGAAATTGATTGATTTTGATCGCATATTGAAAAGTGATGAAAATGAGCCATTGTTGGCCAAAAAGTAAGGCTATAGCCTTGGTATTTTGCCCAAAAATGACCAATTTTGAAATTGATTGATTTTGATCGCATATTGAAAAGTGATGAAAATGAGCCAGTTTTGGCCAAAAAGTAAGGCTATAGCCTTGGTAGTTTGCCCAAAAATGACCAATTTTGAAATTGATTGATTTTGATCGCATATTGAAAAGTGATGAAAATGAGCGATTGTTGGCCAAAAAGTAAGGCTATAGCCTTGGTATTTTGCCCAAAAATGACCAATTTTGAAAGTGATTGATTTTGATCATATATTGAAAAGTGATGAAAATGAGCCATTTTTGGCCAAAAAGTAAGGCTATAGCCTTGGTATTTTGCCCAAAAATGACCAATTTTGAAATTGATTGATTTTGATCGCATATTGAAAAGTGATGAAAATGAGCCATTTTTGGCCAAAAAGTAAGGCTATATCCTTGGTAGTTTGCCCAAAAATGATGAATGTTGGTGTCGGGAATCGCGGTGTGATAAGGGCATTATGTCTTTTGTGGATAAACGAATTTAGGCAGGTCAGCATATCGAATACGAAGGTAGGCAAAAAAACATCTATTTCCGTGTGTCGTCCGGTCTCAGGTTCATATAGTAGTAGAATTAAGAAGATCGTCACGAAACGTCTTAAAAAAAACTCTCCTGGTGGTCAGTTGCAGAGTGTATCATCTGTTCGCTTGTCATCGTTATTTAAAATTAAGGACCGCCTTCCGTTCCTTTTCGTGCTCCAATATCATAGATAGGAACACGTGTAGTAGCTGTAATGTTGCTTATTACGGGAGAGCAACAAGAAATCTTAAGGTTTATTGTTTGGAGCACCTAGGTATTAAGAGAATTCATCCAATCAATCGTCCATAGGGGACCATAATAACAAAACAGCTCACAATGCTACAATGGAAGACTTTAAGGTCATTGCCAAAAGCGATAACGCTTTTCATCTCCTTATTTATGAAAGTCTTCTTATTCAAAAGGATAGACGTTACCTTAACTCCCAGCAGTCTTCCATTCTCTTAGTCCTTTTCTAGTTGGTTTTCCCGCACCCTTCTGTTCGTTCATTTCCTTTATGTACCTGTCTTCCCATCTGTTTTCCTAGTTATAATATTCCGTAATATTCCTTTGATTTTTTCTCCCCGGTTGATTATGACATATGTGCTCGAGGTTACTTACGTTCAATAGCATTTCTGTCATTTTGATCTTACCTTTTGTGCCCAGTCTATATACAACTTTATTTCCCCTATTCCTATCCATCTACTGATGATGACTCATGATTCAGTCGAAACGTTTAGGTCTATGTCACTAGTTTAATTCCAATTATCTAACACTGATTATGCCTAGCTTAACAATATATCTCGTTCAATTGAAACATCCCTAAAAGACGAATAAATGCCTCTATTATTTGTCGCAATTCTGGTTCTAAAGTTCATGGTCAAGCTGCGCATTCCTACAAGTGATGACAATGAGCCATCCTTTGCCCAAAAAGTAAGGCTATAGCCTTGGTACTTTGCCCAAACATTACCAAAATCGAAATTCATTCAGTTGGATTCCAGATCGAAATTGATTGAGTTGTATTGACCATTGAAAAGTGACGAAAATGAGCCAATTTTGCCCAAAACGCAACGGTAGTGCCTTGGTATTTTGCCGAAAAAAGGCCGAATGCTAAATTCATTCACTGTCATTGCATATTGAGATGTTATGGAAATGAGCGAATTTCTGGACAAAAAGTAAGGCAACAGCTTTGGTAGTTTGGCGACAATTGGCCCACACTGAACTTGAGTCATGTTGACCGCACATTGATAAGTGATGAACATGAGCCAACAATGGCTAAAAAGTAAGGCTACACCCTGAGTATTGTGGCCAACATTGACCCAAATTGAAATTGATTGATTTTCATTTCTCATTGAAAAGTGATGAAAGTGAGCCAATGTTGGCGAATAAGTAAGGCTATAGTGTTGGTATTTTGCCGAAAAATGACCCTAATTGAAATTGATTGATTTTGATTTGACATTGAAAAGTGATGAAAATGAGCCAATTTTGCATAAAAGCAGGGCAATAGTCTTGGTGTTCTGCTCAAAAACGAGCCAAATTGATATAGATCAACTTTGACTTCACATTGAAAAGTGGTGAAAATGAGCCAATTTTAGCCAAAAGGTAAGGCCTTGGTACCTTGGTGGAAAATGACCAAAACTGAAATTGACTGAGTTCGATTTGACATTGAAAGTGGTGAAATGGGCTTCTAGATAAAGAGGACATCGAGGAACTGGTTAGTCAAGATAGAGGGAGTTCACTAAACTATCACATTAATCCATTTCAACCGCCCATTGAAATATTGTAAATCTCAAGAGAGAACATCAAAACTGCTGTGATGAGTGTTGCAATTATCGTGTTGCAGATGTTGTACTTTAATTTTCGAAGCACTTAAAGTAGTAGTACTTATCTTATGAAGTTGAGCGATGCAGTAACTTGAAGAAGTAACTTAAATAGCTTTATGATATGAGCATAATGGGCAACAAATGGCTACAGGGTATGTTATCATTTGAAAGTCAATTCTCAAAACATGGGATCAGATAATCTTGTGTATACAGAATGGGGTAGTAGTAGATGTTGCAAATGACATAGTTGCTAGACGATTAATCGTCAGTAATATATAAATGAGATGTAAATGTGTCTTTGCACAAACCAGCTATTGCATCTTGGACATCTCAAGTTTAGTTGTCATGATTTCCTACAATAGAGGAATTGTAAATCTTGATGTGACTTTATGCGTTCTTCTTTTGAGGCGCATGAGACAAAATAAGTCAGTACCTAAATTGAAAGCGTACTATTGACGAATACCTATCATATCAGAAAACCAAAAAACAAACGAATACTGACTGAAAGCATAGATGGGAGTCGGGCTGTAAATTCTGGCTTCCAATAAATATTTTTTTAAAAATAATTGATAAAGAAAACGAAACATATCGCCAAACAGCTTAGAGTAAATAGACCTAACCTCATCTGAGTCCAAACTTGGCAAGATTCTGCAAAGTAACAAGTCCCTTATTAATAATCTGCAATCGAGGGTAACAGATTATATTATAAGGTAGAATGAATAAGATATTCAAAGTTATGAAATCAACAAGCAAAAATATGTAAAGAGAGGGCATACTCTAAACGAAAGTTTCAGACATAATTTTAAGCAGAAACAGGGCATTTGGGTAATACTGGTAGGACAGAAATCTTACGTGGTAGGAATCGATGGAATGTTCTCTTCTACCCATTTAAGATCATCATCCTGTGAAATAACAGACATAAAATTGTGATGAAGATTTCGGACAACATAGTGTAATACATGTGAGAGAATGCCAATCAATATTGTCGAATTAAAAACAATGGGCTATTACCGCATTTCTGTTCTTTAATGTTCCATTTCCTTCTCTTTTCATGCTGCGCATTTTCATACCATCTGAAAAAACCAGAACTCAGAAAAAACACAAGTTTTGCAAACAAAAAGGACTAATAATTAACCAAATTGCTCTTAAAGACACCAAAGCTTGTACCACAAATGCATGAAAGAGAAAAGTATAGGAACGACAAGATGAGAATTACCAAAAGCTTCAGAAAGATTTGTGTCGTCTTCATCTTCACTGAAATCAACCAGTGGGGTGAATGCATACCTTAGGGAATACGAGTACTTAGACATACAGGAAGTAATCATTTCCTTAAAGTGGTAGAATAATGGAAAGTAATATTCAATTTAATTACGCTACACAGATTTGAAAACTTCTGTTGTAATGATATCATAAGCAAAAAAGTTTCTACGTCTAAAACTATAGCGGATGAGTCATAAGATATCATAAAACAGAATTATGAAGAAAGCGATGATGCTAAAAATCCAACTAGAGATAAAGCGTTAATTTAGCAGTTTATGAATGAATCATAAAGTAATGTTACCTTTGATTATTATTTGTAGGTCTCCATAAAATCATAATAACCAAAAGAATAAGTGAGAACAAAAATGGCCAGAATCCATCATCAAGCCAAACTTCTGCCCAATCCTACAAAAGTTAATTCGATATCAGATAATAAAATCTGTCAATACATTCATGTAATATCAATGTCTTAACAAGAGAGGTCTTCACAAGTTCATAAAGCATAATGGCTTTTGTATGAGAGTTTTAAAATATAATACAACTGTTGGCTACTGGTATTCGCAAATAAGTAACGAATTGCTACTCAAATCTCTTAAAAGTAATTATGTTATCTAGCGCATATAAAGTCAGGAGTGAGGACATAAATTGAGAAAAATGAAACAGATAAAAAAGAAATCATTACGGTGCAATCAGCGAATGAATGAGATTTTATTGACCACGCCATATAAATTATTGATGCTGAAATACAAAGAAGCCGTCATAATGTAATGAACAAACAAAGTAAAAAACGTAATGAGGAAAAGGTGAATCCGAATGCAAGCTTCTATTTTAAATTGTCATTGGATGAAGATATACACTAGTAGAAATGTCATGCCTATTTACTACTTTATGTAGAATGATCAGGGTATCAAAATAGAAACAAGAAGTAAACAAAACCAGAACAAAACTAGAAGGATAATGTTCAATCAATAACAATCACTGATCAATGTTCAATCAATAACAATCACTGATCAATGTTTAATCAATAAAAGTCACTGATCAATGTTTAATCAATAACAATCACTGGTCAATGTTCAATCAATAAAAATCACTGATCAATGTTCAATCAATAACAATCACTGATCAATGTCTAATCAATAAAAATCACTGATCAATGTTTAATCAATAACAATCACTGATCAATGTTTAATCAATAACAATCACTGGTCAATGTTTAATCAATAACAATCACTGATCAATGTTCAATCAATAACAATCACTGATCAATGTTCAATCAATAACAATCACTGATCAATGTCTAATCAATAAAAATCACTGATCAATGTTTAATCAATAACAATCACTGATCAATGTTTAATCAATAACAATCACTGGTCAATGTTTAATCAATAACAATCACTGATCAATGTTCAATCTATAACAATCATTGATCAATGTTTAATCAATAACAATCACTGATCAATGTTTAATCAATAACAATCATTGATCAATGTTTAATCAATAACAATCATTGATCAATGTTTAATCAATAACAATCACTGATCAATGTTCAATCTATAACAATCACTGATCAATGTTTAATCAATAACAATCACTCGTAATGAAGTAGCAGGTGTCACGGTTTAAGCACAATGATTATTGATGCAAAAAGGTCAACAACAGTACAGAAGCATAATATATAACGATTATGATGAAGTTACTCACCAACAACGGCAAATATGAGTGTGTTTGTAAAATGTCGATATAAAGATAATTTCACAACATTCTTTCTGATGCGCAGTGTTCTTGTTGTCTGCACCAGAGCAGTGAAAACGTAACAAGATATTAAGGAAAACTGATGAATCAAATGATGAAGATGATGATGAAGCAAAAAATATTGACCCGTTACTTATCATTAAGATGATGCCTAAGAATGAGGTTCGTGTTTAATATAAATCCTAATCAATATTTTCTTAATTTAATATATTTATAAGTTTTTTTTTAATACTTTTACTTTTTTAGTGGGCCCTACCGTAAAAATTAACTAGCAAACTGTTAATTATTTCTCATTTAAACTCCCAAATCTTCATCAAAGGTTCCTCTATAACCAAACACAATCATCATGATGCAATCAATGGGATCGCCATAATAAAACAAAACAGAATTCAAAATTTAAATTGATCAGCGGCATGAATCAGCAAGCAGCAGTTAAAGGATATCCACCAACATAAAACTGAATCCAAAACAACAAGTGGAATAGCGGCGATCATTTGCTGCCTTGATGGTGCAGCTTTGGGCTGAAAATAATCGAAAGCAAACAATAATAACCAACGAATTATTGATGACACAAAACAGAATGAAGCAACTCAGGAAAGAACTGGCATTGAAAGCGATAGCAAGCTATGAAATGATGGCACTATGCCACAAAACTGCAATAGAATTAGATTTGACGTGATGAACACTCTGTAGTAAATGGGGCATGCAGGTTTGGATACTTACACTGAAAGCCCTGAAGCAACCTTCAATGGAGGCTAGGACGAAGAAAAGCAAACCACAAGCGAGGATCTTTGGAAGAGCGGAACCAAGACGAGGTCTGCAACCATAAAAAAAACATGTTAGAATAACAGATGTAGCATTTGCATATAAGAATTTACAATAAGAAAAAAGCATATATTTATCAGACTGAAATATATAATAACAGATATTTATCTGAATGAAATATAAATAGTGCTTACTTGACAATGCCAAAGCCCATACTAACGATTATGACTAAAATTCTAGCCAATGAGCGCTTAAGGCAAGATATCAACTCTGCAAACACAACCAGGCCATTTGCTAAAATAACAAAAGCATTATGTAAAAAATTCGGCCATCAAGACAAACAAATAAATATCTTTCATACGGCAATTAAGCCAATGAAAATCAACACAAAAAATGTACAACAGAAATTGGATTCAAACTGGCAAAACTGCATTGAATCAAATCTCTAATTAAAAATAGTTTAAGCATATGTCAGAATGAATATAGAAATATAGCAAATGAATGATGATAACATACATTCTTCCCCAGTTGAATTGACATTTTGATATTCAGAATAAAACAGAGCTTTCTCAAGCATCCCTAAAAAAGAGCATAAATAACAGAATATATAAATAACTTATAACTTCAAAGTTATCAGTCCTATGAAATATATATATATATATATATACTATGCAAAATATGAGAAAGCTACACCAGCAAATTCTGAAAGTACGTCATTATATGTTTAAGTGGTCTGAGAAAAGTAAAAAAGACCTATCGATGAATTTCAAAACCAAATATCTACCAGTGAAAAAGATTTGGATGAATGAGAGCAACAAAAACTACGAAATTAAAGAAGTAGTAAATACAAGTAAAAAATATACCTAATGCAACAACAGCACCAATCCAGAACTGAAAAACAAAAGCACTTTGGTATCAACAAGTTTGAAAGAAAACGTCTTGATGATAGAGAGTAAAGCACAGACGAAAAATGATCGACTACAGAATTACAAATAGAGATTATAGGCGGGAAGGAGGGCATTGGGGTGGGTGGAGGAGCATTGGGGTGGATGGCAGGGGCAGGCAGACAGGTGGGCGAACAGGCAAACTCCAATAATTATTGACTTGAGCAAAAATTACATTCTGATAATGACTGAAATGTCATGTCGCTTCAGGGGAATCGATGTACTTTAGAGAGACACAACACTAGTAAATAGAAGTAGAAAATATGACAATAGATATCACCTGAATCCTAAGCAGCTCTCTCCAATTCCAACATGATGCAGCAAACCATCCAACTGCATAAATGAGGTATACCAAAGACATAACTCCAAAAAACTAGAAGAACACATAAAATTAATCACTATAAACCATACCCCACTTATATTTATTTTGAAGAGACTACAATCGTTGATAACTGTACAGAAGCTGACAAAATCTGATATCCTAAAATGAATAAGAAAAGCTACTAATCATTGAGTTAAATAGAATAAACAATTGTTATCAAATCTTCTTTAAATATTGGCATAAGTGACATTCTGCGCTGAAAAGCTTCTACATCGTATGCAGGTATTACTTTGTTAAAGTTTACAATCCTTCCTTAACCTTTATTTCATTAAATTCTTTAAAATGTGTAGATCGTCTTAAATGAGCTCCCTAAAATGCCATCATAGTGTCGCATCGTAACTATGACAACTATTGATTGGCTTTTTGCCATTCTATTCTTGATGACTGCACTACAAGAAACCTAGATTCGACTAAGACCCAATCGAAATTGGGCTAGATTTTCACCTTGGGGTCATCCAAAACGTATGTACGCAGTTAGGGGGAGGGGGTAAAACTAAAAGCGTACATGTACGTACACGGGCGAGGGGGGTTTGATCAAATGCTGAAGTACACATTTTCGCTGTTTGTAATTAAGTCTTTTAGGTCTCTTATGTGAAAAAAGTCTCTCCATTATAATATAGTTTGATGATATGTTTTGCGGAAAAAGAAGAAAGAGCGAATGGTCCACGTGTTTATTTAAAGGCAAAATATGAAATGCAGGTAAGATACGAAGAGCTTCTATAGTAGAGAGGTAAGCACATGATCAAACACCAGTAGTGATTTGCGTATGCAGACAAGGGGAAGGGGGTAGAGCAAACGTGTACCGGTACGCATAAGGGGGGAGGGGACCAAAACTTGGTGATTTACTGCGTAAATACTATATCGATAACCCCTTGTGAGCGCACCTAGTACGCGCAATACAAGGAATAAATGACACTTTTAGGAGTTCAGATGGGTTATGCTAATGAAAGCAAAAACAAACTAGCATAAAAAAGACCATATATAAAACCAATACTGAAAAAGACAATAAGCGACAATTTGTAATAACCTACTGGAAGCAGTGGCCATTCAGTGGCTGATAAATATCCACGCTTGTTGCTGAATTCCACTTGAACTGAGTGATATAAGATTGGTAAGGCAACTTGAAACAAATATACCTATGAAAATCTCAATTTAAGTTGAGATCTTGTAAGGCTAAGACACAATAGATTTCTGAAATGAGGAGAAGGCAAAAGGGTAAAGAAACAAATATATATATATATACTAAAATACTTTTCAACATATTTAGATAAAAGCTTGCAAAAACATGCTCTGGATATAGTCCTAGTGTAAAAAACCTAATTTCGCTAAATAAGACATTCTCCAATGATGAATTGCATAACAGAATGATGAATTGCATAACAGATTTTTCTACCTTCAAGCTCAAAATCCTTTTTGTCCTTCGCAGTTGCATGAACAATCAGCATGTATGCACCTGTCCATGGGGTTTTCAATGGGTTGGTTTTCTTCTAAAACACAAACAAAATACCCAGAAACACAACACAGGTTGCAGAGGACAAAGGGCTTCAGAATTGAAAATTTTCTTTAAGCCAGGCAATGCAAAGTCAAATATCTGGAACTGAGATGCAGTAGATTAAAAAAGAACAGATACTAAAAACAAATGCCGTACAGAAAATGAAATCTAATACCTTTATGGCACTCTTTACATTCTGCATCACTTTTGGGTCTAAATAGACAGAAACAAATGCTAAACCAAGAGGCTACTACAAACATGTGGTTTTAAAACGATCCAGCACAGTGGCTTAATGTCATAATAAATTTGAAATATCAATATTAAATATAGATAAAATTAATACCTTTTTTAGTATTTGTTGGGTCCTAAAATTTCAAAACGTATATTTGGTAAGTATAGCATATACCAACAATTTTCATTACAATCTTTTAGTCAATGAATTTCAATCAATTCCACATCAGAAAGTTTTGTAAAGAATAAGATATATATCTCTAAAGTTCCTGAAAACCCAAAAATTGATCACCTACTACAGTCCAAAGTGAAATTAAATCTTGGAGAATCAGGGTAATATATTGTCTTGTTGAAAAATAACTCAAATATATACATTTAATGCTAAATCAACAATCATATAAAATATTGCAATAAAACAACAAAGTTTTCAATATGTGTGATCTTGATCAAAAGATCATGAAATAGTTGAACTCAAATAATATTCTACAGAAGTACCCAAGCTTAATTTATACTTAGGTAAACTTCTCTCATTCATATGAAAATGCAAAGCCTGATTGTTGATAAATTGAGGCTAATGCAAAAACTCACATTTGGAGATCTTCTTTGCTTTCCATTTGGATGATCTGTTTTAGTATTAATTAAACCAGTGACATTTGTTGTAGAGACAGCTGTTGCATTCACTTGATTCTAAAATCAAATGAATGAAATAAGGAAGCAGGAATGAATATAGGCAAATTGCTAATAGGGGTCAAAATAAGGTCAACAAACTTGCAATGGAAAATAAAAACAAAGTGCCACCTTAGTTTCTTTCAAACTTGCTTTTGATATTATATTTCCATTCCATTTCTAGAAAAAGAGTAGAAGACTATTTTAAGGGGCCCATAAAATAACCATATGGGGTTTCTAGATAGTCAATACTGTATGTTCTCCAAAAACCACCCAGAGAGCTCACCTGAAAGTCAAAATTAAAAGGGGGCATTCTTTCAAGAGGGCCTCATTTGAAATCAAGACACAAAAAACTGTGCATCAACTTCACTGAATGGGTTCTTTCAGTGCAACTTTTCAACAGTGAAATTTTAATGACTTATTGAGAATAAATGTGAAACATAGCATGCAAAGCCAATAGCGTGAAAACAACATGGAATAGAACTTTGGGGGTAATGACATTGCAAAACAGTATGGTCCTTTTTGTTTACAACATGTGATTGCAATGTGCAAATGCCCATATGTGCAAATCAAACTGCAAAGATTCTGAGAGAAGATTCTGATATTGATTAAACCGATGGCTCTAATGCCAGAGAAAAGACCATGATGAAAAAGTACTTAAAAGATTATCTTTTAAACAGTGTTTTAGTCTTCTGAACCCATTTTCTGATGGATTTTACCATTACTGCATATGATATTTTCTCTAACATTAACACCTCTCTTTTATTCCTGCCTCTCTAGTAATCCTGCCATTATTTCATAGTGTGAAAGAATAATCCAGCCTCCCTAGTAATCCTGCATGGGGGATTGCTGTACAAATTACTTTTAAATAAAGTTATTCACTGGCATAAATGCTTAAATTTGCAATGATAATGCAAAGATAATGATTAAACAAATATGATAATGCAAATTCAAAGCTTACTGCAATATCAGTAATATCCTTCTTCACAATTTTATTGCACTCCACTCTTCCCACTTCACCTTCAATTTCACCTTCAGTAGGAATATGGTATATTGTGTTTGAAGCCTGAAATATAAAAATAAAAAGTAAAGTTGACTATGATAAATAAAATTTCACTTAAATGAAGTAGGTGTCATATAAGTATATAGGATAATATTTAAAAATGAACATGTTTCATCTTACATGTTCATTAACATCTAATGCATGCTAATCTATATGAACATCTAGAAACATCTAGAAACTAAACAAACATGGAATAAGGGCAATGATACAATATACTTATAAGATCTTGTATAAAAGAATGACAAACATATTACCCTGCTCTGTCAAACCATGTGATCACACATAAATGCAAATGCATGCACTATTTGACAAAGATGCAATGCAAGAGAATCATGACATTCACATCATATACTCTAAGTATATATTACACGCAGAAACAAATATTTGTTTTTATCTCAAAATCAAATATTTGTTTCTCTCCTGCTTAATTCTTTCTTCTAAACCCAATTAAATACTTGTCAATGTAGGATAATTTGAACATAAAGTAAATAAGAAACACAAAACTAAATCTTGAAAAAGTCTCCACAGTGTGATGCTTCAAGGCCCTTAACATGGGATAATTTTCCTGAATGTCAAAAATCTGTATGAACAAATTTGAACCCATTAAAGATTATCACAAAAATGTGGTTTTGCCATGAAAAAGGACTGTAAAGAGAGTTTAATTATTGTAGCTTTGAAAGCACAGTAAATCCAACTCAACTGTTGAATGTGCTCTTAGCACACTAACTAAAATTCTGATAGACAAGTGGATTTCAATAAGGCCAAGCGAGTGGATTTTCACAAAAGGGAATTATGAAAAAGGTTGAATCGGTTAAGAAAAAATGAAACTAATCAAAGAGTCACAGACACTTCAATAGAAAAGAAATGCAATATAGAGGCAGCAATACAAAATCCTAAATTAATGTATGCAGACAATGCATCACCCTGGTGAGACTTCTATCACAAAAAGCCTGAAATATGTATGCACAAATATGAATGAAAAAATAGAATTACCTTGTTATAAGTAATAAACTTTTCCACACAAGGGCTATATTTCAATTTCCAGCCTATTATAAGCTCTGTAGACTTATCCTTGGAATGGCATGATACTGTATACAGATAAAAGGATTGAAAGGGTGACAACATATATCTACAATATTATTGAACAAATCCTTTTTATGATTCTTTGAGAAAATGAGTTAAAATTACTAAAGACTCAAAAAATGAGACGAAAGATCATGTCCAGCCAAATCACATATACCGCTAATAAAGGCTCATTACTTTATATGGGATTTATACTCAGCATAAAATTTCTACTTATTACATATTAGTTCCCAAAACTTGGAATTCAGTTTTATTGTCCATCCATTCTACATAGCTGCTTAGAGATAAATTAAAGCTTAAAGGAACCCAATATTACTTATCACAACAATTCAGAATGAAGTAATTTAATAATCTATTTCTGTACCTGCACCCTTTATCTATTTTTAAACTAAAAAAAGTTTCAAACTCAAAGTGTCTCATCACAATGTCTTCCTAGTAAACTTAATAGAATAATACAATATTATGCTTGCCTCCAATGATTGATACTAAACTTTCTTTGAACGCAACTTTTTTAAATATTCCAAATTCATTTGCCTAAATAGAAAGAAGCAAGTAAACCATATCACATGAAAATAGTAAATTTATCCATAAACAACACATTATAGCACTAGTGTAGTGGTGTATACCTCTCTCATCAACAACCAGGGCTACACAGTTCAACTCCCACTCTGATATGCTTACTATTTGGACAATTCGAAGTTTTAGAAATCAAAATGCTGTTCTTAAACAAAATTTAATTTTCTACAAGTACATACCAAACTGGCTGTAATGGCCAACAAAAGGGTTTTTCATTATTTTTTTAGAGTAGTACAGTTGATTAGCTCAGCAAAGTTCAAGATTGTTTTGTTTACTTTATTTTGAGTAGGCTGTTATATCTAGCTTTTCAGCTAATTTAAACCTACTGTGCATGCCACATCCAGGCATAGGACTCCTGGTTTAACGCCCCTTCTGAAGGACAGAGGAGTGAGTTGTTTAGGCTGTCTATCTGGAAAATCTGAAGAATGCAAAACTAGGTTTATATATATATATAAAGAACCATTTTCAATTGTTTGCACACTAAGAAGTATGTGTGAATGCTTATTCTCGCCGTATATGCACACATACATTCAAAGAACGTTGTCTATCTCTATGACTATACGTTAACCGCACGCGTGCACGATTGGCAAACTATTTGTTTGCATGCACGCGATCTCGTGGAAAACTGTCATACTTGTCATTGCAGCTCAGTACAGAAATTAATATTGACGGACATAGCTAAAGAAAGTGACATCTTTATACTTCCATTCAACATAGGAAAGCTGTTTCGAAGTTTCCTAGGCCTATACATCCACCAAGTACATGCCGAATAGTTCTTAAGAACTTGTAAAATATACCTACATTGGAAATAGTGAACTTCTTTTTTCCAGGCTCAGGCAAAGAAATAACAAAATCGCAGATAGCTATCACCAAAAAGCCAAGAGAGCAAACTCTATTCATAGCTGAGTTGTGCAGAAACTTTCAATTTACGACGCCATATTGACAAACTTACAAACTAAAGAGCATGCGCAATTTCGTCACATCTTCGAATATAACTTTGCTGATCCTCAAAGCCCTTGCACTACTAAAGCACATTTCAATGGGGCGGGGGGGTATGGGATCATCACCGTAAGTCCTCGAATTGCCCCCCCGAAAAAGCCCCTCTCGAAAAGCTTCCATAGTAGAAAGTCAAATTGTCAATAAGCCCCTCCGAATAAGTGCTACCCTCCAGAAAGCCCAATCCAAAAAGTGCAAAAAATAGCTAGCCCCCAGGGACTAATTCGAGGACATAGTGTATACAAAGCTATGTTGCCTGCATATACGTATATGAGCCATAGCACACAAGAAATCTGACTCTTAACTTTAGGGCCTTTCGTCTTGGACCTACCATATTCACTTCTCCTTTCTAAGAACAGAAATGTGATGTTGTTAATGGCAATGGTATGTAAATCATTACTTGAGTTGGCTCCGGGATACCTGTGTGGCTGTTTCACCCGTAACTCACAGTTAGCTTCCCACAACCTCCGTAATACAGCAACAGATCTGAGACTGCCCTAGAAAAAATTAGCAAACAGGCAAAACTGTTCTTCATATAGAGCAGCTAAGCTGTGGAGCAGTCTCTCAGTTGACTCTAAACAAACGGGCATCATTGCTAGGTTTCCAGTAAACTTTTTCTTTTCTTAGTTGTTGTAGGATAGAGCTTTAAGATTTTAAATTCGATGTTATGGATACAGTTTCCTTTTTAATAACATAATTTATTCAATACTTTATATATATATATATATATATATATATATATATATATATATATATATATATATATATATATATATATATATATATATATATATATATATATATATATATATATATATATATATATATATATATATATATATATATATATATATATATATATATATATAAATATAAATGCTGCCTTCTTTCCATTGACCCCCCTAAACATAAAATGCTCTCAATATCCCTGAACAAAAAACACTAAGCTATCGCTATTTGAATATAAGTATGCTCACACATTTAACATTAAATTATTACATATATGATGTTATGAAAAACCAATGGTTACATGTTTTTATGACACAAAGATACCATAGTATTTCGTGTGTGCGGAAACAGGTAAGCAAAAGAAAAAGTTAAGGGCCACTTTAAGTATCTAAGCAGAGTTATAAGCTCCTTCTTTAAAGTTTGTTCCAAAAAAGCATTGCACAAGATTATCATAAATTGCTACTAACTGAACGGACAACGAAAGTCAGGCTGGAGACCGAACACAGAGCATATCAAGAAACGTATTCTAAGCCTGGGTTAATCAATATGTCACTTCTTTAAATCATAAAATCATTCTATATTCATAAATACTAAACATAAAGAGCAAACATATAAGTAATACACATACTTTTAAACGTACAGATTAATTACGAAGTTCACTTGTCAGATACAAGGTCAATTTGAGTATCCTAAACCATGTTTTTTAGGCCTTCTGTGAGCAGATATCGGTTTAACCATTCCACTACCATCTCTACCTAACCCTGTTCCTGGTGTCCAACCCATCGAGCGCAGCATTTGATTTCCAACATTATTCTCAGGTATTGGCATTGCATTCTCTGTTGTAAATGCTGCGGAGAAACATTACAATGGGCTGAACTTAATACACAAAAACATGTTGTCTAAAGTGTTATAAATACGCCATAATCTATGGTTTATAAACTAAGAAATCTAAATGAAAGGTATCAAACGATATCTCACACAGGTGGATATCTATAACCATGGGATCTTGTAACATACTGACTGCAGGGGGAATATCACAGGTAGGCCCAGTTCATTCCCCAGTTGTGGCCGGCAAAATCAAAGGATTTCCCCAGTTATTTGGGCCCACTCAACTACTTTTTCAAGGAGAGAGTGATATTCTTTAGGGTTGTTCTGGCATCATGTAAAAGGAAGGTGTGGTTTTATCACTGTGAAATTGAAAAAGTGTGTTGCCTTCTTTCTACCAATATATCTATAGGGTGCAATCGCAAATCTTTTCCCCATCTTTGTAACCCGTATGAGGAATTTCCTCACTAGCATAAATTCCTGCAAAACAGCCATGTCTATCGCAGAACTCCAATGTGAAGTCATCCAGGAGTGTCTAGACTAAGTGTTGAGTAAAGCTCATTTTGCATTCATATTTTCATCTAAATGAACATGCTACAAAAATACTGCATGACAAGGTAAAACAATATATTGAATTTCTGCACTGATAAAGAACAATGTTCATCACTTTGATAATTTAATCAAGAACACAAGATTATTTGAATGACCAAGAAACAAGCAGTGGCCAACTTCTTTATTCCTATAATCTTTGAAGTCATCATAAACTTTAAACTATAATTATCTAAGCCACATCAGTCACAAAAATCAGGATTTACAACAAGACAGCAAAGAGTATTCGAGAACGTCATACAAACCTTCTGGAGTTGTAGTTTTCCGTCGCTTTGAAGCATATCGTTGTGATGGTGTACTTAAAGTTCTTTTCCTTAAAACAGAGAATGTTTATCACTCAGGTAAAACAATAAAACTTAAATGATCAGCCAACACAAATGAAACCGTAGAACAAATACGACGAAAAAAAGATTCATACTGTTAAATTTTCTCTATTGACAAATACAGCATTAGAGAAACACAGCATTATGACTCTATTTTTTGTCGTCTTTATCCTATGGTTCACTATCAAATTGCACTTCCCACAAAGTGAATCTATTTCTAACGTAAAATGGATACACATATGACATACATATGACATTTTTAAGATAACTATCACTTGCAACCAATATTTACAACCAACATTTAATAACTGCATGCTTATAGTTGCACCATATATTCAATTACTATTATATGTAAACAATACAACAAACTGAACCATAACATGTGCCTATAAATGAATCTCAAAAGTCAATATTTTTTAACAATAAATTAGATAAAATAAGATATACAGGGCTCATACAAACACATTTAAAAGTATTCCCAAAACTTTCCTAACACTTTCCAAAGCCAAATTACCAAATTTCCAAAATGTTGGAAGAAGTGACAACACCATGAAACACATCTTGGTTCACATATTGAAACAACCCCCAAAAATAAAAAAACAGTATTTTCAATGCTGCATTTGATGATTTCTGGTGGATTATGTAATACATCATAAACAGTAAAATGAACAAAAACAACATACATGGTGCTTAATATGATGCTAATTAGTTTGCTTAATTTGATCCATTTCAGGATATTTTAGAATTTTCCAAAACAAAAATCCAAAAACTTTTCCATAGCCATGTTGAAAAACTTCCCTTTTCCAAAATCTTCTAGGTCCTGGAAAGTGGCATTATCACTTTCCACACCATTCCAAAACCTGCACGAACCCTGCCTATACATTCTGAAATAAGTACTTGCTCCAACTTACGTTTTGCATGTTTCTCTTTGTAAAAACCTCTTCAAAAGCCGTTGGTCTGGTTCTCTTGTTGACCTGCAATAAAATAATCATTTGTCAATACAAAATCTGTGACATCCTCATGAGGTTTGTCTGCTTGCAAGCAAGGCTAATGCACAAAAACACTTATCTTATATTTCCAAAGAAGAGCTGGCAAGCAAGGCCTAATAGCAAAGTAAAAATTTTGTGCAGAATGAACTACCAAAAAAACCTATACCCTGATAAACTCCTTTCAGTCTAACAACATTCAACAACAAATTAGAGAATAAAAATATTTACCTCGTCTTTGCCATGTAAATTTTAATCCTGCTATTGCTATCTTCAACACGACAGTTAAGGTGGTATAGGCTTCCTAATTCAAGGATCTAGCAAACAAAGAAAACTTTATAAGAACTTAACCTGGTTGCTTTGATGGAAACATTTGGTAATAAGCCAAGATGCCACAGCCCAGTAAGGACAAGGGGGAGGAATATGAAAAGAGCATTTTTAGTAGGCAAGTGATTTATCTATTGGGGAATTAGGGTATGCTACCCTAGGTGAAGAAAACAATCAAATAAAGTGTTTGCCCCTGCTGCTCTTTAATTCAAACAAATGTTTGAACAGTGAATTCAAAGTTTGAAAGAAAGCAAAAATAACACACTATAGTAATTTGAGTAATATATACATACAATTTTCCCCAAAATAATTATACCTTATTTCTGCCCTTTCCAGGGATCCTTAGATAAGGATCCAATATCTATTTAGTTAATATTTTTCTTCTAAATATCTGTAATCATTATGCAGTGTAGATTAGGTGGATTTTTCATCAGTAAATAAAATGCCTCTATTTAGCATACTTCATGGTCTTGAAAAGGGCAAGTCTGTCATCTCTCCTAACAATGAGAAAGGGGCACTACTTATTTCATATATCTATTCCAACACTCATTTCCAACAAATATCTGTGTTCTGGTAAAACCTTTCAGATATTGTTATTCATCAAGGACTTGTCACATATTTATCATACACAAAAGCAACCTATTTTCTGGAAACACTTTCTTATGGAATGATGGTTATTACCTGATCTTGTTCACTATCACAAGAAGCATGAAGACAAAGTCTAGAAGGAAAATTAGGTAAAAAAATTAACACAAATCTATAAAAGCAATACTATGTGAACTTTATGAGGAGAGATTCATAAAAAAACAATAGGATAGGAAATACTTTGTATATGATTAATGAAAACTCAAGTTTCTGATGACATGATTCCAACAGTACTTCAGTTTTCCAGACTGGTTTATATTTACTATGAATCCAAACATTTGCAAATGTTTGAAGGATGGAAATTCATCTACAGTTAAGCTATTTCATACATATATAAATATGCCATATCTTTGGTGTGTGTTTAAGTATATGTGATTGCAAAAGCCTGCAAATCAATAATATATATAATGTAAAGAGGGTAAACAAATACTATAGCTCTAAATAGTCACTAAACTAATGTAAAACTTTTGAGTTTAAGAATAATTCCCACCACCTAGGTGCACCTTGCTTATTGTAAAATATCTCATGGAAAAATCAGAAAGTGAACTTACTCATGCTCATCTTCATGTTGGACAAAAGCTCGAGTTCTTTTATTTGCATATATAATATAACTGCCATCTCGATTTACCTGACAATTCAAAAAAGCAAACAGATTACAAGTGAAAAATTTTGACAATCGATAATATTTTCTAAATTATTTACAACCAACTTCATTGTCCATAAGAATGCCCCCAAAAGATCACATGCTCCTAAAAGACACATGACTATTAAAAATCTTGCAAAAACAAGATATAAAGTGGACAGAGCTGCAAACCATTGCATTTACTACTATAATCAAAATCACCATAATTAATAGGTTCAAAACCTTAGTAGGAATCTTCTTGCATTTGCTTAAACCTCTTTGCAACTCTAAAAACAACAAGAAAATTACAACAGTCAAAATATCACTTCTACCAAATAAATGCTATTCAATTGGGTGCAAGTGTGATCTTGAAAGTAAATGCCATATTGTGCAAATACATGCTGTAATCTGCAAGGTAAATGCCACATCAGCACCATCATCCCATATAAATCCTACTATAACATAATATAACATATTCAGACCATGGAAGTAAGGCTGCATAATACCATAATCAGGACAAATCACTGTGTATTGTTGGTACTCAAAACCTAATTTGCTTCCCTGCTATGAAATGCTACACACTCTTAACTCTTTTGGTGACACTGATCACATAGTATCAACCCTCCACTTTAAGATAATTGATTGGGAGCTTAATAGTTGTTACCTGCATTTGACTGATCTGAGAGCAGTTTAAAAGATTGTGAAATAAGTATTTGAAAATCTTCTGATTCTTTGTCATCATACATTTTCTCATCTTCCCAAAATGGGATAGCTTGAGGTATGCTTGTTTCAATACAGCTTTCTTCTCCTTCATCATCAGCTTCATTAGATCCAGAACTAGAATTTTCACTTCCACCCTCATCAGATTCTTCATCTGATGAAACATCACTTCCTTCCATCATGTCATCATCATCATCTTCATCCTCATCATCATTATTATGATCATGTAACTCATTACATTTCCGCTTATCAGAAGCTTCAATATAACCATAAAATTGAATGTCATTTGTGTTAGCACTTTCATTATAAAATATTTTATGCTTTTTCCTGTGTTTAACTCCTGTTTCCTTAAATTGTCCTTTGTCTGATGGAACAGATAATTTGTCTAAATTGTCAAGTGCTTTAAACTTTTTGTTCATCTTTTTAATTTTTCTTTTTCTTCTTGCATTGAAGTTTAGTATATTCTCGCTATAAGAATCACTCTCTCCAAGATCTAAAGGGCTCCATGGAACTCCCTTGGGCAGTGGTGTTAAGCATTTTCTCAATGGAATAAATGTATCATCAGAATCTGTGATATTGGTTCTTGAATGAATACTATTTTCAATATAATCCCTGGCAATCTCTTCTTCACTTGAATCGACAAATGAACTTTCTGATCCAGACTCTAGTCCTGGATGTGATTCCAACCTTCGCTTCCTTCCCCGTCTCCGTCTTGATTTACTTTTATTTCTCATCTGCAACAAATCTAGGCCTATTCCAGGTGGCCTACTCTGCTCCCTTACCCCAGACGTAGAATTTGAATCGGATTGGCTCTCCTCAAGCCGCGATGAAAGAGATTTGATTTCCTTCATTAAATCTTCCATCAACAGTGTCATGTTTATTGCCTTGTTTCAACCCATAACGTCTATATTTACGCATTTTAAATTAAGCTGTTGCCGTTCATTCGGTCGACCTCCGAAATCTTTAAATCAATTTAGGGAACAACAACAACAACAACCAAAACAGGTACAACTATGAGTTTAAAGCATCACTGAGATAGAAGATGAGTAGGTGAATATGATGAAAAAATAAGGATTAAATAAATAAAAGACGGAATGAATAAAAGCAAGATTGAACGAATGAAAAGTGTAAAAAAATGAATGAATGGAATACTTACTGACTGAGTGACTAACTGGCTGACATAACTGACTGACTTAGTGACTGACTGAGTTAATGAATGAATGAATGAATGGACTAATAAAATGAGAGAGGAATGGAGTATCAGCATATCCTCATAATTTATACTTATTGCCCTTGTTGATGTAGTTTTTAAGCATTTTTATGTCATTATGTAGTGAGTTTGGCAGAGTAGTTGAGGTCTTCCTCTAAATTTCCTTGAATTTAAGTTTTCAAAATAATAGTTTGTTGCTTTCTGTGCCAGTACTTCCAAACTTGATCGCAGTACATGACCAAAAAGCTTCCATCTGTTTTGCAATATTTCCAAAGAAAGAACTTCTCTGTCTGTTTGTTTATAGACCTGTTTGTTACTGATGATTGTAGGTTATTTGATATACCCTCATCTGATAACAAATATAAGCAAACATGATTATTTGATAAACCAAATAGACTACCAAATTTTACTAAGAGGGAAAAATGGCAGAAAATATGTGTAACAGAGAAGTGTGATTGATTTATTCCATTTAGTGGTTATACAAAAAATTAGTAAAAATACAGGTGTTGTTGTGCTATTATAATCATATTTCAAATTTTGCTAAATATCAATTTGCTTTTCGGTTGCAGTTTCTTTGCTACCTGTCATCTGGTGGAAATTCATTGTCTTGATTGCAGCACAATGTGCAATAAATGATTTGTCTTCTTCTGCAAAGAGAAAATTACAACTTTTATTTATCAAATTATAAAGTAGAAATCATTAATTGACCTGAGGAAAATGATGAGTGCACAGATTAACTCAGCTAACAATGAAAGCAATTGCCAATTACTTCCACTACAGTTTAAAGATAAGGAATTTTAAAAGAGAGTATTATATGGATATGAATAATAGAAGCTGACTGATAGGTATGTACCAATATTTAAACATTAATTTCTATCATTAAAAAAAGAAGCATTGATAGAACAACTGGGACATAAATGAAGCTTATTTTATGAGAAAAGGTAGGGCTTCAGTGAGACCTAGCATTGTCATAAACAATTAAAATAAAAGATGCAAAATGCACAAACAATGTGAGAATATTTTAAAAATACAATAACACATATGACTGTCATCAAACATTTTAATAGGGGTATTGCTCAATCAATTTCAAAGAGGTGGTTAGCTGAAGTGCTTTTTATGAAGCAACAATATAGTGAAGATAGAAAAACAGAATACAATATTGAAAACAATGACTCACTAGACAAGTTTTCAGTAAGTTCCATCCATTCTTCTAACCATTGTTTCATAACAGAGATAGCAAAAGAATACTTATCAAGACCACGAGCATGACATGCCTAAAAATAAATAGGTACCCTTGATATAAATCTACCTATTCATTGTTGTCACTTATGTATATTAGCATGACAGCATTTAGCACAGCTAAGAGAACCCAGTAAGAGACTTGTTTGCATGTTAACTGCATCTAATGATACTGATCTGTGTTTGCAGGCACAAGGCACTTCTGATGAGCCCCAATGAACAGTGATCCAATGATAATCTAATTTCAAAGTTAGGAATGTTGCATTATGATTATAAACAATAGAACATATTCAAAGATTTTCTAACCTGTCGTATACAAATATCTGAAAGAATATCCATGCCATCCCTTCTGATTGCAGCATCATCTTCAATTATCTGCTTAATTCTGTATGATAAAAATTCCCTCAAAACTCTTGATGGCAAATACCACTTCACAGGCAAGAGCCAAGTTTTACATAACTTTACCTAAAACCAAAATATTTCATAAAATCTCAGAGCCAGCAATTGAAGCTCAGCTCTGCATTTGCATATCGTGTCTCTAGCTTACAATGTTTATACCAAGCACAAAAATTAACCAAATGTGAACAGAAAGATGTGGCACAACATGAAACAATGTGAAGTCCTACCAAATGATATCGAGGCATTTTCTTGATTGTCATTATTTCAATATTGAAGATTTCTCTTTGACTTAAGATTTCTTCATTGTCCAGATGATTGCCATCTATTACCTAGAAAGCAAACCGCTAATTTCAATTTTCCTAGAAGTTAAGACATGAATCTCAAAGTGGCACTGATGGATAGCAGTTTTTAAATATCAAATAAATCACTAAACATTCAGCATGCTTTGTACAAACTTCCCTCATTGAAACTTATGAAAAATCAAAAACAACAAATAATGAAAGTAAAATGATAGCAGAAAAGATTTAACAAATGAGACTATTAGTTATTCACTATGCAGTCAAGTTTCATATGATAGTAGCTCACGGTAGGTTCTACAAACATTCCATAATACCTTGATACACAGTTGAAACAGCTCATGATTTTTCAGCTCTCTGCTTGACCATCCTAACTCTTGCACTAAAGGGAGGTAATACTGGCTTCTTTTGGCATGCTCCTCAAAAGCAAATTTCTTTTGCTGTTCAATATCCCAGAACTGAGGGGAAAGCAATCTTTTTGGGAACAAATAACTGCAAAGTAAATAAAACACTCATGAGAGAGGGAGTCACAAATAAATAGGCAGCAAAATTTTACATGCACTTCAGATAACATTATGAACTAGTTTTGTAATCAAAATATACATAGCTAAATGTAATATTAAATCGAAATTCAAATTCAAAATGGCCATACCCAAGAACAGGAGCAAAGTAGCCAATAAATGGAACAAAGAACAACAAAGCAACTGGTAGTGATTTGATAATATCTTTTTGAGTCTAGAATAAAAATACATCATTAAAAATTTTCACAACATACTTAGAGCCTTGGAATCAAATTGAAAATATTTCTTATAAAAGTACTTGTAAATGCTTATACCAAAGTATGTGCATTGTTGCTAGGTTGCAAACTAGCAATCCATATCTCTACCTCTATCAAATATACAATGAATCCGAACAATGTGATATAAATATACTGATTGCCTAAACCAGCATTTGGTCATGGGAAAGCAGTGCTCAATTAGAGATTGTATGGAATAGCGTTTCATCAAAAATAATTTGTTTACGCACCTGTCTCATGTGTCTCAGTTCTTCTCTCGTTAAGATTGTTAAATCGTAATCATGTCTTTTTAACTTATTTTTAGTTGCCCATGCTTTTCTTGCATCAATCCATAACAACTGTTTGCATCCAACCCAAAATGTGTTCAAAATTCCTTTGAACTTTGCAATAACTCCATCACCACTACCTTCCTTCTTAGTTCGTTGATCTGTTTGATTTTCTTTGTTGCTTGCATTACAATCAGATTTCATACGCGAGCCAATAAGCTTTCTATGCTGACTTTGAGCAGTGGGTAGGCCCACTATTCGATCATTACGGTGATACTGCAACAAAGTTGAGGCTTTCCGAATCCTTGCTTTTCCATCCATATCAAGACATGAATAGCAAACCCGTGTATCACACTTCTTTTCCGAAATAGTCCTAAAACCTGTTGATAATAACCATTTGAAACTACAGTTTTCTTGCAGAAAGTTCCTCCAAGCAGAACAGTGTTGTGGAAAAATAACTGTATTTCTTCTCCCTCTGATTCCTACGGTTCTAGAGTTGTGCTGTAAAATTGCATGCCTTAACATTCTTGAGGTCAACAACAATCCGTAGAATATGTGCACGAATATTTCTGTGGAAAGCTGATAAGTAGAAGTTAGCTTCTTCGTTGCAAGCATGGACTAAACAAGTATAGAACCTCTAAATCATATCGAGGCTACAAATCTAAACAGATGAGTTTCAAAGATTGAAAGAAATAACTTATAATTATATGATGATTTCATTCGGATTTTATATAATTTCTTTATTTTTAGGGAACTAAACGTATTAGCTTAAGTTACTTCCTCTACGAATCACAATGCAGTGTACAATGATAATCAAAAACTAATGTCAGTTTGCTCGATGTCAAGGTGCACCACCATGTGGAATGTGACTGCAGACTAAAAATATAAAAATCAATATACTCAACCAATATATTTTAGTGAAGTCACAGAAAACTGCGACCAACAACAAAGCAAATCGCATAGTATGTATGTAGTGTGATGCGCTGGCTTGGAAATGAAAAGGAACTTTAAAAGGATACAATGGCACACACAATATTTAAACCACGGGACTATTCCGGTATCATGTCCGGTATCATGTCCGGGATCATTTCCGGGACTATTAATAGATGAATGTAAACCTGAACCTCACTAATTCAAAGTAGATCAAGCTAGCTACTATTAGGTCCATTAGATCAAATCCTACAAACGCATTCACTAAACAATTACTACAAAACTATATGTCTACACGAATAATAACCAAAGTTAAAAAAACTAATATGTAAAGCCTAAGAAATATGAACGAATTGAAGGAGCAGCGAAATTTCAGCACTACAAAAACCATATTTGTATGTTGATCTGTTGCAATCCTACAGTTCGTCTAAACTGTCTAATAAGGCTTCCTTTGCATGTGATCAGCATCTACTGCTTCTTACGTCCAAACCCAAGTTTGGTGGATACTTTGGATGGAGTGGTGGTTTTCAATGAATCAATTTGATCCTTTTGAGAAGTCAGTTTATCATTCATTCCGCAAAGATGATCACTCAACATTTTAATCTGGTCTTCATAGCCTCGTTTTGTAGTTTCCAATTCATCCTGAAATGGGTACAATATGATGAACAAATGTGCTTAGAGATGGCAAAGAAGTCACTCATCAAATCTCCCTCTATCAATCTCAATCGAACAAGGCAAATTCTCATGGCAAGTCATCAATCTTATGCGGTTAATGTTGATCAAGAACTTATGTCAAATCTTCAAAATTTGAATATCTTATTCAAAGGAAATCTCGTGATCTGAAATGATCTGTAACAATCCTTTCAAATTTCAACCAATCATACAAATTTATCAACTAGAAATAACTATTAAATAACTTAAGAAAACAACTTACCTCCAGAGTACCAATTTTTGATTTGGCTTTAAAGAGTTCATTTGCAATTTTCTTTTTGCCTTTATCTGCCAATACTAACTGCTTGTAAAGAGCGCGGCACTACAAAAAAGAAATGTTAGCAAAAAATTCAGTTCTACGATATTATGTTGTATTATGAAACTGAAGATAGCAATAAGACAAAAATAAATCTCACCTCTGCGTATTGTGTGACTGCTTTGCTATCAGAAAACTGCAGCTAGAAAGCATGAAAAAACAAAATGATCAAATATAATGAATGAAAGTGCATTCGAAAGAATGTACTCAACAATTGACTATGTCACATATGGGGAATCTGATCATTTGGTAGAGGATCCTTTGACCTAAAGTCAGAGGGAGAGGGAGGGGGGACCCGCCACTTTAATTCAATCCTTTCTTTTTCCATAATACTAACTACTCGAAGATCAAATCATTCGGAACGAAAAAAGCCATAATCATCATGAATTACAAGAAATTTTGAAAAGGTAAGTAGGATATCGCGAGAAAATGTGCAACGAAGCAAACGAGGAAACAGTGCAAAAACATCTAAACAATCTGAAATTTATAAAGGGACAAACCTGTTTAGTTAGTTCATTTATTCTAGAAGTTAAATGATTCTTAACCAATTCCTCATGCTCTCGATCAGAATCGCCAATTTCCTGAAATCAAAAATGTACAATTAGTGTCTAAATGAGAAAATAGAAAGACCCCATCTGAAAGCGACCAAAGGACATAACACAAACCAAAAGGTTTAGAACTTGGTTAAGGTGCAAAAAGGATTATAAAGTAAATGGAAATTCAAATACAATTCGGCTGTAGCATAAATATAGGAAAGCTAGAAGTAGGTATAAAGGTTGGCACACCCTTTCTTTCGATAATGAATCCAAGGTACCAATAGGCTGGAAATAAAGAAAAAAATAGAGAGCAGTATAAAAAGAGAAAATGAACAGGAAACTCTTTTACGGTCAGCTGGCATCAACTGGTCACAAACAAGAAATAGATTTTCAACACAAACATACGGAAATGCAACACCTTACCTGAGGTATCTGAGATGGGACTTCTGTTGTACCGGATGAAGATGATCCCATTCGAATCAAAGATGGTGTTGAAGAAGAGGACATGCCTATAATTTTCTCCATTTGGAGCACATCTTCAATGGACTAAGATGAGACAATATACAGGCAAACTTGAAGAACAGATTCATTGCATTCAATAAAAATGAACATCCAGAAAGATAAGTAAAAATTCACTCTTGTCTGTATTAAGGATTCTGAGAATTCTGAGTAAATTTGACAAAATATGCAGGAAATAAGGCAAATCAGTGAGCAAAAAGATAATCAAAGAAACATATGAAATTTCTAAAAATAGAATAAGTACAAAAGATAAAAATACGTTCAGCAAATGGATTAAATCTAAAATAACAAACTATCATCAAACAATGCTGCATGGAATAGAATATATAGAATAAATTTTACAAAATATGAGCATGATAACGGAATTTACCAAAAGGAACAAATGATAATAATATAACTGTTTACTATTAATTGAAAATGGCTTATCTGCGTTTTACCTCTGAAGAATTTCTGCTGTTAACATATTCAATTTTTAATTTTCCAAGTTCATCACCAAGTGACGCCACTTTCTACAAGACAAAAAGCCAAGTGGATACAAGTGCAATTCATGAACATCAGAAAGGCCGGATATTCAGCTACCTACTTAAGATTATTATGACAAGTCATCATCATCATCATGACATTTGCACACATAAACCATCAGAAACATTGATCTAGGGTGCAAGCTAAGATATATTTTTGCTATACGTGCAACTTATTTATGCTTATTATTCATGATGATAAGATGATGATGATCACATGATTTTACCTTATAAGTAAGGGCAATACTAGCTGAATTTCTTGGTTCATCACAAGCTTGGAGCACTTCTTGTTACCTTACCTTAACCTCCTTTTCATATTTTGCTTTTAGAAGTTCAGCTTCAAGTAACCAATGTTGTTTTTCCTAAAAATCAAAAATAGCATCATTTTCGTTAATAAAGTCCAATTTTGCTCAAAACTCTACAAGCAGAAACACTGACCAAGTGCTACAAATGAACTTGAAGATATAGCACAAAGTTCCAGAACTTTCCAAACATAGGTTAATAAAGAGAAATATCTCAATAAACATACCTGTTCAAGTTTCACAATTGTCTCTCGAGAATGGGCAACCTGCACAAATAAACATGATACTAACGAGTATAAAAACTTAAAATAACTCCTTTATGAGTTTACCGAACAGAAACGGTCAATAAAACAATAAAAATGCCTTCACGTTTAGAAAAACAAGATTGAGAACAATTCTTTAGGACATGAGGACACAGTTGATTAAAGTGCAGTATAACCTTCTGTTTCTGAGATCAAAGTGTCCTCTTTCTGAATAAAATGCTCATCTAATTTCTACAGGAATTTTCCTAATCCCAACTATTTAATGTTTAACTCAAATAACTAATGGCTCAAGTAACATAATGCTAGTAATATTAACCTCCTCCGCAAGGGTATCTCTACTCTCCGTAGACTTCATCAAGGTTCTGGTGTTCTTGACCGCAATGTCATATGGGATTGTTAATGGAGGTTCCTAGAAATTTTATGAAAATCCCATAATCAAAGTAGATCATTCAAACATCAAAAAACATGCTTTTGTGTTTTTGTAAAATATCAAAATTCTGTGGTGTTGATCGAAAATTACGGCAACTCATGAAAGACATTCATACATCACTTGCATTTAGAGTAGAATTGAATGTATGTTTAGATATTAGTATGAACACGATAAAAAATACCTTGAACAAACTTTGCATATATTTTACTGCCTTTGAATGAAATATCTTTACTGCGGTTGAAGCACCCTGCAAGAATAATGTGACTATTTGAAATGTTGATGAGAATTCATGGCTTTTCTTAAGCAGTTTTGTCCTAACTAAATTTCCATTATCCCATCTTAAAAAATATTCATAGTTACATAATGAATCAAAAGATTTGCTCAGTAATCCAACAATCTCATCAAACTTAAAGCAACTCATGACAAGCAGATATGTCGCAAAAAATTTGTGCTAAATCTGAATCATTTTATAGCACTTTATTCTAAATAATCCAAAAAACGAAAAAACGAACCTGTTCATCATCAGCATTAACTCCTTTTCTCTTGACACCAGAATCAGTGGTTATAAATGTAGCATTTTCGTGGAAAAATTTCACAAACTATTGGAGTAAAAGGCAAAAAAAAGTGCGCCAGGTCTAGGAAAAGTCCAACTCATCTCTGCTTTTAAGCATGAAAAATAATTGTATAATAAAGGGGTCTAAAATCTGGATAGAATATGCCTAGGACATCAAAAGAAGCATAAATGTTATAAAAAAATAATGGAAAAAGTGAACCTTGTGACTGATGAATGATTATTCAAGTTTGTATTTTATTAAGTTAGAACCTCAAAGAATTACCTTGCTAGCAGCAGAAGACATCCCAGCTAAAGATGATACAATACATTGATCTGTGCTTTTTAGACGCTGTTTTAATGAATACATAGGAAAATTATTGATAATCGTTCAAAATGAATTAATGATAGATTAACATGAGATTTCAAAAGTAAACATCGAGTTAAACGCAGTGTGTGACATACTAAAGCTGCTCGAGTTGAAACAAAACTCTACAAATGAGTCTATCATTTTGAAAAGCAATTTACAAGCCTCAAAAATGTTCAATCACACAATCTTCACAAAAATCACAAAAGTCTTCTGCATTACTTTAAGTACTATCTTCTAAAGTGAAAATTTAAAACCTGTTCGTGAAGGCAACATTGAAATAACCAAAAACTTCAAAATTCGTGTCAAATGCTACGTACTTCAGTTAACATTGGCAACTGTTCTTCAGCAATCATTTTTGAATTATATGATGTACACATTTCTAAAAAAAATGAAAAACTTAAAATAATTCATGTAAATTCGAACAATTACAAAATATCAACATTAAGTGAAGAAAATACGAACGCAGAACGAAAGTACAAAATTTGAGTTTTGCAGTAGTAATTATTCACTACGTCAAAATGTGCAAAAGAACCAACTGCAAGTAACCTACCTTGGCAAACATTTAAAAGTGCTTCTAATTGCTTTGCTATCAACATGAAACATGGAGCACTATTATGGTTTGTTATATCTCCTTCCCCTGCAATAAGTCAAAAGGACAAATATAAAACAAAGTCATGCTGACCTTCCAATGGATTCAAAATATGAAATCATAATAAGCAAAATATTATATATTAGTAAACCAACTGAAGACAGAGCAATAATGGATAGGATAGGAGTCAGAAATGAGAAGCAAAGAAATACCTATTGAAGCTAGAACAGATATGCCTCTTTGCAACCTAGATACTGTTGCAGTTAGTCGCTTCGAATATTTAATGAAGTTTCTGTTTGCTTTTTCAATATCTTCATTGCTACCTGCCCATGAGCATTCCTCTTGAAGACTGATTTGGACAAGGAGAAGAGAAAATTAATTTTATATGTTTCAACTATCACCTACAAACCACACCGCAGAATAAAAATAAATGTGGAAGCTAAAAAGAGTATTTAAGTTTCAAATTCTATTTCAACTTGTAATCATTACGATATATATGTCAATATGTTCTCTAGAAAATTAGAAAAGCTGAAAGATCTTAAAATTGTCAAAATCGTGGACATTGTCATCTGAAATTACGCAATACTTAATGACATGACCATGCAGCAATATATCGCTCTCGTGTGGATCACGTGTTACTTTGAGTATGAGCAAATACCGATATAATCAATGAATTTGTTGATTCGAGGTTGGATGATCGTAGCTTGCTGATTCAATGGCTCCAGATTGGAATTCCTTTATCATAACAAGTAAACTAAAAGTCATGAATTAGTAGAAAACTGTATGTCACAATTCGACAGCATATTCGATACCTAACATTTAACATTATGTCAACAAAAATCAAAACCTATAATAGACATATTTAAAGTTAATTGACAACAAAATTAAATGGATAAATCAATCAGCAAGAAATGAAACAAAGTTAAAAGAGAGAAAATTAAATATTTACCAAAATACCAGAATCAAAGAAACAAAACTTACTTCAAAATTTGATAAGGAGACAGCTTTTCAATGTATTTGGTCATTCTTGAAAATGCATCTGAAAATGGTTGGAGTCCATTGCACGCTCTCTGTTTACAGGAAGATGAAAATCAAAGTTCTACATATATACTATGGAAAGCAGTTCAATTGAAAATGCTGAAATTTGAGTGTCATACGTGACTGTCCCATCCTAGAACGGGTTAATCACGTAGACCTAGTTGACAATTATCAAAGGTATCAAAACATGCTATCAGTAGAGAACACAAAACGAATGAACGATTTCTCTTATAAATGCATTAATACAATATGTAACAAATTGTGCTTTAGGTTGAAAAAACAATTTTGATGTGAATGAGATAAAAAATATCAATGATAATCAGAGTAGCAAATACACACCAGCGAGATGAAACATTCAGATTTTAAACTCTCATCAAATTCCGTAATGGCGTGCTGTGTGCTTCTGTTTATCTGCGCATTTTCTCGTAAGTACCGGCTTAGCTAGAAATTCACAAGACATGAGAAAAGAAACCAACCAATATGAAATAATGCCATTTAGGAAATCAAAGCAATTTATATTTGTACAGACAAAGTATAACAATACCAAAAATGGAGCTTTTTCTGGATACTTGATCCTGACGTTAAGAATGTGCCACAAAAATGGATCACTGTTAATTGATACAACAACAGCATCCTAGCAGCAACTATGAAATGTACAAATCATGAATAAACATAAACATGAATAAACACAAAAATGAATAAACATAAAAATGAAGCCAAATACCTTTGCATTTATGGGATTAACACTCTCCTGTTTCATATCAGTTGCAAAAATATTGATTCTCTGATAATAAAAATATGGATCTTTATAAATGATGATAATCCAGCTGAAGAACTCTACACATAGTGGCAATCTATTGAAAATTCCAGTGGATGCACAAAAAACTCAAGAGCTACCCCATGATGGATAAGCACTGAAATGAGCCTGAAGAGATTGAAATGAAATATAATTAAGAAAATGCAATAAACTCTTATACTCTGGTCCACAGGGCATTGCAAATATTCCCCTTAAAACAGCTCTTCACTGCAAAACTACCAGCAAACCAAAGACAAAGCAGTACCTGTTCTAAATATGTGTGGAAATCTGACAGATTTGCCATAAACTCAATGAAAGTAGCAGCAAACTGGCTAACAATACTTTTTGCTCTAAGCTAGAAAGGAATGCAAATGTTCCTTTAGAAACTAAGATGTAAAATACGTGAAAAGTCTGTTGGTACTACAGAACTTCACTATAGCATGAAAAAGTGGGAACATTGCTTTAGCATGCTTGCTCAGTATGCTAATGCAATGTTCCTGCTTTTTTGTGCTATAGTAAGATGTAAAACAATAAAAGAACAGGTATCATCTCCATATCAACACCAAGAAGTTATAATAACTGATTAGATATGAATTAACACATTTTGTACAATACATTGCAGTATACTGATAGAAAAAAGTTTCTTGAAAGCAATAGTTTCAGATTGAAACCAAATAAATTCCTTCATGGGTTCCACAAAAGTTGCTAAATTTTAATACAAAAATTTGATATTGTGAAATGTGCAGCATGGGGCACCTACAGTGGGACTTCTGCAGAAGAAAGGATGGAAGGGCTTGTCCCTCTCTTTCTCTCCAGAATCAGTTTTTAATTTGTTTATATTCAAGGTGAAAAGTTGAAGAAGGTGGGAAGTTCTATCAAGGTTTATCTCCTTACAAGGGCATGACCACTACCTTTTGTCACCATTCATTGTCTGTAAAAGGGCATGACCACTACCTTTTGTCACCATTCATTGTCTGTAAAAGGGCATGACCACTACCTTTTGTCACCATTCATTGTCTGTAAAAGGGCATGACCACTACCTTTTGTCACCATTCATTGTCTGTAAAAGGGCATGACCACTACCTTTTGTCATCATTCATTGTCTGTAAAAGGGCATGACCACTACCTTTTGTCACCATTCATTGTCTGTAAAAGGGCATGACCACTAATATCCTTCTCAATCTGGGGCAGCTGGCACTGGTCCTGTGCAGCTGACACAGACACAAATGATTACTACAATAAATCATGTTACCTGATGGTTTCTGTCACAAACTGGAACATTCAATTTGTTCAAATCACCAATTTCTATTGAACACAAATAAAACAAACTGCATATGTACTAAAGAGACAAATGAAGATAAAACTTTAAGATGGTAAAAATTTTAAAGCACTGAAATGCCTTTCAGTGGATTCAACCATATTACAATATATCAACATGGGACTTAGAAGCTTAGTCCCCCATTTGTAACACTGCAGACATCTAAAAAAAGTTGAAATCAAGTAAGGATAATAAAAGTGATACCTGAATCATCAAATGGAACCTTCTCATTGAGAATTTTTGTTGCTTTTTCTAATAAAAGAAAATAAAAAACCCTACTTGATAGGCTAAATTGACCATATCATGGATGGTGTAAATGCCAACATTTCAATGGGTGAAAGCAGATTCATCAAAATGCCAGTAGGAGGCCTTTAAGATCAGGAAGAAACCCAAAAAGTCCTGAGACAGATGCCTGTTATGTAACAAGAAGCATAATTAACATCTGTATTCATATATATCATTCCATCTTTTGTCCAAAATAAAGAATAGACAGTGTTTGATCTTCTAAGTACACTTTTACAGCACCTATCACTTTATTATCCTGAGTGGATATACAGAAAATGGCATCATGTGGTACTGCATAGCTTTGGTATACTGGACATTCTAGCTTGTACAAAAGCTTTAATAACATATGAATGAGAGGTTCCATTATTACTCAACATAAATATTGTTAAAAGTCTGATGGTAGTTAATAAAAATCTGAAGCAACAGAAAAATATAAACAAAGATATTACCAAGTTTCAATTTAAGATCACTTTGGCTTCCCTTCACTTGCTTTTGACTTTGAAAAAAGTATATATTTGAAAGTACTTTTAGGTTGAAAAGAATAGCAATTTGATGACCAACTATTTACAGGTTGGTGCTATAACCTTTAAAACAAGCATGCTATTGGCAAGAGATACTTTGAAGTCAATTAATACATAAATTAACTCAACAGTAATATTCTATGAGATTCAACAAAGAAAAAACAATAATTTTACGAGATATATTATGACCAAATATCTACTCACTATTTCTCAATCATAATATTTGCAATCTTTAGTTCCTCTTCTTGCTTACGGATCTTACTCTGCAAATAGCATGTTAATTAATCCATAATTAATTATTTCATACAAAACATATTGGCAAGAGATACTTTGAAGTCCATAATTAATTATTTCATACGTATCTGGATCAGAAAAGAGAAAATAAAACAAGCGTTAAAAATCAAGTTATACAAGTCTTTGGTCAAGCCAGTTCTAGTATATAACTCAGGCACTTGGGGATTGACAAGAAAAGAGGAAGAAGATCTAAACGCTTTTCATAGACAACAATTAAGACGAATATTAAACATCAAATACCCTACAATCATCAGCAACAAACAGCTCTACAAACAAACAGGTGAAGAAGTACTTTCGTTGGAAATACTGCAAAGCAGATGGAGGCTTTTTGGTCATGTACTACGTTTAAGTCCAGAAACACCGGCACAGAAAGCCATGAACTATTATTTTGAAAATTCGAACTCAAAGAACTTTAGAGGAAGACCCACAACTACACTGCCAAACTCACTACACAATGACATAATAAGGCTTACGAACTACACACACAACAACAAGTATAATTTCACCCAGCTTAAATCTATAGACGATATAAGAAATCTCAGATTACTGGCACAAGACAGAAAAAGATGGAGCACATTGGTAAAAGACATTTATGAAGCTGCTAAAGCAGAAAGGGATTTCTAAGTTCTTAATGCGAAATAGCTATTATATTATATATATACAAAACATTGATATGAGCAGCCATAGTATATAAGATTGCAGGTTAGTAAGTGGGAAATCATATGATAAAATATTTACAAAAAGGACTTTATCTAATGCCATACAATAAAAATGGAGGATCACTCCTGTTGCTCACCTCAAGTGTTGTCCTATCTTCCTGTAATCTTTCAATTATTCTATTATACCTTGCATTGGTCTCCTCTAATGTGTTATTATGATTTTTGGTCTCATTTTCTAGAACTTCCAATCTTGATTCAAGCTTTCTTACAATGATCTGATGCTGCTGTGATACCTCATGCAGCTGTTCATGCAAAATTTCATTTTCTTTTATTTTCATTTCAAGTTCTTGTTCATGAACACTGTGATCTATTTCAATTGACCTGTGATCACCAGATGGCTGAAAAAGAAGCATTTGACTAGATTGTGGCAATCAGTTAAAAACCATAAATGAATTATCAGCATATATATGCAAATATGGCATAATTTAGAACAAAAGAATTTATCTATATTTTTGGTAAAACTTACCTTCAGTTTAACTGAGCCTCTTTCCCAGGCATCCAGATCTCCTTGCAAAATTTCCACTCTTTTAGACAGCTGACAAAATACAAAGTAATACCAAATCAGTTTCATTCAGGCATAAATCAGATTTGGAATAGATTTGAGTCGAAATCTGAAGTAGTTCTCAATTCAAATGAAGTGCAAAATCTTTAATCCCATTATATAAAGTCAGACCTGATCATTTCTAAACTGGAGACTGTCTATCTCCTGTTCATGCTTTCTAGCAATCTGGTCTTTCTGCTTCAAAGCCTCCTAGAAAAACAAAAACATAGAAAAAATATGGAACATACATATATAGAACCTCTGATTATACAACATTGTAATGATAAAAAGAAAGATTGCCAGTAAACCCATCTGCTAGTCTAACACAACTAACTGCTAGTACAACAAAAGCCATAAATATATGACTCATCATTTTCTCCAAACACTCCAGGGACATAGCAATAGGGGGAAATGGAGAGGCAATAACTACAAAAGAAAAATTGACTTGAATTTTCTCCCCAGTAGCATAATTTAGAGATTAAAAGCAATGTATATATAGCAATAATCTTGACAACACTGTTTGAATAAATGACTATAATTGCTCAAGCAAAATGTAATATATCAAAAAGCATCAACAGTAGAAATATAAAAGGTGAGTGAACAACTTTCTACAAATTTAACTGGGAATATTTGAAAAGCACAAGACATAATGGCATCTAGGAGAAATTTTTTTAAATTAGCTAAAATATTGTGCAATAGCCATTCTCTTATTGATGATGGCCTTTAAAGTTGTACATCAGCTGCAAATACAGCTATGCATTAGCAAGTTTTGAATGCCCTTTCATTTCTATGGCATATTTCAATACTGCAACAAGATGACACAGCACACCCTTTTGGTGAGTATGTTTTGACTCATCCTTTTTGAAAGAATCTTCCTCATGTACAACTAGTCAAAGAACTTTCTGCAGGCTGGCTACAAAAGCTGAGTAATTTATATTTCTAATGTTTATAGCTAATGTACTTACTTTGTTATATCTTGTTGCTAACTAGTTCTGTTGTAGTTGTTTTGGTCTTTTTTTAAGGCAAAAGTTATTTTACCCGCCTAGCAAATATACCTTTATATATCGTACATCAAATGAGCCACTCCTATTTGTATAGGGCTATATTTCTAAAACAAAGTTGAAAGGCATAAACCAGTCAGTAGGCCGGGCCTCTAACCTGTGCAGAATACTTGCTACTCTATCTGCGTAACCTGGCAATGGCATGTAAAAAGCCTTCACAACAGTTATATACGCTAGATCTGTTGCAATACTTTATTACTTTATCAACAACAAATAGCAACGTAGTACAAGGCTGTTATACTTGTAAGGATCTGCTATTTGCTTGCTCATCGATGACACCTTTCTTCAAAACACTGACTTGGGCACGAAGCTGTAATAGAAGAAAAATTCCATTTACACGATCTACACAGCAAATAAACCAAGCGCTGTAAAGAGAATTGAACATATTTAGGCACTCAACAATTGTTCTGGTTGTTGAGAGGTATCATATCGATATCATAGACATAGTGAATAAGATGGAGAATCTCCTATCGAACTGATCAATTTTCGACATAGGAATAATGGCCAATTAAAACATAAAAACCTTTTGATATTCCTGCCCCAGCTTCTGGTATTTCAATTGGAGTTCGTTATCCATTTGACTGCTATCATTTGTCACTAATCACCGCCTGTATCATCCTCCATTTTGGATCCTTTCATCAGAAAACAGGAACTTGATGTACATGATCTCGAGGTCAAACCCTTTGTGAAAATGAGAGTGCTTGTACTTCTAATATCCACGATATAAACAAAAAAGCAACCATTCGTAACTAAGCTCAAGCGCGCACTAGGTTAGATACCATTATCGCCTGAAAATGGTTAAAACATGGGACAGCCATTTACAGCAGACCCAGATGGGGGCAGGTGGAGGGCCATGGCTCCTAAGCAATAGTAAGTCAACATGGTTTTACCACGCTGCCCATTTGAGCCAAGATATGATTTTACTTAAATGGCCTCCCCCAGTGATCCATACTAGATCCACTACTGGCCAGGTTACCTCCAAAAGAGACACTTGTACTAGAAGGCCATTTCTAGTAATTTCGTGTATGTGACACAGGACCAAAATATTGTGGGACGATGGTCACAGCTCCCTGATTGAATGTCAATTTACAGCAGATTTTATTGATATTTAATACATGATTTCATGAATAGTGCACTTAATTCTTCTGGTTGGTTCATAGAATATAAAAATAAACAATTTTGCCAACAGATATGCTAACGTTAGAGACTTGCAAATTTTTCAGGGTGGTGGGGCACCTTTCATGACACACTGTAGGTAAGGGCCATCAGGAAATATATGGGGTGGGCCAATAGCCACACAATTACATTATAACCAGATCAGTGTATATTAAGTTAGTTGGAGGAGAGCCCCTGCCCTGTCCCTTCAATTTTCTTGCAGAATGTAAAAGAAATGCCATAAGTTAAAGTTAGGAAGAGTTTAACTCTCTGTATGTATAATTCATAGTTGAAAACTGCAATTTCAAAATAATGAATAGCAAATAGCAGGGCAGGCATTAGAGGCCACAATCCATACATGCACATGAATCCAATATTTTAAGTCTATTATTTTCTCAAAAGGTTTAGATTCACCCTTCCAGTCAACAAATAGTTTTGAGTCACTTGTCTATGATAAAATGTCTCTATATATACATACAAGGGTTTTCTTACCTTAAAAGGCTAGGGAATAAAACTCAGAAAGTAAGAGAAAGGTTGACTTAACTACAGCAGGAAACAAACTAGCAGGATTCTGAGAAGCAGGAAAAAGGTGAGAAATTCCATAGTCTACATGTTCTTGGAATGCATACTTGTTTAAATAAACTTTTTCATTAGTCATGACTCCATACTATATTTACATATACAATCTTTATAGCATTTTCAAGTTTGCTATTTAGTTACTAAAACACTTCCAAGATTATACTGATGAAACCAAATAACCTTAGAAAAACATGGTCATTATAGTATAGGTTTAAATGAACATCGAGCGAATATCCTCAAAGTCTACTTTTATTTTTCTACTTCAACTGCAAAGGCTCTTCCTCTGCAAAGGTCCTTTCTTTAAGAAATTCTTCCCCCATACGAGATTTTCCTTCTTTCTTTGTAATATTCCTAAAGATAAAAGGCAAAATCTAAATTGTGCAGAATCTAAATCTAAACAACTGCATCCTTATTTCAAATATGAACAGAGCAAAATGTAAGAAAAAAGCTCTACAAGTGCATAAAATATATGATTTCTTACATGCAGCCATAAATGAAGAGAAAGATTGAAATGAGAATGGCCACAATTGATCCAATGTACCAAGTTGATGTGTATTTATAGACCAACAAGCTGATGAGAACCATTCCAGCCATCAGGTCAACACAAAATGTATTAATAGCTGAAAACAAATGATTACATATGAATAACATACCTCATAGTCAAAATATATCAAAACAAAATGACAATTGAACCAAATGAAATAAAATCAGTTATTCAAACACAGCAGCCAACTTATTTCCACCCATGTTTTCAAAGTTACCCCCTCCCCAATGTTTCTACAGTTGCCACCTCCCTCATTTCCATTATTTTTTCCAAAGTTATCTTTATAAGGAAACCAGATGTAAATAATACACCTGGTTTCCTTATAAAGATATTCAAACTTTGAATGATTAGAACAAACGTTTACACTAAATGCAATAATCAAAGTATAACAATTTCTCAAGAACATATTCTAAAAACTTAGCCTATTGTTTCTGTTAAGTTATCAAAACAAAAATATCACTTCTGAATGTAAAACAGTATATAACAACATACCATCTGAATACATGACTTTGCTCTGTAATTTCTTTGAGACCACATATTTTGCCCATGCCAAGCCACTATACGCAACAAGGCTGACAGATGCAGCAGCACAGAGTATATATGGCTGTAAACAAAATGTTACCCTTTAATGAGGATCCGTTGAATATGAAAATCCAGGCCAGCCATAATCAAGCAAACAAGCAAACTGATATCTCTCTACCAAGACCATTTTATTATACAAATTAATAAATTCCTCAAAAACTTACATGATATGGTTTATTGGATCTGATTAAGTCAAAAATGGCCTTTGCAAACACTGCAAAACTTGACAAAATAAAAAGGATTGAAATTCCATAAGAAGCCCTGAAAGAGAAAATAAAGAAACTAGTTATCTATATGTAAAATCTGCTTCTATATTTTGCCCCCATTGGGTATGAGATTGAAAAACTAGTTTTGCAATGCATATGGCATATAATCCTTCCTAAAATTGACAGAGGAATAAATTTATTACTAAGACTATGTACTTTTGGGAAAAAATTGATTAAAAGTAATTCAAAACATCATACTTTTGTTCTCTCACATATGAATCCTTTGTGTCTTCAGAGCCACAAAATCGCCAGAGTACTACCATAGTAGTAGCAATGTCAGCAACTGAATCAATCTATTTCAAAGATGAATTACAAATACTATCAAGTTTATATTTACTTGACAAAACCTATATTCTTCAATTTCAAAAATAATGTTTTTATTCTACTGCACAGCTACAAAAATGCAAAAGCATACAAAAATGGTAACTACTCATTCTCATTCTAATTTATGTGTATGAATATTAAATAAAGATTTCATGAAAAAGTAACTGCATTGTAGAAAGCTTTAATGAAGAATAATAAAGGTGTTCTGAACACTGTTATTATAGTATATAATTGCAACAGAAAATATAACTTACAGCCATCCCAAAAGTTCCAGGACTTCTATATATAATTGATAGCACTAAAAGCAAATTTTCATATCAAGTAAATTCTTTACTAGGTAATGTTCCAGAAAATGCTAGATATGCTTCACGATGACATCATCAAAAAAGAAAATCATAAAAGTAATGAAAAGATTTAATGAAACATACCAAGTGATATAATTCCAAGAATGAATTCAAACCCAATTGAAAGGCCACAAATAAGAAAGGCAGCTTTTCTCCATTTCAGGAAAACATTCAATGGCAAAACACTGCGCGAGTCTTGGAAGTCTACAAAATTCATAGAAAATAAAATGATTTTCTTACATTCTAATTCCACTAGTATGCTTAATTCCAAATTTCCTTCCATATAATTTCTAAGTTTCCTAGTTTTGCAAGGCATCTATCATATCACTGTTAACTCCTCTCAAAAACATTTCAGACCTTTTACCTGGAGCTGCTTATTTGTCTGCAGCTTCAAATTCTCTGTCCTCAGTTTGCCTTACTCGCTTGGTAAACTTAAAACCCAGGGAAGGGCTTCCTAAAAACAGTAATATCTAAAGCAAAATAGCAACAACAATGTACTTCGATCGTCTATATAGCTGCTTATGAAATAGGTAACCAGGCAAGGTTTGCTTTAGATCCTTATTCAACCCCAGATGAGACAGTGATGGACAGAAAGTTCGTACTATACTTCACCAAAACATCCAAACAATCTGCAAATGATCTTTCAGAAAAAGGTCAAAAGCTTGACTAATACCAAGTACTATTTGAGTATGGTAGGATGCGAAAGAGAATTTTCTAGGCAAACAGTTACCATCTCTGTCATCAAAATATGATGATACACAAACAGATTCTTTGTCATTCTCGTCAGATTCTTCATTGTGATGTATCAAAGAATATGAGAACGGGGAACCAGACGAAGCTAAAGCTTTTTCAGACATAATTTTTCTTCGTTTCTTCGCGGTTTCAATCAGCACCACAATTGCTGCGTCCAGTGGAAAAATGGCTGCGTGTTTAATGGTTTACTCCCCAAAACTCCATTTTTCGCCAGATATGACCATGATTTTCCTATATCATCCAAACAAACCCCTGAGAACAATAAATGTTTAAACAGGTACGTATACTTTAGACCAGGAGATGCGCAAAATTATGATCTGCTCATTTTCCGGATCGTTTATGCAGCCACTTTGTCGCTATTGAGCAGTGTTTGTCGCTTTGTTTAGTTCAGCTCCTCCTCATTGTCACCAACAGGTTGCACTATTGCTGTCCGGTACACCTTCACAATACGCTCTTAAACCGGAAACGTATTGTGATTGGTTAGCTGTGCTGAGCCTTAGCGACTCGGTAGCAACCAGCTAATATTTACAAGTTGTGCCATACTTTCACTATTTAGTGGAGTGAAATGCAACATGTGGTGAACTGTTCGACGGAGAAAACACTTGAATTCCATCACAAGTTATTACTAGAATTGACTGAATTTTGCTGTTTTTCATTTTTCTTCATACACTTCGTCGAAAGGATTGTGTCTCGTTATTGAATGTCGTTTGAACTTTTGAGCTGCAGTTAGGCCATTGACTTCCCGTTTCATCGCACTATGTTTACGAATGTGTATGTATTATGTTAATCGAAATTAGTTGCTGTATTGATAGTTTGTTAGCTTATCCCTGAATTGCTGTTCATCAAAAAGGATTGGCTCTCGTTATTACCAGCTACTTGATCGTTCTAATATTTCAACTTCAGGTTTTGGTTAGGCCAGTGGCTTCTCGTCTAATTATTGCACATCGCTTTTATATGGTGTGAATAGCGCTCCAAGATCATGCCGAATTATTGCTCTGTTTACGGCTGCTATAGTTCTTCAGTGAAAAATCCAGACTTGTCATTTTTCCGTTATCCTAAGGATGTAAAACTGCTTAACGCTTGGGTTTGTCGCGTAAGGAGAGAGAATTTTACCCCTAGTTCAACATCATATGTATGTTCTAGGCATTTTCTTGAACATGACATGTACGTGCCAGATACAGACACGCCACATACCTACAAAAAACGCCGCCTATGCAAGGGCGCAGTACCAAGCGTTAATCTTCGTGGTAAACCTGACGATGAGAAAGTAGGGAAGCGTTCCACTCGTGTCCTAAATAGAGACAAAAGAACAGCAGAATCAGCAGATGCTGTAGAAGTAGTAGGTCTGGACGCCTTTGAAAACGCTGCTTTTAAGCCAGTCTTCGCAACGCCAGCTGCAAGCTCCTGTGAAAAAATTTGTAATGCAACTGCTGATGTAGAACAACTTGTACAAAAAATCGAATGTCTTCAAAAACTTACATTTACGTTTTCAAATTTGTCTGATACTGACGTAAAAAATTATACTGGCGTTGCAAGTTCAATTTTTGAAGCAATTGTGGACATGATTAAAGTAGTTTCCCCATTAAATTATTGGTCTGGCAAGGCAGTTAGAACAATTAGTGTGGAGAACCAACTTCTGATATGTCTTATGAGACTTCGACTTGATTTGCCCTATTTTGATCTTGCTCAGAGATTTGGTTTGAGTCAGACAACTATTCAAAACATCTTCATGACTTTTCTACATGCTTTACATGAGATCATCGTTGTTGGGTGCATGTCCAGTATTCCATCACAATTAAAAAACAAATCGAGTTTACCAGATTTATTTGGGGATTTTACAAATTGTAGACTTATTATAGACTGCACAGAATTTAGAATTGCAGCTCCAAGGAGTGACCTTTTAGCAGCCTCAGCAGTTTACAGCAATTATAAACATTATTTGACAGCCAAGTTCTTAATCGGTGTAGCTCCCAATGGAGCAATTACATTTGTTAGCCAAGGGTTTCCTGGAGGCACGAGTGACAAAGTAGTTACATGTGAATCTGGAGTTTTATCACACTTAAAGGTGAGTCTTATGGCAATATGGACTCTAGTCTGCTTTGCACATCATGTTTCTATAATGGTTTTAAGTCTCCTCATGAAGACATACCTGAGCAACTTAAAAGGATAGGCATATATAGCTTTGCCATTGGGTTAGTTACTAAGTATTGATGATTACCTCCTGTGTATTACTGGTATTATTTCATGAAGGTACTCTTAATTGTAAGCTGAGTAAGTTCCTTCTCTTACAGGCTGGTGACTTGATTTTAGCAGACAAAGGATTTGTCATTCATGACATACTTCCAAAGAATGTTTTTTTAAATATGCCTGCCTTCCTTTCTGGTAAAACCAAATTTACAAAGGAAGAGGCTGTATATTCTCGAAAGCTCTCAAGATGCAGGATTCATGTAGAAAGAGCAATTGAGCGGTTAAGGAACTACAAAATTCTTGGATACATTAATGGTCATCTAAGGCCTTTCACAGACATGATTGTTCAAGTGTGTGCAGCACTTGTTAACCTACAGACACCCATTATAGCAGGAATTTTCCAAGAATACCAGGCAGGCATTACTTCCAGCAAAGACCTAATACCATAGACTATTGTATTGAAACTGATATATTTTTACACTCATTACTCATCCTCTTTTAAAAAACAGGTTGGAATTAAGTCATTCAAATAAAACTCTTTAAGCATGGGGACATACTTGGCCTCCCAAGCTAAGTCTTTCTCAATCCTCAAAATTGCACAGTCCACTGTAGTCCAGATTACAAAATGGGCCCATGTAACATTAGCTGCCAGAATCTCTGCCTGGACTTGATGCCAATAATTGTGTTCTTTGTTTAGCTCTTTGGTAGCTGTTAGAAAAAAACTCTTCTTTTTGTCCTTGCCCTTTAATTCTTCAGCTACCATTTGATTTATGGAAGAGTTCCTATGAGACCAAGGGCATTTTATTTCTAATACCCCTTGAGTAGCTGCCCCCTCTTGACTGATATCAAAAATTATCCCATCAGGACTACTTCCCAAAAACCCACAAGGAAGCAAGACAAGACCAATTGGCTGAACATGATTCCCAGTAATTTCTTGGTATTTAGCAATAGCACTGGCTTCATGCATTTGCCCCCACAATACTGAGTCTTTGCTGCCAATTGAATACTCGCCCCTTAGTCTTTTGAACAGTGATGGTGGAAAGGGTTTCTTACTTTGTTCCTTTCTCAAACATGCAGCAATGACCTCACCAAAGTTGCTTCCAGTCAACCTAAGTTTACGAAGCTGGCCCCACAATGCAGATTTTCTTTGTTCAACAGTTGCCCTAGCAAGCCAAGAGATTTGCTCCTTAGTTACTGTAGCTTTTTCAATAAATATACATTTATCAGTGATAAAATCCTCCATAATATCCTCTATTAAGTATGGTGCCAAATTAGATACTGAATGTGATGGCTCAGGCCCTAGGATCCACTGAAGTGGCAAGCAATCTCCACTTTTAGATGCTGCTGTTAATTTTTCACAAAAATAGTCCCTGTCTTCTGTTGTGATCTCTCTGGAGCAGGCTTTATACCCAGGTTTTGGGTGAGGAAAAAATTCTGCCAGTGTTTTAGTGCCTAGTTTGGCAGCTTTCTTTGGTTTTGCCAGCCAGGTATTGGGCAAGTCAGTCTTTGACATACCCTTTTTGTTCACATAAATGGCCGTTGCAGCCATATGGCTACAGATCCAATTGCCACGAGGGCATTCACAATTCCCCATTAAAATACTACCATCACCATCAATAGTAAGAGTCACCGAGTAACTCTTATCTTTCATGGATGCCCTTACTTTGGAAACAACTGTCAAGCCAGTCAAACGTAAGTCTAGCACAAAGTCAGCCTTATATTTCAATTCTCCTTTGGTTATGGTATTGGTATCCTCTTTGAAAAAATTCACCATTCCAGCTATTGTGATTATTTCATTAGCCATCTTTGAACTTACTCCACGAGATTTATGGACGAAGCGACAAAACGATGAATGTATTTTAAAGAACTCAAAAAATGAACAACATATATTATATACAACCAAAATCAATATGTATTGCGGTAAAACGAGAATTCAATGGCCTAACCGCGCAGCTCAAAAGTTCACACGATGTTCAATAACAAGAGAAATCCTTTCGACGAAGTGAATGATGATAAATTAGCAAAAGTCCAATCTGGTATTAACTTGTGATGACACTCAAGTTTTTACTCCGTTGGAATCTTCATTAAGTGTTTGACACTACACTAATTAGCAGAAGTATCGTGAAACTTATGAATGTTAGCTGGTTGCTACCGAGTCGCTAAGGCTCAGTACACTTGACCAATCACTACACGTTTCCGGTTTAAGAGCGTATGGCAGAAACACTTTATAGTAATTAGGCTAAAACAAACTTTCTGCTTTCAGCCTGGGTGTTCCTTAATATTTTGTCAAGTCCAGCCTGAAATCTTTTATAACTGTGTCTTAAGCTTCTTGAAGACGAATCGGGGGTTAATGTATTATAGGTTAATGTACACTCCCGTTCAAAAAGTATTGGGACGATTCGAAGTTTCGAAGGACGTCTACGTTAAAAGCTTTAAAAAACATGCATTTGATCCTCTCTTATCAAATAGGACAACCGATTATTACCATGACATTTTTATAAGACATTGTTTATATGTCAAAGCTTTTCAGTTGCGCCACGGTATTCGAAAAAAGATTAAACGAAAGATTTTTCTAGGCCAAAAACATGAACATGGCATTTATCAAGCGTCATGAAATATCATACGAGAAGCATTTGGAAATTGCTTTTTACAAAAATAATGGTAAAAGCTATCAAGAAATTGCAGCAATTGTGGGCTGCTCAAAGAATGCAGCTTTCGCTGTATGAAAAAGTGCTTTAAACTTAGAACCATAAAAAATCTGCCAAGGGTTGACAGACCATTGAAGATCAAGACGCCAAGACATGAAAAGTTTTTATTGAGAGTGCTAAATAAATAAATCAATAAATAACCGAAGCTAATTCTCCATTTCGGAGCAGTTACCCAATTACTGGGTATCACAAACTGTTGCTATTATTTTAGCCAATCTTTTTTGTATCTATTTTCAGGCACCTTTTTATATCTTTTCATGTAGTAGGTTTGAACCTTTACAAAACATCATGTTGGCGTGAAAAAAGCCCAACTTTTGAAGCATTAGCAAAAACATAGCAAAGAAAAATCATTAAAAACTATAGCTTTTAAAGCCGCATCAGAAAAAGTCCTCATTGATAGCAAAAATTAATCACAATAACTTAACTTTGCCACATAGAAGCAAAGTCGACGCGATCATTCTTTTATCGAATCGTCCCAACACTTTTTGAACGGTAGCTTTTATACTTTTTGAATACATATAAATACATATATAGAAATTCGATTCTTCTATTGATGTGTGGAAAATGTGAATCATTTTAAATGACGAGTTTGCTTCCAGTTTAATAAAAGCGCTTTTTATAAAAACATCTTTTTCTGTTTACTTCTTGATGTTCAGACTGGTTGTATTTCTTAAATTTTTCTAAATTCTTGGCTGATTTGAGTCCCATCTTTCTTATATACTTGTTTCTGTTATAAAAAAGGGTAAGGTGCCGGAGGTGCTGAGTACAAGTGTGGCAGTCTACCTATACATTTATATGTCAAACATGGCAGCTCTATCGATATCCCATTTTCCTATCCTTATATATACCTTAGTCACACTTCCCTTTCACTCATGTATGGGATGAAACGTTATAAATACGGAATTTTCGAAACCGAAGTTGTCGCAACTGAATTTCCCACCGGACTGTCCAAGTCTGAAATGTGTCGAATTAAATCTTAAATATAAAATGATTTCACATATTTTCGTCGTTCTGGCATTAAAAAACTTATTGCAAGGCTGCGGCTCCTATCTCAAACATCTATCGATACACTTATTAGATCATAGCCATGTTACTTCAATACAATATTTATCGAGATCATCCTATCACCTGCTAACATCATCCATTGACTAAAGATAATGGGATACACTAAAAATTGAGATATCAAACGAAAGGAAGAAAAATAAAATGAGAATGCAACAACACCCTGCAAAAACAAGAAGATTGACTTTACCCTCTCTTACAGAAGATCAGCTGTTGAATCGGGTAGGGGGTAAGAATAAAAACAAGGCAAGATGATTTTATTTGCTCAACTACAATATATGTCAAGAGTATACAGGAGAAATCAATTACAATAACAAATATAAAACAGCCCCTGTAAAATTGCAAACCAATTACGTTTATGGTACAATAATTGTTGGAACAAAATTCCTAGCTATTAAAGCAATATGCATCTTGTGATTCAAAAGCTTCACTATACAATACTAAATCTAATAAACACAAATCACACAAAAAAACTAAATTATATATTAAAAATTTCTCAGCACTATTGGATTTTAGTTGACGGTTGCGACAGAAAATGAAATGTAAAATACCCTGACTTTTCCATGGCCAACAATTGCAGTGCCAGCCACCATAGACTGAGGGGGTTTAGCGGGCTACGTCCATTAATGGCCACGCCCTGTTAGCCACACCAGTTTACTGCAAGGGTGTATAATATCTCAATATTTCAGGGGAACGGCGTGCGATACAGACATGAAAAAAGTGTGATAGGTATGATGGCTAAGTGTCCACACCATTAAGACTAACACAACCAGATTGTGGTATCCAGACCAGTTAGACAAACACTAACCGAACATGAATCCCTGACTTTTCCCTCAGTTACATGCTTTTCAACAGATTTTCCAGGCTTTCACTGGTTTTCCTAAAAATACGGGCACCTTCCAGGTTTTCCAGGTGGCAACCATGTAGTATGAGCAACAGTAGCCAACAGGCAGACTCCCTTTGGATACCATCTATTGTAACCCAAATTGTATGTAGGAAGTATAAGCATGACGGGTATCATTGTAAGTTTAGTGCTGATGAAGATATTAAAGGAAACGTCTACAACACAAGAAAGTATATCTTAAACTTCTCTAGACATAAATACATATATAGGTATATATACAGTTACCAGCATGCTTTCTTATCTATCTTGACAATGATGCTAGGATGACATTGAAACGTCGCTCAATAAAATTATTAGCACCAGCTTTTCATACTAAGTGCTGTAAGAATAATATTCTTAGTAACAATTTTTAAAATTTCATTTAATATGCATCAGCAGCAACAACGGTCACAAAAGCTTGAAATATTATTTGTTGCTCTGGCTACTAAGAGAACTCTTACAACTCAAAATATCACCACGTGTGCAAAGCACAAAAGCGATGATATAAATAATAAAACCATCTAAATGCATGATGGGATACATCTACAAGTAACGATGCGTATCTACAATTGATGCTAGAAGTTTATGACGTCAACATTTCCAATAATGAGCTACTACACGCTTTTTCATATAAGACACAAACTTTCTGCTTTGTCAAATCCAACCTTTTATGATTCCTCTAATTTTTGAAATTTTCAATAACAAAAAGGCAACTGTGAGATGAGAAATAGATGTTTCTAATTAAAAACGCTTGAGAGACAGATGTTTTCTGCATTTATTCCAGTTCAATAAAAGCTTTCGTGCAAAACAGTGCTTTCAGGTCTACTGTTGAAGCTCAGCCTGCTTTTGTTTCTTAAATGTTTCTTAATTTTTGCTTGACTTGAGCCTCAGATTTCTTGAATACCTGTTTCTTACTAAAAAAAACATGTAACGTCATAACAGAAACGTAACACGCGAGACGAGTAACATGTAACGTCATAACAGAAACGTAACACGCGAGACGAGTAACATCTACTATAGGCCTTAGAAAAGAGGCCATCTTGATTACAGCAATGAACTCATAGAAGAGATTAATAAATGGATACGGAGTCAAATGCCAATTGGAAGAAGCTATACAACTACGAATGTCAAACGAATTTTACAAATTGTGCATCAATGCTCATGAATTGCTTTTTTCCTCCAGGTTTATGAAGCAGCAGAATGTTGATCTTAAAAATGAAAGAAAAGGTCATCACAGTCTTATTTTTATTCACAACGAACACAACGAAATGCATTTAGAAGGAGTTAAAGTCAGCCAAACTGGCAAAATGCATTACAGAAACAAGACTCTACACAAATTGCCAACGACTACGGAAGAACAACATCACCAAAGTATGTAACAAGGAAAAAAACGAAAAATGAACAAGATTAAGAACAAAATATTTCATATACCTTTATAGAACAACTGGATACTCACAAATGAAGATCTTAGCTCCTGCTCAATGGATTTGGGATGTCTGGTGGACTTGCGTCGATACATGGTACTGATAGGTCTAAGATCCATGAGGTACAGTTGTCCATTGCCTAAATCAGAATTAAAAATTTTTCTGTTGTGAATATAAAACAAACTTATTCATATTAACGCTCTTTCCAGTCAGATAACGAAGCATGAAGGAAAATAAAAATAATAATAATAAAATATAGATAATGGAAAACAAACCTGCTGAAATCTTGCTAAAAATTCATCATTCCAAGACGAATAAAGAGAACTTGCTGTGTGCGATATCTTCTTACTTTCGTCTAAAATCATTTTGATATCGTTTTCTCTTTTACGGAGATCATCGAGTATGGTCTGAAAAGTAATTGATGCTGCACGTTGTATCGGGTCAGTTTTCACTTTACTATCATCATTCCATAAAATGATATTGAACATCTCATTTCAAGATATTAGTTATCTCAAGAATCAGAAAGCATGAAGATATCCATATTGAAAAAAGAACCGTACGGATATATTAAACCGATTCATGTCATAAAAGGTTTTAATCAAAAGTTAATACGAAATAAACATTTTGAATAGTTAAATTGAAAAGCACCTTCCAACGAATATTGAAAACTGGAGGTATCGATAGCATTTCCAAAAGTTAAATAAACTGCCATGCTGTATATGACACGATATCAGTCATGTGACAACAATATAGATTCTCATATAAAACAAGAAAAGTAATGACATACAATAATCCTCCCTAAAAACTACCTGTAGGTCGGAGATTTGCTGTCTTTCATCTGAGTTGTATGCAAATGGCTGTAACTGAATGAATCTGATCTCAATTTCTGTCAACCAATTGTCAATTTCTCTTTGTTTGCATATCAATGCGTGTTCATCGTTAAAAATGCCACTGGAAATGATATTAGTTGATTTAGGACTACGCTCTGCAGTATCAGAGCTAATCTCGTGACAACCCTTGTAACTTTGTGGATTTCCTATTGAACATGCACGACTTTGGTGTGATAAAAGATGAGTATTATTGTCCAACTGAGTGAGAACTGTAGTTTCATGGACAGGAGGTTGGCACTTCTGCAAAACAACAAGAACATGATGCGGTCAAATTCTTAGAAGCACAAGAATATAAAGTGATGCATCATGAAATAATAAACGAGGAATGAAAGAATGAAACAGTAAAAAAATATGATAACGCGAACAATGAAAATAATAACATCAGATATTTTAAAACAAAAAACAAACCTAGTAAATAAACAAAACTAAAATTACGAAAGAATGTGAGCAAAATGAGTGAAATAACCAATGATCATTATGAGGCAATTGTACTTCATGTATGATCATCACAGAAATCAATTTACTCGTTTCCGATGTAGCCTCCTTTAAAGGTATTTTGTGAATGATCAGACTACGACCCAACGAAAATGATTGTAATAACTTGAAGAGTCACACTTACCAGTTGATAGTCATGCAACAAATCTTTCCTAACACTGATTCTAGCTTCAATTCGATTTTGCATTGATTCCACTTCATTTTCAAGACGAATCCAACGCTGTTCAAAGCTGTCTTTTACAGAAAGCAGGTCTCGGAAATCGCTTTCAATTGGGCAGGCGACTGATGATTCTTGTAAACGCTAATAAGCAACACATAACAAAAAATTCGAAATTCTATTTTTCTTGATAAAAATCATTAAGCAAAATTATATGGATACTTCGATGTTTATTGTAAAGAGAAGATAAGAATTAATGGAAATATAATCAAGACTTTGATTAATATGAAGATTCTTTTTTCTATAGCTTCATAAGCAAGTGTTCTCAAAGCAGAGGATAAAACATCTCAAATCTCTCACTTCCAATTACAATTATTTAGACCATTCTCTTCATAATTTGCCCAGTTATGACAAAGTGTTTCAGATATTCCTATCCAATGTGCTGCCGAGTACGTATCCCAAAATGCAATTGCAAATATCAGCAAACAGGCTATTTCACTACATTACGCTATGAGAAGGAAGGTAACTCACTTGGCACAATCTTAAAACCGAGATTACATCAGACTTGCGTGATTGGATCTCTGCATCCAAAACCTTCGATAAAGAGTTGAAGTATATTAAATCACAAACGTACGAAAGGCAAAAAAGATAAACAAAATCACTGGAAAAACTTCAAGACTTAAATCAAAACAATGGGTTGAAGGACTAAATATCAACTCTTTAATAAAATGGTCTCAAAATGAGAAACGACAAAATCAGAGTGTATCAAATCTAATTACCTTTAAATCCAACAACCTCTGCCGATTTTCATCTGGTTCAGTTGACTGTACTGACATTAGACTGACTTTGTCTTCAACACCTTTCAACCATCCATTCAATTTTGTTAACACGGCTTCTAGTAACTGTAAACCAAAAAGCGTCTCTTCGGCTTTCTTGAAACTGACCCCTAGTTCCCGACACAATGCACCCCACCTGCTATTTATTGCATTATAACGTTTCTGAACATGTTCCGAGTAAGGTGCAGTCGGAGATGTGCTCATTATCTGAATAGCAAAATCCTGAAGCTTTTTACGAGCATGTCCATACTTTTCCAATTCATTTTTGTATACCTAACAGGCAACGATGATAAAAACACTTGATTTAGATGTAAAAATATAACAAGAGATTCTCTAAACATGGGCATTGAAAATGTCTCACACAACAGGGGAAGAAGGATTGTCACCAGTAAGATAACTGAAAGAAAGCGTAAAGCAATAGCAGAGCAGCTAAGAGTTAATTCTGGCAATTTAAGATCAACAACAGCATGGGGGCTTATTCGAGGGGGGGGGGCTAATTCGAGGCTTTATGGTAATGAATCTAAAACCACAAAGAAAATAAAAAGCTCAGAAAAAATCTTACTCATAAGATATACTGCTGTGAAATGTCGAAATTCCTCAAAATTCATCGGAAGAATAGAGTGAAAAACTATTGAGTAAAAGCATTAGAAAAAACCAATCTATTTGAGAAAAAGATGAAGATACAGAAAACATAAATTATTACTGATTGAATCTGATCTTTTTGCTTTTGAGCATTTCCAGCAACTTCGATATCTCTTAGTAATGATTTCTCGCTTTTTGTCAACCAATTATCTAATAGTCTCCATATCTCCTCAAATTTCTCAAGATTCTCAAGCAATTCTATCAAATGCTGCATTCTGAGCCTCGTTTGAAATATCATGTCATCCCATAAACTCGATAAAATTTTCAACTGTCTTTCGACGATTCCTTGATCTGAGGACGTAATGGATTTCAATGACAACAGTGATTTGCCTCTTGATTTGACAGCCTCGGCTTCAGTTTTCTTGTTCTCTATGTCACGTCCGATTTCCTTTGGTAAAAATAGACTTAATCACCTCACAGTTATCAAACAGTAAGAATTAGTTGCAAGAAGATTGTTGCACAACCTGCAGGGACGAAACTGGCCTATCACTGGGCATGGAAAGAAACACATGATCATAAGAAATAGCAAATGAGACGATTCTGCTTCATAGCAACACACGTGAGTAATTACAAAGGTAGTAGATAATATAAAAGATACCAAATATTGTATAAACATAAATTCAATGTACCCTGTAAATAATAAAAATGTCCCAGATATTTTCAAACTATAAGTAATCACGAAAATAAATAGGAAATGGCAAATTATCAAAAGAAAAAAACCTTTAAAATCACTAATGACTGTTGATGAAGGCACATTTCATGATGAAAACTAGGGAACTAAATGAAATAACAAACGAAAACCAAATTTTCATGTTTACGTGCAACGTAAATAATAGATTAAAACATTGATTGATACATACACGACAATTTGATAGTTGTTCCTCTAATTCCCGTCTTGTGAATCCACCTAAAGGATGTCTTACCACTTTTTCAGTGTGACGTAACCATCCCATAAGATCTTCCATTTGTTCTGTGTATCGTTCCCAAACTTCCAGTGCAATACGTAGATCATCCATCCGTCTTGTGGAGTCATCTTGCAGTTTGGACCATGATTCATCTATCCTCTGCAGCAACTGAGAAATATTCTGCGTTGCACTACCTCGTGATCTTCGTAAAAGACTAATGCCAACAGAGCTGATGGTTCTATATGCCGGCTTATACTTGTCCATATATCTCCGACATGACTGTCGATAAATTCATCAATGTTAGAAAATTGACCGATTCAAAAAACCAATGGTGGGCATAAAATTTATCTGATCTTCTTAAATCTTTACCAAAATGTCATTGGGTATTGCATAACTATTTATACTTCGAGCAGTTACAATCATATTCATTAAAATTGGTCAACATTAAATCATCAATAAGTTAAATAAAAACTAAGAATTATAATATAGACAAAGAGTATTATAACATTTTAAACTGACACTTTTCATGCAACCACAAATCAATATTCGAAATACATGGCCATGTGGCAATGAAAATCAAAGCAGATCAAAAAAGCGGAACTTACCATCAAATGACCATATTGTTCCTTAATTCTTTCAATGCTTGAATGAAAAACACTTTGGTTTTGTTTATTTGATTCCTTTAGGATATTCTCCATGACGTCAAGAAGCTCGTTTGCTAACTTTCTGAATTGTTCCCATTTTGATGTGAAAGTGTCAACATCCTGTCTCACTTCATTCAACAGGGAAGATAGTTTCTGCCAATTCTGGTTCATTTTCGTAACAGCAAGTTCTAATTCAATATTTGAGTTATTGTTTAGGAAAAGATTCATATCTAAAGCCTCTGCAATTCTTCGTTGCTCTTCTAACCTTGATGATAGTGACACGCAACGGGACTAAAATTGGAAAAGATCACATGTCAAAATGACAAAGACAGTATTTCTATGCGGCATTTTCCCGACGCATCATATGCAACTTTTCTTCATAAAAACATGGGAGAATATGCAATACTATTTTCTGATATCATATATCAAAAGTCATTGCATTTTATGATCCTTATTGCAGTTTTATCAACACACAGAAATGCTTATAAGGAAAACATTATGTTACAAAAATACAGACCTCAATATCCAGAAAATCTTCATCATTTGATTTATCAATTACTTTCAGTTCATCAAATAAGTTTGAACCATCGCTCAAAAATAATGACGTATTGTGTTGAAATTGTTCCAAATCCCTTTTCGTCTTTTTCAACATTTGTGAATGTCTAACCAGCCCAGCAAGCTTCTCTTCCATTTCTGATGTACATCTTTGTACTTTTACCAAGGTTGAATTGGATGGCTGTTCGCTTGTGTCTCGAACCGGGTACTGCTTGCTATACAGGATGCTCTCAAGAAGGCATAGCTTGTTTTCAGCTTGTCTTATCAAGTCCTTGAAAAGTAAAATATAAAAAAGGAAAAACAATTATTTCACCAAAATCGTCTGCATGAATAAAAATGATCGCTTAAGTTTCGAATATCCCCTGCGCCTTAATAGTCAGGAATCATAGGGAAACTTAAATAAGTTTATAATATTTTAAACATTTCAAAAACAATGAAAACCAGCAACCTATTTTCGAAACTTCCTACACCATTCATTCATTAATTAATTAATTCTTTCACATACCCATTAATTCACTCATTCATTTAAAATGCTATTCATTCTTCATGGTTTCGCTTACCTCAGTTCTTCTGATCTGTTCCTCTAGTGGATAAATTTTCCAATCATGTTCAATCCTTCTGGTTTGATTTATCCAATCCATCGACTCTGTCAATACTTTATCTATATCATTCCATTGATCCATGTCTCTTTGTAATCTAAAATAATTTGAAGGCAGTAAATTCACAATCCAAATTGCTATACCAAATCAGGCCTATTATAATACCAAATAAGGCCCGACTGTAACACAACAATCGTCTCTCCATAAAGAAATGCTGCTCAAACAGTTTAAACTCTCTGCTGCCCCATTGTATATATACTACTTTGAATATATGATTTTAATTTGGACAAAAAACCCTTTCTGAAAAGACAAATATTGCTAATTATCTGTTGCGCTTCCAGATATTCCATTGCGTTTCCTTCTATTCCATCGCTTTCAGAGATATTCCTACAGTTTGCTGTCTCATACTCTACAGCACAACAATATTAACAAAACCTGCCTACTTCTTCCAAGTTCTCTCAATTCCAAAATCGCCGCTCAATTTCCATACTAAAAAAATTTTACTCTATGTGCTCACCGAGCCAGAATCGGATCTCGTGGTTTTGATATTTTTGACACAATATGAAATTATCCCTACAGAAGTGAAGAGTATTCAAAGAAACTATAGAGTTTCATTGCAAGTAACGCGACGGCATATTGGCTTATACGCCAATTATCATTGTCACCTATCTTTTGGCTTTTTTGTTTATGTCTGTAGGAAGGTCTTTATCAATAGATTCAATTGAAAAATGTAACGGTATAAGACCTTGTTGTGACACATCGAATTTGGCATGCACACAATCGAGTGTTTCAATAATTAATCAACTAATCCATATATATATATATATATATATATATATATATATATATATATATATATATATATATATATATATATATATATATATATATATATATATATATATATATATATATATATATATATATATATATATATATATATATATATTACGCATAGTCCACACTCACCTGTCACTGGCAGACCTCACGTGAATCAGCAATTGATCCAGCCGCCTTTTTAGTCTTAAATAACCACCAGAACGAGGACTAGGCGAACGAACATTTATATTCGTTGATAGCTGGCTGACGGAATTAAGACTTTGCCGGTACGTTTCAATATCCTGGGACAATTTCTGTAAAATATTTGCAGGCATTGAATACAACTACAGTTTATTTGAAACATTAAAAGAGTCAAAACTACTTGAGAGAAAGTAAGTAACAACTATCACAAAACATCAAGGATATAAAAAATCAACAGTAACAATTATGGCTATAATGACAAAGTATCAGATATTAATGTCTGCATATTCATTGAATCTCTCGATTGTGGCTAACATAAACGAAACATGTAAACATGTAAACAACATACAAAATACATAATACTAACTGTGAGTTTTTCCATCTGTCTTTGTTGCATAGCAACTGATTCACTTGTAGACGCATTCAAAATTGCACCAAATTCAGATTCTTTAATTTGTAACCATGATTCAATTTCCCTTTGCATTTGCTCGAAATGTATTGTTTGACAAAACAGATTAGACATTTCAGAAGCCTGTGATGTCAGCGATCTGCGAGCATTCGTCAATCTACTGGCAAATTCGTCTATCCGTTTTTTTATGTCCCACAACACTGGTGATTTTTCGTAAGTTGAATTCTCAAGGCTTTTCGCCAAATGTTGCTGATGATGTATCTTCTGTCTCGTTTCAGTGATATCATTTTGCAAAACCTACAATAAGGCAATCATACAATTGAAAGAATTGTTACAAGAAAATGTATGAGCAAGGTAAAAAGTTTAGAAATGTTTATAATAATATAATAATAATAATAATAATAATCAATTTTTCTTTTAAAACCTTAAGCAACTGTCGATCAATCAAAACGTGTAAGAAATGAAATATCTAGGTTCTTTGCTTTAGGGGATTAAAGTAAACATAAAAATCAAAGAAAAAGCCCATGTATGAAGATAGAAACTTATAAAAGAAGATAATTTGTCATAATAGGATGAACTACACAAAGCTAAAACAGAACAACATAACAACTGCAAGAATTTACCTGAATTTCATTTAATCTCGAGTTGATTGCTGTTGAATTACATTCGGGTAAGGTAGACTGATGCAGAAATGTTTCTACCGTCATCAAAGATGTTTCGATATTATGAGACTCCGTTTGAAATGCTCTCATTACATCTTGTACGTTTAGCCATCTTTCAATATCATTTTCTACCTGGCCTTGCAATCGCCGATGGCATTCAGTAAGGCTACGAGTAACTCTTGATACCTCTCTACTTGAGACAAATTTATTTGAGCACAGTACTTGAGAAAGATCCTCCAACATATGTAATGGACCCTGAGATTCCATCAGCTCATTCACACGCTTAAAATTTAAAACGAATGGAAATTTAGAAAGAAACAAGAGAATCAAAAGATGATTTCAACAAAACCATACAAAGGAGGATTTCAACCAAACGTACAAGGATACAGAGAAAATAGAAGAAAGTTAATATCAAGAAACAATAGGTCAATAGATAGCTGCACAAGCCAACACATCAAATGAGATAAGAAGACCTACCTGTAAATTGTTCTGCGCATGTTGTAGAGAGCTTCCAAATTTACATCGTAAAATTTCATCTAAGGCAGCCTCAGCAGCTCGATTGAGTTCTCTAAGACCTTGACACTGCTGCTCAAATCTCTCCATAAGAATGCTCAGTTCTGTCAAAGCTTTAAAATATCCTCCTATTGACTTGACTAGTTGATCAACTCTTCCACGTAATTTTCTCAGTTTGTTTCCATATACACTTTGAATTACAGGCTCAGATATCTCTGACAATTTGGCGGTTGCTCTGTCCAGAGAGGTTTCCATTTGCTTAAAATGAAGTTTCAATAAAACATTTAGAAACCAGTAAGGTAGACTGAAAACTAATGTGAAAAGAACTGCACACAAAAACCACTACTAATAAATTAAGGCATGTATGAAAAACAGGACAAAAATACCTTTAAAATTGCTAATGCACCATCGACATCATCTACTGTTGTCAATTTATCTTCAAATGAGCTTCTTTCAAATTCATCTTCCACTTCATCGATCTCAATTTCAACTTCTACCAATTTCTTATCCAAATCTTTTGATTTTATTTCAGCAAGCAGAAGTTCCAAAAATTCAATAGTGCCCCTCAATTCACCGTCCAGTAGTCGCCAATCCTTATCCACATTTTCCAAGTCACTGCTTATGCATGTTTCGCCTGACTGAACCTCATGCTTGAGTTTGTCTGCCAATTCTACAAGATCCTTCTTGAGCTCTTCCTTTTCTGACATTTGCATCAATAAATCCTTTAAACAGAGATTGCAAAAGTGCAATATACATTTGCTAAATTAAGCATAGATAGCAAATACTCTAAAAACATTGTACAACATATAACAAAATGACTAACAGCAAGAAAAGATGTGAATAAAATTCTAAAATCGAACGACCCTTTACAGGCTAAAACTATAACACAACGAATTAAACACCAATATGTGCAGATTTAATTTTACGAAACTTTACCAAAAGAACTATACATTAAGTTGGAATTCCAGAACGCAGACTACCAGAGGAGATTTTGTTTTAAGAATTGATCTCTCAAGTTAAAATGGAAAGAGACCACGTTACTCCACCAATATCATTCTTCTTTACAGGTTGGATACATTTGGAAAATAGAAAGTGACTTTGTTGTGTACCAATGATAAAAGGTCTGTCCTAAAGGGTTTTTCTTAGTATACTTCGTTCTTAGAGAGATTGGTGTAATGAAAATAAGAAACAGAAAAGAACCAAAGTAATGATTCAAATAGAATAGGCAAATCCATAAGACGAAAATACATAAGATGACAACAAAAAACAGACAAAATAGAGGGAAAAACTAACCTGTTGCATTGATAATTCCTTTTCAATCATTGATGTTGACTTCAGGTCATTCTGATCCTCTTGCAAACATATCCTACTCGAATCTATCCACTGTTGCAATTCATGGCACATATTTTCAAAATCTCTCCACAATTTGCAAATATGATCTAAGCGTAATCGCTCTTTTCGAATATGATCACGAAGACTCAGCCATTTTCGATTTAACAAACCAAGTTTAAGAGAGATTTTACGATTTCCTGTTGTCTCAATTAGACTTTTAGCTTCTCTTTCAACTCGATCCCTGACTCTTTGTTTCTCATAGGCCCGTTTTTCTAATTCACTGAATCGCATAAGTTTGATGACAATACTCTCTTGGTTGTACTCTTCACTTTCTCTTAATGCTCTCAGTGGCGAATTTGACATCTTTTTAATCCATTCAAACAGATAGTCGCTTCTAGTTGCAAAAGATTGCCAAAGCAACACTATGTTTGTTAATTTCCTCATTCTACCAGTTGTCAACTGGTATGAATTCTCTGCTCTTTCCATCAGCTCCCGGTATCTTGCCTCGGTCTCAGGTAGAATGGAAATACCAACGGAGGCTACTTTTTCTGATACATGATGGTAAATGAATTGAATGGGTAGTTGTTTGCTTCGTAAATCATGAACAAGTTTCTGGAAAAAAATGATCAATAAATCTAAAAATAGATTATCAATTAATCTAAGACCGACTCATCAAAACAAAAAGAGCCTAATCGATCAATCAACAAATTTTACATGCATCAATCAATTCATTATTGGCTTAACCCATTAAAACAATAAAATCAGTTAGATAAGGTACAAATTAATCAAGAATTCGTCAAAAACCCAAAGAAAATAATTTACTAGATGATAAAATAATAATGGTGATAAGAATCATAGAATAGATTCGCGTATAAGAAAGACAATAATTTATACTTAAATAGAGAAACATTTGAATCAGTTTGCATAGAAGGTGGTATCACTTAATGTCTTTTTGAAATATCATACTTAAAAACTTTTAACAATATTTAAATGGAATGCAATCCTACAAATCCTGCCAACAAAACTGACAACTAAATCTCATAGACACATCCTTCGAATTGATTTTAGTGACGACATAAAAATTGCATAGTGATAAAAATCAAACCTGACAAACAAGAAGCTGATCCTCCGCAATGTCATATTCTCCTGGGGTAGCTGCGCTACGAATCTTCTCCGCAACAACATTTTCGTGTGTAGACAAGAACATCTCAAAGCCATCCAATTCTGCATTGAAAAATTCACACGGAAAGTTCTTATTCGAAGAAATTGCAGAGCTCCTTAGTGAAAGGATATCAATAGGATTAGTTGGTGTAGCACATGTAGAAACTGAACTTATTTCGTCGGGGATCTCGGCCTCTACTGGATCTTGCAATTCAAAATTGGGATGAGTTTCCATAACATTGGAAGCAAATTCATCAAATTTCCTCGTTGTGCTATCCAAAATCATCAGCCATTGATTACTAGCCTCACTTTCGTATTGCAATCGATCACTCAACTCCTGAAGTATGGAGAATTGAATTTTGATCCCCTAAAAGAAATTGACATTTTTCTCAAATATCATTCAAACGTTTGCATTAAATTCTTGAAGCAGGCGGTCAAACCAGTCTGTCTAAAAGCTAGTATCGAATTTCGACAATAAATTTTGAGTAGAAACTAGGCTTAAAACTATCCCATAGCAAAAACAACTAATGTACCCTGAAGATAAAATCTTAAAATAATCAAAATATCAATAAAATTAAAAATGCATAAATAACAAATAACAGCTATTTAGAAATCAATCATTTCTCAGGATTTTTCTCTTTAAACTCATACGAAGTAATAAGTGTGCTCAACCTATTAAGAATCTCTACTCTAGTGCCTCATACGTTGTGTGAAAGACTTTATTAAACATACCATAAAAATGTGTTTCAAAGAAGATACATCGACGTCTTTTGTCAAATCCAACAAATCAGGTATCAGTTCCAATCTTCCAACTGCGTCTTTCAGATTTCTTAGCCACCTATCAACAATTATTCCCGTGCCAGGCATCACATCTTTCGATTGAAATTCAGAATTCTTCAGCATGTTAATACATCTACTTTTGAAAATCCTTTGCTTTTCAGACAGGCGACGAGAGAGGTGATTCCAAAGGGCTTCCAAATGATTTTGCTGATCGACTAAATTCTTGCTTGTATCCTTTCTAGTTAACTTTTCGAGTTGAGATTGAAGGTCATGCATATTCGGGACATTGGCACAAATTTCGAATGCGATGCTCTATAATTAGAACAAATTGATACCTAAAAAACCTACACCTTTACAGATATGTAAAAGCAAGATATAAAACTTACAAAAGGGTCAGCGACAGCCAAATACGATGTCGCTATACAATGGAGTATATCAAGCCTTAACAAGAAACATCAAATCTTTAAGATTAGCTTCGAATCATAACGACGTCTTCACCAATAAAGGATTGTGAAATCATCATTAAGGACGAAGAAATTTCTCTGTTTTTGTCGTCGTCCTCGTATTTCAGTTCATTCTGAAGCTGTGCTTTTCAACATCGTAAACATCAAATCTGTTGGGAAATCACTTCATCGTTGATACATTTTAGTATTTTGTACAAGAAAATTGGTCCAATTACCGATACGACTTAAAAAGAATAAGTATGACTTAGCAATAATGATAATGATAATGATTAATAATGATAATGATTATTGCTAAAAGACAAATGGGATAAAAAAATATGAAATTTTTGCCCAAATATGAAGTATCATCTTACCATGTGTCTAGCTGAAACTCTCTCAATTTTACTAAGATCGAAACTGCGAGGCATCTGTACTCTTATGTTTTCTTCACAAGTAACCAGCCAATCGAAAACATCTGAAAATAACACTTGATATCGCAAATGATCATCAGGAATGTAGTCTATCTCTGATTTGTCATTCAGCCTTTTAAATTCACCATCAGGTTCAGCTTCACAACTCTGATCTTCAAGTGGCAACGGCAAAAAGAAAGGCTGTTCTGAAAGTACCTTCTCCTTGATTCTTTGCCAACTGTCATTCAAGCCATCCAAGTGTTTACGAACAAGTTCCTTGATGTTTTCATCATTTGCCTGCATTATCTGACTTCCAAGAACATTCAATGAATCTACTTCAGACTGTTGTCCTCCAAGTTGGCTAAATAAATCCTATACGAACAAACAAATAAACATAGGATAGAATTAGAACACCAATATTAAACAATATATTATCAATAATAAACGAAACTATAAAAAAGGTATTAGTATGTTAAATGGACATTTCCTGGGGGAATGCCCCATCGCTCCCTCAAGATTCTACGTATGAAACGTATGAGGAAGACCAATAGATTCATGGAAATACTGTTCAGAAATCTGAAATTGTGCAATTTGACACATTATTGGCTTTCACTTGTCAGCAAAATATGCAATCGACCCTGCAAAATAATTATGTAATAATTACCCTCAGCTGACAAGTTGGATCTAGTTGTCCATCATATGACTCACTGCCATCAATTAACAGTACGTCAATATTTTTCATTGATTCCAAACAACCACTAATCCTCATATAAAATGCATCCATCCCAGCAGCCATTGCGTCATGAGTTTCATTGTCAATCAAATCGTCCAGGCACGTGATGCCACATGTAGTTTCTTCAACAGCTCCGCTATCTCGTCTTTGTTTCAGAGCGAGTTTATGTGCACCAATGTTTCTAAGCTGATCTTCAATGTCACCAAAAGTTGATAATTCCGGAAAATCTCCTTTAGCGATGGCTTCAAGGTCAGTGAAATGTTCTTGGATAAGTGGTGGCATTTCACTTTGACTACCGTAAAAGGATATCTCTTTCTCAAATCTTCCATCGTTGTTCTTTTCTGTACATGCAGTTTTGTCTTTGAGTTTATCCGAAACAATCGAAGTATCATCAGCAGCAATCGTTGTATCACCACGAACAATCTTTGATTCATCGGGGATAATCGTTGAATCACCAGAAAAAACGGTCCAATCATCAGAAATTGAAGGCTTTGGCTCAAGCCCCATTCCTAAAGGTTCAATTGAGCATACTCTGTCAATACCTTCTTCCATAATGTCTTCTACTTTTTCATTCTTCAGATCATCAAACAACACCAAAGTTTCATATTCTCTCCCTATACCTCTTCTTTCAAGCAATTTGTTCTCACCTCTGTCCTCCTTCTCAACACTAACTACTTTATCACTTTCTTCTTGCACAGTCCCTGTATCTTTTCCAATCGGTTCTGCAACAGTTGTAAAAGCAATATCTTCTGCAACATCAACCGGGTATTCTTCATCAGTACCATCTACATCTTCAGATTTTGTCACAGGTTTACTTATAGATGCTCCTATTTTAACCTCATTCTCAACTGCCTCATTCTCAACTGCCTCATTCTCAACTGCCTCATTCTCAATTGCCTCATTCTCAGTTGCTACAATATCAAAGTCAGCTGACTGCCCTTTTCTGTTCTTTTCAAGGACTCTAGAATCAACCTCATCCAACTGGTCACCACAAACAAACTGTTCATCACCATGTTCAGATTTTACAGCAGAGTAAAGTCCATTATTTTCAAAGTCATCAGTTTCAGGCCATCTGCTCGCTACATCACTTATCTTCAATTCGTATATCTGTGCCTCAATTTCTACTTTTTGAACACTTTGATCATGCTGATGACTTTCATTGAATCCTGATCCAGGTTCATAGCAATCATCATGCACAACTTCTGTCCCATGTATTTCGTCTTTCTCATGGTCAGTGTTTGGCTGTATGCTTTCCCACACCTTATCAATTGATATTCCGTCTTCCAAAATATCATCTACAGATGTCATGGAATCTTCAAAAACTGACTTCTCAAGCCAATTCCAGACTCGTGGTATTAAAGGAGATGGAAATGATGAAAAAAGTGAGGGAGGCGATGGCTCATCTTTCAAGTTTCCTGACACGCTGCCTCCACTAGCATGTGCTATGGGGAATGAGATATCACTTTCCGATGCTAAAGACTGTCGCCTGGGAGTTGGTGGTATAATTTGTATCATTGGGAAAGAGTTGCTAGCACATGTGAGATCTAGGGACTGCCTTCTTGGGGTGGGAGGGATAACATTGATATCGGGGGCTGGAATGGACTCCGAAACAGAGCGGTTATAGGATGGCTTCACTATGCAAGCACTAACATTTTCTGATTTAAAAGCAGAAACTGGCTTTATGTCATTTACTGGCTGGGGTGAGGTTCCGTCTTTACTGCTGATCGACAATCGTCGCGGTGTGGCGGGGATGATGTTTATATCTGGTAAATCAAATGAAAGGTTTTCCACTGATGACGATACAAAATCATCAAGTGCATTTGAGCCAACTGATGCTCTCCTTGGCGTTGGTGGAATTACTTGAATGCTTGGGTTATTTGAAACTAGGAAACTGTCGTTCTGTTGAGAAGGATTAGCATTTGATGCAAATTCAAGTTTACGAACAAGTTCAACTAAATCCAGCCGATCATGCTCTTGCGACAACACATCATAAGGTTGAATATTTTCTTGGATCAAAGTGCTACTACGATACAATTTAGCATAGGATCCCTGCATTGCATTAGTTCCTCTCTTTTTATCTTGAACATCATTTGTTATGCAAATATTTACAATCTCTGGTGAAATGACGTCATCATCTTGTGAACGATGGCAAACTACTTCCTGAGGAGGAGATCTTCCAATCTCCATATTTTCCCTGATTGCCTCTTGTTCTCCCTCTAACAGTACTTCAATATTATCAAATTCAGCCCCATTGAAGCATAAATTTCTCTCCATTTTTTTGCTCTCTACATGACAATTGACTTCATGGCAAGTGTTATCCACAAAATCAACTTTTCCGTTTTTGTCCCCCACTGAAATTTCAAATCCATATGTGCCTTCATCAGAATTATTTCCCTCAGCAAGCTTCTTCTTCTCAGTATTCCCCACCTTCTCATCGGCATCGATAATACAATTAAGTTCCTTTTGTGACCGTTCCTCAGAAATCGGGTGTGGTTGAATGAAAGCATCCGCTGGCCTAGAGCTTCTGTGTGGTCCCATTAGCAGCAGCGCTGAATCATTTCCTATGGTTAAGTCTTCATCCATAGACAACTGTACTTCCATTGATAGCGATACATCCATCCCCTGTGGCATAGAACTTGATGTATGTCTGGCAATATGTGACATTGACTCGCCACCACAATGATGGTTTTCATCATGATCGAATGAGTAAATTCCACTTGATTCCATGGAGCATAAAGATGAACTTAATTCTTCCGGATCTGTTACTAGCTCGTTTCGTGGTGCACAAATTATTTTCAGGTTCCTCTGAATTCTTTCGCTGCTTGGCTTTTTTTGATATTCTTTTTCAATCAGGGCATCAAGAGATTCAATCTTTTGTGAAAACTCTTCAATATACTGTTTATCTTCAATGTAAGTAGCAGACTGGTGGTCATGGCAGTCCAGCAACTGTCTGTCATTTACTCCGATCAATAACTTACCTATCTTTCTATCTTCAGTAACTCCATCGCTTCCATGGCACGTAATACTAGCTTTCTTCATATTAAATTGTTCAGCTCTATCTTTCTCTTTTTCTAGGATACTAAAATCATAACATGCCTTGCTTTCAACAACGTCTACTCTGGTAATGAGTTCTTCAGCTGCTAAATTTCTGTTGCCATGTGGCACGCATACGTCATTACGTGCCTCTATATTCTGTACCTGATCTTCACTCACAGCACCATCACAAACTGATGATCCACCTTCAATAAAACTACAGAAAGTCGTATCACTTATCCCAAAGGCGCTTGATCTTGTCCCCAGTTTGTCCCTTTCTCCTTGTAATACCTCATCTGTTTCGTAACTATCTGTTTTTAATTCATCAAAGAGCATTATATCGTTGTCTGTGACTACACTCTTTTCTATAGAAACTTCTGTAGAATCAAGCACGCTATTTTCAAGAAGATCTATCTGCAGCCTATCAAATTCAGAAGTAATCTTTGTCATTACAGGGCTGAACTTTGCCTCGATTTCTGGCGAGGACTCAAATAGGGCCTCAATTTCATCAGTCATCTGGTTAATTGCATTAACATTTTGCTTCATCGCCTACAACGCAATATGATCAATGAACAGTGCGAATTTCATCTACAACACTTCAAAATATCAAGAACAAGAGCAACGCATTTATCAACTACAAATTGCGAGGCTCAATGCAACAAAGTTTATTAACAACTTGAACAAATTGTTACAAGAAACGGTACAAAAACAAGTAATGTACAAAATTACAACTCATATACCAAATAAATTAAGAAAAATGAATGATCCAATAACGACAATGGCTATTAAAAATTCTTTAAAAATAATTACACAAACATTACAAAAAAGACCCATTACGAAAATTTCACGATCATTTCATTAAATTAGAACAATGATCTAGAGTATGATGGAAAGAAAGAATAAGCTACGTAAATATGAAACAAATACCTGCTTCAAATGAGGATTTATAGCCGCATCGGCCATTAAGTTATTACAAGTTTGTATTACTGATGAAGCTCCTTGTATTAAAACATTCAATCTTCTTTCAGTCTCGGTATCACTATTGATCATAGTCTCGATATGACTGTTTACATCCTTGCTGAGCATAGTAAGGGTACTATCAAGTGCATCTAGAGCTTCACAATATTCTTTTGCTTTCGGTGTAGTAGTCGAGATCTCTTCTACATGATCTTTAAAAGATTCAAATTTTGACTTCTGAGCTATCAAGCTGTTTTTGAAGACCTAAATGAAAAACAAGATCAATATTTATCAAATTTTTGACACCATTAACAAAATATTGCGGTAAACATCAAATTAACAATTCATATCTCAAATGAAGCTGTGAGCTTTCTTGTAGAATTTGGCGTTAGAGCGTTTAGAACCAAAAACACTAATGATTTACTAAAACAAAGCAGTGTAAAATTGGTTAATCACAAAATACCCATAATGTGCATACGGACTGAATTTTTGGCCTAACGATAAGACGTTTAAATAACAGGTTAACGTTGAACGGAGAAAAAGGTGGCGAGGATAAAGTGAACATACAATAAAATGGCTAGTATCTTGCTTGGGTTCATTTGGTGACTTGCGAAGACTTTCAAAATCGTTCCGTGCCACATTGATCCATTCTTTCCATTTAAAAACTTCCTTCCGAATCCCTTCGATAGCATCGGTTTCGTTTCTTCCCTTGTCATCCAATGTCCTACTGTCTTTATTCATAACAGGTCGATTTCTTCCAGAAGAACGCTGACTGTCAGTGTTTGCTTGTTCTTTTTCAAATTCTACAGTCTTCTAGTGAAAGAAGAAAGAAGTATATCCATAAATGTTGCTTCCTCCATAACAACGAGGGTAAAAGATTCAATCAGAAGCAAAGTCGTAAGATTGGAGTACTCGCAATGCAAGAGAGATAAGACTGCTGTTAGGGTTCTATTTCAGTTCTGTACTTTTCTTGAAAGTCGTTCTATATCTCCCGTTGAGGAGAACCAGATACTCAATATAATTCATGTCCCTGAAATTATGGAACTAAAAGTAAGAAAAGGTACAAAAGGCCACAAGAAGCTATTTTGCTTATTCTACAGCTTAAGTGACCTTCGAGGAACCACGCTGAGGTGAACAAGGCAAAAGAAGCCAAAAATTGAACATGGACACACCAACATCGAAAAATTATTCATATTAGGTTTGAGAGTGGTTGATAACTGAAAATCTTCAATCAGATAGCGAAGATCTGCGCAAGAAATTGACGTCGGTGCAATAAATCAGCTACTTTTGACAAGAGCGTAAACAAACCTTTCAATTAGGGGTGATTACAAAAAGTAACGATAAGAAAAGCTATAAAAGGTACAAGGAATGTGGATTCCCATCTAATAGACAAAAAATTAGAATGTATGAGAATAGAAAATAGGAGAGCAAAGGCTACCAAAAGTCAAAAATTAATACAAAGATTCTCAATGCTGATTATAATTAAGATATTTTTTAATCAAATAAAGGACGATGTCTGTAAAGAAGCATTATCAACTCTATTCAAATATTAGATAAAAAATTAAAAAACAAGATTACTGCCAAATTCAATGCACTAAATTACCAAAAAGTAATTTACGTGATAAATGAAGAAATTACCCTGTGGAAGAAAATAACGCCATAGTGTACTATCAGCGATTATCCTGAAGTTGATGATTTATCATAAACTGAATTTCCTATCTGATGAAAACTAGACGCTTTGCCACGATGATTTCACCGGCAGGTGTAATGACAACACCTGTCTCAGGACCACCTTAGTTTCTTTGGTAACAACAGTAGCTTCTTACAATAGATCGACAACAAGATTAGGCCAAACAGTTGCCCTATTCGTTTACGTTTTGCAATTAATCTCAAATTTTGTTCCCATTTATCTATGTTTACAATTGATTCAACGATTAAACATGCACAATGATAATACACTGCTCGCAGAACAATATACACATACATATAAATATTAAATTGAAATTGGTTCAACAATTGCTCTGATATTGTTCGAAAATTGCTGATAGATATCAACAGAGAGGTAGTGATCATTTCATTGATAAACAGTTCTCATAGTCGATAATGCCCATTAAATGTTGGAGTTAGGTATTTCTCAAAAATTGCGCTTGCAAGCAAAATCAGAAAACATTACTGAACAAGATCGAGAAAAACAAAATCTCAAATCACAACAAGAGAAGAGTAGCTTAACCGTCAAAGGAGAACATATGTCCTTTGAATATTCGAAGAATCTGAAATTACAATGAGAAATTTTTATGTGAAGAACGAAAAAAATAAAGTCTATGCTTTATATTAACCACAGAGAGCCCAAAACATATAAAAATTGAAAATATCATGATTAAGAAAAGAATAGAAACTGATGATGAAAAATGTCTAGTGTCAAAAATAAGCATAGCATGAATTTTCATTAGGAATACGTTTGAAACTTTAAAGAAAGGAAATATGCTTCTGCAACAAATAAAGCAAATAAATGAGAGAAGATCAATATTGATTCTACCATAATTACCGAAAGTAAAGAGAGGAGTAGCCATCCTGTCTGGTAGTTGAATTCTACTCACTAAAAACCCAAGACAACATCGTAGCAGTGAAAATGGATTTCAAGTTAGCTGTACTCAATAGTTATGTTGCGCCGCTTAGAATCAGGAGAGAAGCACCTGCCTTGGAGCGAGCACACAATTGGACATTACTGAATACACATGGAAGGTAAACGACTGGCCAGCTTCAATAGGGTATGACATGGCCAAATGTAATCTAGAGGCATATCATCGAATATGGAGGGATGGAGAATGAACTTGATATCAAAATTACCAATACCATCACAAGGGTATCGTGAATTTCAAAAAGAGGTAAAAAGCGACAAAAGGAAGCAAAAAGAGACAAAAAAGGCAAAAAGAGGCAAAATTCACTAAAAAGATATGGTAGCCTGAGAAATACTAATAATAATAATAACAGGCGAATACTATGGTTACGTCACGTGGTGTGACCGAAAGCATGACTACTGCTATGGCTGACAATCGTAATCGGCAGATGATAAAAAACTCGAACGAAATCAAATACAACAGGGTTCATAAAATGGATAAAATAGAGTTGATAGCAAAAGCTATAAAAATAGTCATAGAATATCGACAAGAGATCACATTTTTGCCAGATTACTGGGTACACCAAGTTTACCCCAAATCTAGTGCATAATTCTTTATATATCAAATACTTCAAAAACAGAAAGACCAAAATTTCAAAATGTTGAAAAAATACAGAACGAATGAAAATGTGGAATAAATGGCAGAAAATAAGTTCCCGAAAACAGAATCAATCTAAAGTGGATGATTTCAAAATGAATCATGTGAGGTGTGGTAGTAAAACAAAAATGATACAGAATATTTGTTCGGCTAGAAAATTAAGAAAATGAAAGAGAGGAAAGACAAAAGGGTCAAAGATCAAATACGAAGGTCAAAGATCTAATCCATCAAATCGCAAGGTCAGAAAGAATTGTGAAACGTTAAGAATTAAAAAAAATGTGTCCGGTACACCATAACAAAGACAGCTCAAAATTCGATGAAAACATAGCACCCTTTTTACTGCTGAGAAAAAGCTGATATTATAATAGGAGAAACGCGAGGTTTTTAATGACATCATGTATCCGAAAAAAGACGACGTGGGAAAATCTAATGAGCGACAAATATCCTTACGTCCGGGACAAGAAGGGTCGTCAATGAGCTTTGACCTACCATTTCTAGATATCAAAAAGGCACATGAGAACTAAAGCTATCGGTACAAAATAGTAAGAGGGAATTACTAATGCTCATGGAAATCTATCTTCATAGAGCACATGGAACAGTGGATAGCTCCTGGCAGTGATAAGTGGCAGATGGGCACGAAAGGATCTGAGAAACATTAGGATTATTTAAGCTTTACCAACTAAAAAGGGAATCTTATTTACGCTATCTCTCCCTTTTCATTGACTATACAAATTGAAAGAAAAGTGCAAGGTTGCTATGAAACATCCTAGATAAAACGGTAAAAATCATGTCAAGTTGGGGGAAAATATTGAAGATAAGATAACAAATATGCTAAACATATTGCTCTTAATAAACTCAAAAATAACTCAATGAATAGAAACAGATTTAACACAGAGATAAAAACTAGCGTTACCTATTAAATGAAAATAAAAAAATGATCAAATAAATCACCTTAACATCTGATTCCAGAGAAGTACTGCACTGCAAAGTTTCTTTTAATCGGCAATCAAGCGCATTATACTTAAAAATCAATTCATTGATGGCAGACTGTTGATGTCCTGTGATAGAATAGCTACTAGCCAGATCACTGAGAATGGCCGCAGATGAACTGCCTTCATCGATGATGCCCTGTGAAAGGAAAATTGAAGCAAATGTCATTTTGTTCAAGGTGTGATCAGAAAATCTCCTTAAACGCCAACAAACAAACAGTGAATTAAAGGCCAACACGTGATATGTCACTAACCTCGATTTCACGGGTTTCAAGATGAGTCTGTAACTTGTTCTCTAATTCTCTTAAAAAATTCTCAAACAAATAAATCCTAGTTTGAGCATGCGCAACATCACTGATGGCTTTGTAAATGGTATCTTTCCTCTTTGCTACCTCGATCACTAATGATGCATGTCGGACTTTAATGCTTTTCAATGCGAGGCCACCAGACTTATTATAACATGAGGAAGAGATTTGGTCAAGGGAACCAATTGTCTGCTGAATCATTCCAAGATTCTGTTCAGCATTCTAAAATTTGAAAGAGTGCTCAATCAATCAATCAATCAATCAATCAATTAATCAACCAACCAATCAATCAGGTTCAATCAACTCTAATCAAATTCAATCAACAAGTAAAGGGCGATGGGTCAAACAAGCGAAGATTGCCTAAGTCAGTACGTCGCCGATACATCCATACAACCAGCAACACAAAATTGACTCAAAATCATTAAAACATCGGTATCAAATAACCATTCACGTGACTGACGGACCGTCAAACGTTGAAAAAGGCAGAAGACCTGTAGTTTTTCACTGTGGTAACAAAAATTACAACAGGGCGATTAGGCAATGAACTGAAGAGATAATACAAAAGGTTGATAATTGATCGCTGCATGGTATACATGCAACTATAAACAGACATGACAAATACAACTCCTATTTTACAGTTGGAAACACGGTCTTCTCATTGAAAACAGAAAGCATCTATTGAAGGCTGAATTTAAGATGACGAAATTTCCTTTATACAGATGTCTCTTGCACTAAAGATACATTTCGGCTTACTGAATACATGAATCAAATAATCAAAACAGAAAGTCAGGAAGTTTCTGTAATACATAACAAAACAAGAAAACCAACTTCAAATTTCAAGCAGGAAACTCAACTAAAAAAGATTTTTATAAAAGAGCTACCTTTAAAAATTCCAATGATTTAAGCAATGATTCCAGCGATTCCACTGATTTAAATGGTGACGTAAGCAGTTTTTCTACCTTAAGCAATTCATTGGATGCTTCCCTCATATATGCACAAATCTCTTCATCATCTTCGAATCCTGTCTCAACAGAACTCAATGATTGTGATAAAAAATTCCCAGCATCCATCTCATCTATATGTACGAGAGAAGCTAGCCCAGATTCATCACTGTTATCTGAGCGTCTCCTAAGACCTGTACCATTACTATTCACTTCACGAGCTGTTTCTTCTGACATTAAGTCATACTTTGACAACTCTTTGTTATCAAAAGTCTCGCTTTCATGTTCATCGTCTTCTTGCCTTTCTTTAATGACCACTGACAAGTCATCTTCTATCTCAATCCCAAGCACTTTTTCATCATACCCATGAGCCATAAGAAACGCAGATGAAATCTCTAATTTTTCCTCTGTTACCCTATCGCTATCTTCTACATTGCTATCTTCGCAAAGCAACTGGAATTCGCTATTATGTGAGTCTCTGCTTTCCTCGATATGCTGGAAAACAGAATCTTTGCCATCATAGTCTAACAGTGATTTTCCCCTTCCGTTCATATCTCCTTCATTTTCAAATACTTGATCATGCACAACATATTTTCCTAAATTGGCGGCAGCAGATTGAAGACGTTCGCTATAATCAACAAGAATCACCTCTGGATCCATCAATTTAAGAAAATCATCGTTAATCACCACTTGTTTACAAATAACTTCGTCAACCGGTTTGCTATCTTCTTTTTCTTTGTTACCAACTAACATATTGTCTTCATCAACAGATACGATATTTTCGTCAAATTCAGTTGCACCATTATGCGACATATGAACATGTGATACTCTGATTCGTTCAAGATGATTGATCTCATTTTTGATCTCATCAGTCAAGAAATCTAATCTTTTCATACTTTCAATTAGTTCGTGTTGACATTCAGTTGAATATTTCATCTCGTTCTCCTCCAAAACTGACATATCATATTTAATTTTGCCTAGATTTTTAAGTTGATTTCGCAATACTTGCAAGAATAATCCTATCTCATGATCATCAACACAATTCTGCATCTCAGCTAAAAACTGATCAAACCTGTCCTTTACTTCACCAACATGCTCAATTTTTCTACACGTGTCAATCATTTGATTGGCTTTTTCACTAAATTCAATTCGGCTAATGATTTCAGAAGAGACTGACTCCAGCTGTCTTAGCAAATCTGAACATTCTTTGACAATCTCGTCTCTTTCTTTTCTTTCCTGTTCATCCAGATATTCTGGCAAGCTTCTAACCAACGACAGGATATTAGAGCACACATCCTCAACATAATTACACTTATTGCGCAAAGCTTCTAGCGGTGCTGACAAAAGTTTAAAGCTTTTCTTCTGCAATGTACTTTCCATACTTTTTGAGATATCATCAAATTCACTTCTCGCTCTTTTAATGATATCATTAAAGTCAATGACTTTCGAACCAACCTTCCTTAATACCTCAGCTCGAAGATCTATTGTTGCTTTTAATTCAGAAATACTCTCTTGCAATCGTAAACATTGCCTTTCCAGTGGTAAAGCTTCAGCTCTATTTATGTCACTAGTAAACAACAAAATCCTTGGCAGTTCCGATGCAGCATCTTCTTTTAAAACGCTCAGCAAATCTAACGAGGCTTCAAGACAATTCAACTTCCCAGCTATTGTCTGCTCTTTCAAGATTTCTTCATTCACTTTAATCTTAATATTATGTAACCTTTCATTCAAGCTCTTTACTACTGCATAAAAATCTTGCATCTTGGCTTGTGTTTCAGTTACAATTCTCTTCATCATATTGTTAAATGATTCTTTGCTATCTTGTACTCTTCTATCAAGACTCCTTACATTAGATAAAATATTGTCCTTTCCAAACACATCTTTGGAATCTAACGATATTCTTATTTCATTCAATCCACCTTCTAATTCTTCTAAAATCTTTTCGACATCTGCAACAGTTCCAACTCCTAGACATCGCTCAAGGTACGCTGCTTTCATTGAGCATTCTTGCAGTTTTTGATCTATTTCCTTTGTCTCTTTCATCATTTCATTGTATCTTTGCTTGTAACTAGTTAATGTATTTTCAGTGCTCTTCAGGTCTGATTCTATTTTTGAAACTTCTTCTCCAAGGTGAAACATTTGCTTATTTCCAATATTTTGTTTAACTTTCCCTAAATCTTCAAAAACTAAACCAAAACATTTCTCGGCCTCCAAGCACTGTTCTTCGGCTGATTGAGAACTAGCACATTCTTCTAAATCATGTATGATTTCCGAGGTGTGTTCAATCTTTCTTTTTACTTCATCAATTTTCTCAACTATTTCCAAATGGCTGTTTATTTCCTCTTCATTCTTTGTGGTTCGATTCACTAAGTCATGTATTTTCGATTTTATGTGTTCTAAATCAACAAGTAAGCACTCCTTTTCATCATTGACTAGTTTCTTCAAAATTCCCTTACTTTTTTCGGTGAGGAATTCATTATCTTCAGCAACCGATTTGAGCTCTTCCTTTATAACCTTCAACTTTTCATCTTTATTTTCCCAACTGAGCTTCTCTAAGTCTCTACAGTTGCTTTCGATCTCTTCAATTCGTACCAAACAGCTTGCAATTGAAGTGACAAATTCATCCCTCTCCACTATCGATTCATCCAATCTTTCCTTCTTTTCAGATAACTCATTTTTCACTGAATTCCATTCTACTTTCACTTCATCCAACAGCCTTTGCAAGGCAATATTTTCCTCACTGGGAAGGTTTTCACATAAGGATTTACCAACTGCTAAAACAGCTAAAACATCATCATCAAGGCCATTGATTTGATCGACCAAATTATCTCTCTCATTAAGTAACTCTTCCATGCATTGTGCGGCTTTATCCTCCTTCGCAACTGCCTTCTTTGCAATTAGTATCCATTTCAGATTAACGTGCAAATGTCTGTCAATTTCTTTAACCTCTGCTTTTAATCTATTGATCATTTCGGCTTTGCCATTCAATTTGTCTCTATACCCAAGCATTTCCATTCTAATTTCTTCGAGGTAATTTGTGGCGTCGAACTTTGCAGAAGTTGGGAGCTCATTCAACATTGCATCCAAATCTTTATTCAAGCTATTCACGCCATTTTCTATTTCACTGACAGACATCAATGCATTCATTATTCCTAACTGTGCATCTTCTAGGCTTAAATAAAACTTTATTTCAAAAATATCTCTTGGTATTTTCCCTTTGATGGTTAGCAACTTTTCTTGCCATTCATTGAAATCCCTCTGTAATTCCATTAGCTTCTCATCCTCTTTTCTCACAAAATTTTCCCCCTCTACTATACATTCTTCCAGACAAAGCAGATTCTTGTCAATATCCCAACATTCATCATATTCCTCTTCAATTGATTTAACTTCCTTCTTCAACACTTCATATTCTAATGAAATGTTATTCAAATAATCCCTAAAACTGAGAATATTCTCCTTTCCTTTCTCGAATGAGATTGTCTTTCCCATCTCCGTCAGTTCATTAATCCTACTTTTAACCGAGTCACAAGATCTCTCTGCTCTCTTCGCTGATGAAGATATCTTTTCCTTAAGTTCATTTGAGCGTCTTAGAGCTTCAGTGACAATATCACTAGCATCACTGACTTTGTTAAAAAATGCCTTTGTCTTGCTGCTAACTGCAGCAATTTCCTTTCTGGAAACTCCAGATTTGCTCTCTTGCAAAACAAAATTATTGCATTCTACGCTAATTTCTCCTAATTGAATTTGCAAAATTTCCAGTTCTTTATACGGTTGTGCATCAAGCCTAGATTTTTTTTCTATTTCAATTAATCTTTTTTGGACATTCTCTAATTCAATCTCTTTACATTCAATGAACTTCTCCAGAGTCTCTTCTTCTCCTTTCAAATCTTTCAATTTCTTCTGTCTGACTTCTGATGATGCTTTTATGTCTTCTATTCGTTGAGCAGTTGAGATAAATCTATTTGCAATCGGCGTTGCCCCAATACTCTCATATTCATCTTTTCGGTGTAACTTATTCAACTCTTCCCCGCAAGAAACCAATCTCTCGAACAACCACTCTTCACCTTTGATTGACTCGTCAATACTCTTCTCTACATTGTCATATCCAACCTTTTCAATTTCGTCCAATTCCTCAATCAGCTGCTTGATTCCTGTTATGAATTCTAGTTCATTATTCACGGTCTGCATTGTCTCTTTAAATGAAGTGCACATGAAATAAAACTGCTGATAGAGTCGCAGCTTTTCAGCTTCAGGAAGAACGGAACAAGCAACTTGATATTTTGATTCAACTGAATTCAACTCTTCCTCAAAAGAATTCAAACATTGTAACTTTTCTTGCAAAAAGAATATATGTTGATCTTCATCATCAAATTGTTGTGCAGTTATTTCACTCTTTATTGCTTCTATTCTCTTTATCAAAAGCTCGACACCATCCAAAACCATATTAAAATCTTTTTCCACCCTATCAAGTCTTTCATAATCTGATTTGATTTTTCCTTTCATAAAGTCAAAGTCTTCAAGGAATTCAGACTTTATTTCCAGGAGTTCTGCCATCTTTTCCTTTGATACACTCTTAGCCAAGTCCTCTTCATCTTCCAAAATTGATGCAAAAGCTTCATCGATTTTATTCAACATAAACTCATCTTCTTCTACGTCATTCTTCAACTCAGGTAGACTATTTTTCTTTTCATAATCATTATTTTCGCCTTTCAAAGCGATCAACTGCTGAGAGAGATTTGAAATGTCATCTTCATAATTTCTTACAACTGCTTTTATTTCTTCCCATCTTTCCAGTGACTCAGTTTTTCTTTCCAACAAAGTACCAGTTCTTTCATGTAATGATTCAAGAATTCCAACTGTGCACACTAATTGCATATTTTCGGAAGCGTTTTCTTTCAGAAGTAACGCCATCTGTCTCAAATTATCAGTTTCATCCAACATTGTAGAAATGTTCGCTATGTCGCTTTCTAACTCTGCAATATTTGTTCCAATGTCTTCCCCTTCACTTTTTGACTCATAGAACTCAATTCTAGCATTAAGTTCATCACTTCTCTCTTTCATCGATCTATCCATCCTATCACAGAGAAGACTACCCTCCGATTCCTTTACATTCACTTCCTTCCTCATTTGGTTCAGCTGGGTCTTTAGTCTCTCAAAAACTTCTTCTCCCCATACATCCTTACGAGCAAATTCTTTCTCTAACTTGTACAGTTTGCCACTAGAATCTTTAATTCTCCTTATATCATCTAATATGCCTGTCAGTTCTGCAACTGTTCCAACTTGCTTCACACCCATAGAACTTTCAAAAGCTACGGGAATACTCAACTCCATTTTGAGATCCTCCAAATTTTCAAGGAAGTCTATCTGAACTTGGTACCCTTCTATTTCATCATCCAACTTTCTCCCAACTTGATCTATATTGCATTTCATACCATCCAATCGAGCGTCTATAAGTTTCATTTCCTTGTAGGCCACATCAAAATTCACCTTCTCTTTCTTAATAACTAAATCAAGCAATTCCTTTCTTATGCTTTCTTTCATGTTCAACAAAAGTTGACATTTTTCTTGATACTCCCTTAACCCTTCTAAATTTTGAAGAATTTTTGATGGAATAAGATGTCCTGCAATGCGTTGTTCAGTTATATCAATGTCTTCATTTAATTCTATTAAACTGTTTTCAACATCCTTCATGACCGTTATTCTCTGATCTGTAATCTCAATAGTCTTTCTCCAGTTATCTTCATGCTCTTCCAATGTTTTCAAAATCTTCGCTACTTCATTGCTAATTGATGCGAATGCAATCCCCTCAAAACTTGCTCCTAAATTTCTCACATGTTCATCGATAGCTTCAGCTTCTTCAACCAATTTTGACGCTTTAGCTAAACAAGACTTTAACTCACTACCATAATGCCCTTCTTGTTCAAATTCCTTCATATTTGATTCTAATGTTTTCCTTGAGACTATTACTTGCTTAAAGTCCTCTAATCTTCTCAGGTCTTCACTAAAAGCTTTCTCAACTCTAAGAGTCTTTTCTTCGACTTCTGTTATTCCCTCAGTCAAATCATCCACCCTCCTACCAATCAATTCTGCATACTCATTATCCCATGTTGATCTCAAATAATCAAATTTGCTACCTATTTCAGCAACACGCTCCTTACATACCAATATTTCCGTTTCAGCAATTTCAAACAATTCCTTGACTTCACTGAGACTGATACTCTGGTACACGTTTTCCATTACATTGTTGATATTTTCAATCGTAATCTCACTTTCCTTTAAACCAGAGACAACTGATTGCTTACTTTCCAATAACTTTGTGCTACAGTCCAATTCTGTTCTAAGTTCAGAAATCATTTCTACCACATTTTCTTGCTGATATCTGATGTTCTCCTTTTGCTGGAAAGGAAAGTAACCACGATAGTCATTGAAGGTAACAATTTGACTTCTTAAATCTTTTTCAATCTTCTCCAACTCTTTCATAGCTGCCAAAACTGTTTTACAATCCTCATGTTGATTCACTTCCACTCCATTCATTTCCTTGACATTAATGCCCTTTATCTGTTCCGAAAGCATTGTCAAATTCTCACCAAAAGTCAGTAAAACTTTACTAGCTTCCTCAGTTTCTACCAGTTTAGAGCTTATCCTGCTTTTTTCTGTCCTACATGAGTCCTTTATCTTGCCTACCGAGTCTCTACAATTCTTCAATTCACTCTCTGTTAGCATACCCCCAACTATCTTTAGTCTCCCGTTGATTTCTCCGATTTCCTCTTCCAACTTAGATAAAAAGTCTAGCTTTCCATTCAAACTTTCTATAATTTCCTTCAACGAGTCCTTTTCTTCATTTTCATTTCTGAGCTCAAGAAACCTATCTTCAATTCCATTCATGTCAGAAATCAAGTCTTTGTATGACTTGAAAAATCTCGAATTTTCACTCTTCATCAAAATCAAATCATTGCAAGTATCTCTTACAGTTTTTCTCACAATCTTCAATTTGTTCTGCAACATTTTTCCAACTTCAAGATTCACCCATTCTGATTCAAATTCTCGCCAAGATTCATCAACTGTCTCCAGACACTCTTTGCCTTCTTCCAAAAGCAATTCAACTGCCTTGCCTTTTTCGTCAATTGATAAATTTGAGCATTCCCGTAGTTTCAGTCGAATCGATGTAGCAGTACTATCTATTCTTTCGACATCTTCCATCTTCTTCAAGATCTCTTCACAGCACTTTGCCAGCCTTAGAAGCTCATTTTTCTTCATTGAAATATTTTCCTCGATAAACTCAATTTTATTCGTGACTCTCTGTGATTCTAGTACGGGTAGGCTCGCGCGAATACTTTGAATTTCATTTGCATATTCCTTAAAGATCGTTTCAACTGATTCTAGATTAACAATGCTTTCAGAAACAATCCTTTGCAGTTCATTAATATCTTCATTTTCCTTCTTAATCTCACACACGTTCTCCTTGTTTCCACTTACTATTTCTAGTTCTCCTTCCAATCTCTCAAATTTTTGCTTCAAAACAGTATATCTTTCGAATTCAGAAATGATAATAGACCTTTTACTTTCACACCTTTCTACAAAATTTTGCAATTTTTCAAATGACTTCTGCTGTACATTCGTCCATCCTGTGTTAACAGTAATTTCCCTCAACTCTGCAAAATTCTTCTTGAACGAATCTTCAATTTTACTAATACATTCCAAGTCAGCTTCAAGGCATTCCATTTTAACTTCAAAACTATCACAAGGTGTGATGGTAACGCCTATATCATCTTCGGCTGAAACAAAATATGCAAAATATCCCTAGATGATGATGATGGTGCAAAATGACAACGTTCATAACATTCATACAACGTATAAATCTATTAACCAATAAATCTATGATTAAATCTATGAATAAATCTATGAATAAATCTATGAATAAATCTATGAAGCAAAAATTTGAAATATGAACCTTCTTCAATAATCCGAAAATTTTCCTAGAAAATGCTCCGTAGTTATCCTGAAGATTGTGATGAAGATGAAGGAATTATATAATCAACAATATTTCTTCCAAACGCCAACACGCCTTTAAGATTTAGAACTTAAGTATCTGCTAGCAAATGTCATTTTTCATAGATATATGGCAAAAAATGCACTGAAACATTTCAATTGGATAACTGATATTAGTTAATAAGCCCCACCCTCCTAACAGGTTAACTAAGCAACACAAAAAGTTGCTTTAAGATCCAAATACCATTCCTTAACGATTATACGACCAAATTCCATTCTCATTTCTTTCCAATAATACTTATAGATTTATATCTTCTTTCCAATATTGCTTCTATGCATGAGACAAATTAAAATAAATAAAAAATATTATAAGCTTGAATCGAACCTGCCACGATCTGAGCCAAATTATCATCTGCATTTTGCATTTCACTCAAAAGTCCTTTTATCTTGCTTACATCATGGGAGTTCGTCTTCATTTCTTCTTTGATGCCAACAAGTTTTCTCTGCTCATCTTCAAGAGTTTTCAAAACATCGTTGGATTTCAAATCAGTCTCGTTTCCCGCAACTGAGTAAATGGCCTTCTCTAAGTCTTCTACACTCAAAAGAACATTTTCTAACGCTTCCAATTTGCTTTCTGCATTATCCGTTTCTTCAATACAAGCATTCCAAAAAGATTCCTCTTGAAAGAATTTTGAATATTCATCAACCTCTACTTTCAAATTTATAACACCTTCCACTATATTCTTCATCTTAACAATAGCGTCTCCCAAATAACTCAAACTTTGCTCTTTATCAGTTAACTCATTTTGCAGTCCTGTTACTACTGTCAGCAGTTTTCCTGTGAGTGGTGTTGGCAGTTGTGAGCTGGGCTTTGAAAGCTCTTCCTTAATGTCATGTACTTTCCTTGCGACACCACAAAGTTTGTCCTGTAATGCCATTACCTTCTCCAATGCTTCCTCAATCATTGCATTGGTATATGAAGGCAATTTATCACACTCTATATCACTAAGGATCGTACTTGCTTCTTCAATGGCATCCTTGTAAGAACGAAACCTCTCTTTCATCTTGTCTAGTTCTCTTAACCTGCTGGCAATCACTTCTTTTCTTTGCTCAATTCGATTCAAGTAGTCGCTCATCATCTGTTTAGTTTTCACCATTGCAACACCATCATCAAAACTATCGGTGATCAAATGAATCAACTCCTGGCATTGCTTCTGTGCAGTTTCATACATTCTGATATCTCCCTTTAAGTCCTCAGTTACAGCATCCAACATCTCTCCACATTCAAAACTTTCCAATAATTCAGAAACTTGCTGATCAGTTTGTGGTAGATCCAACAAGAACTTTTCACAGTCGCAAAAAGCTATTCGACCCATTCGTGCAAGACCCAACAATGGCTTTATTTTGTCAATATGAACTGATATCTCACTAAGGCAATTAATCAAAGTATCTTTATCATCATTACATAAAGTGCCAACTAAACTCTCTAATTCTATTTCAAGCTTTGCTATTTCTTCCTTCCGTGAAGCAACTCTCTTTTCTACTTGTATAATGATGTTCACAACATTCTCATCACAGATTTCTAATTTCTCTACTACCCTGTCCATGTCAACAACGAGTTTCTTTTCATTTTCAATTGCTGATATTAGTTCAATCTTCCTTTGCAGTATCTCACAGCCAGCCACGAATGTTCTTTTCTTTTCCTTTAAGTTCTCTTCTACAATATAAATTTCTGAAGCATGAGACTCATCGATATTCAAATGACTGATTTCATTTTCCAAACCTTCAATTGCTTTCATATGGCATAGCAGCTTGTCCCTACCTGATTCTAATTCTTCCATTGCAATCCCAACTATTTCTTCTTCTTTTATTGCCTCTAATTTATCTCTAATACTATCAATAGTCTTTTTCACATCAGCTTCTTTTTGAGCTTGCAATATATCATCCTTCTTCTTGCTCAAATGCTCCTCAATCCCTTTCAACTTCATATTGCAATGCTGTAAACTCTCTTTCAATCTGCTTTCCTCAGGTTCTGGGATATAGTCGATAATGTCACAGGTAGACTGTTTACAATTCTCAAAATTTTCCAACATCTGTTTCAACAAGTCGATATCCTTATTGCATCCTGCAAGTTGCTCTTCAATAGAATCTTCCTTTCCTTCTCGTCCTTCAATATCATCACTAATTGTGTGCATTTTCTCTAACTCTTCTTCTGTTAGCCTCAAAGTTTCTCTCGCCTTTTGGCATGTCTCTCTCATCTCTACGATCTCACATCTAAGTTTGCTGAATATATTTTCTAACTGTCCAATATCACATGTAGAATGCTTGACAAAGTTCTCGTCCAATGAACTTTCAGCCAAAAGTGTATGTATTTCACTACATTGTTCTTCAACTGTTCCAATGATGTCATATGCTACTTCCAATTTATCTTGGCCATCAGTTGATTTTACATCGAGGCTGTCGCGAACAGTCTGCAACTTCTCAATATTCGCCCCGACTCTTTCAATGTTCCCCTTAATGACTGACTTTCCATATAGAATCGCTCTTTGTTTGTCATTAGGAATTTTCAACTGACCAAGCCTCTTCATCAACTTTGCACAAGTGACCAACACGTCTTTAGCATCTGCACATTTTATGCTACTTGACTCAACTTTGCTCCAAATCCTTTCAACATCTTCAGTCCCATTTCCAATCAACTCCTTGTGCAAATTAACCAACCCAATCATATCATCAATTGATTCAGAATTCTCCACATCAACATCATCAATCGTATCCAATGCATCACTTATTCGTTTCAAACTTCCATTTGACTCCTCCAAGTCCTTCTTGAAAACATCGATCGCCGACATCCTCTTTGATATTCCATCAACCTCCTTCTGATTATCTGTCATTTCAATATCACATCTTACCATGAAACCGTCATAATCCGTACTCTTTATATAAAGTCTATTTTCTTTCAAATCTTCCCTTAACTCAGCAATCAGTAGTTCACGCTTTTCATATTCTTCCCTCATATTTTGAAGACATTTTTGTTTCTCAGCAATCGTCATATTGTCACTCTCATCTACGACTTCAAGTTTCTCCTTTTCAACAGAAAACTCTTTGAATCCGGATTTTGAGCTATCCAGTGCTCCTATACATTTTTCAAATATGAGGCATTTTGACAGTGTCTCACGGAGTCTAGTCTCGCACAATTCCATTTCAGTCATAACAATATGATCTTCATACAAGTTGAACTCATCTTCACCTAATCCTCTCTTCAGTTCATTCACCTCGCCTTCCAAATCAGCAGCTCTTCTCTTCATTTCTTCAATTTCACTTGACTTAATTTCGTTTTCACACGTGCATTGCTCTGAATCCAATTTTGAGTAAATAGTCTCAATTTCATTTTTCAAGTCCAAAAGCTTTTCCAAAATTGCCAGTTTCTTGTTGCAACGACTTTTTCCAACTTCCAGATCTCTTGTCATAGAATCAGTCTTCTTACTAACATCCCTTTTAATTTTTATCAACCCGTCTTTTTCTTCCTGTGAAAGAAGCTCCAATATATTATCTATTTGGTTCATTTCTACCTCCACATCCTCCCTTGCAGAGCTCAGCTTTTCCATGCAAAGATCGAATTCCACTATGGCATTCTCTACTTCGCCAAGTGTACAATGTAGGACCTCTGGAGGATCAAACTTCATCGAAATAAAATTTCTTGCTTTCTCTTGGAAAACTTCCAGGAGTTTATTTATGCCAGTCAACTCTTCAGCTTTATCTAAATCATCTTTAATCTCCTCCTTGCATGAATCAGCCAAACCTAAAATTTGTCTTTTCATTTCACCATATTGCTGCTGTGGTATCCAACTTGATATTGCCTCAAGTTCATAAATCATTCTCTCAGTTTCTTCAATGTTTCTTCTTTTAACCATAACGCCACTTTCTATATTTCTAATTTGCGCAGCAACTTTTCCTTCTTTTGATGACTTTTGATGATTCTTATTTCTAAATAATTCCTTACTAATCGTCTTCATTTCGTCATCTAAACACTCAGCCTTCTTTCTGCATTTAGCAAGCTCTTCGTTGGTCCTTTCTGCATCCAAGATATCAATTCTTGTAATTTCCTTTTCTCTGTTGAATTCTTCCAAGAAACCCATTGTGTGTTCACTTTCCACTGAAAAATCAACATTACAATTTTCCATATGATCTATGAATTCTCTAAACACGGATGGTTCAGCAATGATCTTTTCACTTTTAAGCTCTGAATGAAAAGACTTCACAGTTTCATTTAATTCTTTCATTTCATCTAACTTCTCCCGAAAATGTAAGATCAATTCTGCTTCCTGTATTTCCTTTGCAATTCCAGATTCCAAATCTCTTATTGCCTCCTCTGTTCTCTTTGACTCTTTCAGTAGTCTGGATTTTTCATTATCAGAAAGATTTCTCAAAAATTCTTCATCTTGAAAGGAACATTCTTTCAATTTATCCTTTATTGACGTAACGAGCTGTTGCTTTTCCTCCAAATTAATAAGTCTAATCTTCAATGTTTCCTTGTCGTTCTTAGCTTTTTGCTCAATTTGTTCCTCTATAGCTTTCAATTGCTGCATTGCTTCCTTCAGACAAGCATTCCTTCCCACAATTGCCTTCTCAATGTCTCCTAATTTTTCATGCCTCAATATCAATCCATCTTTGGTTGCACTTAACATGTCATTGACATTCTTCAATTCATCTGTCAATTTCTCTTTCTCAGAGTTCAAGCCTTGCACCTGAGCAATTGCTGTCAAGTGCTTCGCAATTTGCTCTTGCTGTTTTTCTATCCTCCGTATAAATTCCTTTGCAGTTCGCATATCCTTTTCTCTATCATCAACTTGCACCTGTCTTTGAGCAAATGAATGCATTTCGCTTAATGATTTCTCAACATCAAAAACTGCAGCAGAAATCCCCAAAAGTGATAACTTATCCTGTTCAATATTCCGCTTCTTAATACATTCATCCTTAGCACACAAAATTTGTTCTTTCATTTTTTCTCTGAACCCTTGCAGAATCTGGCTAGCAACAATATCACAAACATCGGCTGACTTTTCTAATTTTTGGAACCCTTCTTCCATCTCCGTTTCACACATTCTTTCCTGGCACAGTGATAATTCATCAATATATTCTGTCAGCAAGGACAACTGACTATTGGTTTGCTCTTCACTTGAAATCTCATCTGCCAATTCCGTTGATACGAAGAGTAAACTTCTGTTTACTGTCTCTTCAGCATCGTTTACCACATTACTGATAATTCTCATCAATTTCTGCATTTCGACCAACTTTCGTGAATTTTCACGAAAAGCTTTCTGTACAACGTCAACTTGAAATTCAGCTTGAGTTTGGACAGTCAAAGGAATATAATCAGAGCATTGCTTGAATTCTGATGCTTTCTCAAGAAGATTTTCACTCATCTCTTGCAATTTGAACTCATAAAATTTCAATAAATCTTGGATTTCCTGCACAACATCAATGTTCTTTAAGTCTTCCATTTTATCATTAAATTCATTTGCATCAACTTTCATCTCGTTTAATGTTTCATTCAGATTTTCTTTCATTTTCTCTGCTTGCTCAAAATTCTCATAATTCATGGTTAGCTTTTGCTGAATCTCCAGATTCTTTGATGCAACCAAATCAAGCTGTCCTCTCAATGCCACACACTGTTCTCCTCTCAGATCCATCGAGGCCTGGCTAATGGTCTTCTGAATTTCTGGAACTCGCTCTGTCACACTCGCAATTTCCTGAATGGAATCATTAAGTCCGCTAATAACGACCATTAAATCTTCTTCTGCCAAAATTTTATCGCATCTTTGGTCCAATTCTATAACAACAGCATACAAATCTTTTATTTCATCCTCCATCTGAACCATCACTTGCTTTGATTTAAGTATCTGCTTTACTTCAATCTCCAATTTCTCTAGAGAACCTTCAACTGATTGTGAGACACTGTCCAGTTCTTCAATAACGTCAGCAGGAACTTTGTCAAAATCTATATCTGCAGTAGATTTAATCGTTAACATTTCATTTCTAGCTTCTTCAATCGCTCTTAAAATCTTTTCTATATCTTCAATCGAATCTCGAGTTGCTTCAGAACCTTTGATTTTTTCAGCTTCCCCTGCATATTTGCTTAAAAGGCATTTTATAGAATCTAGCCTCAATATGGAATCCTTCACCATCTCTATACTCATTTGATGCCTATATGCCTTTTCAGCTTCATGTAGCTTCTCTTCTAACTCTGCTTCAGTTTGCAATAGGGTCTCTTTTTCTTCTGCGGGTAAATCTATAAAAAACTCTCCTACTCCTTCAGCTAGAGCCACCTTAACAGCATCTATCGCTTCTTGGGCTTCTTCTAGATTTGCTGAATGACCAATAGTCTCAACGGTTTGTCCGAGAAGGTTGTTGGCAGCCATTTGAAGCCTCAAATTTAAAGACTTAAACTTATCTTCTTGCCTAGCTGAATCTGTTTTCAGGTCAAAGAATTGCTCACATTTGGCGTTCAGATTTTCTCTAGTTAACTTACAAATTTCTTCCAGAGCTTGTATATCATTTAGCAATTGTGAAACTTCAGCAACTGATCCCTCAACTTCATGTTCATCCAACTTTTTACACAAGTCTGGAATATCATCCAAGACAAAATCAACGTTTTTCAGACAATGTTTTATTGAATCAATACAATGCTGTAAATTGTTGCTATTTGCCAATTCATTGCTAATTTCATCAACTGTGTTGATGCTCTGTGAGTGTTTGTTAATTCTTTCTCGCAATTCTTCAATGCTTTCTAATTCCTCTATTGACTTTTGAGCTGATTGTTCCGGTCCAGTTTCAAAAAGACCAACTGTTGCATCAACATAATCAACAGCTACTCTGAGTTCCTCTTGTGGGGGTTCTCGGTTGTTGTCCTCTGTGTTACTTCCATCAAACGCACTCTCCTCTTCGACAATAACGCTGTCATCTTTGAAGTTTACTCCAAGTCCACTTTCAACGTGTGCATCAGTTTGGGGCTTTATTTGATCTTCAGACACAACCATTTCATTCATCTCATCATCTAGTTCTCTCTCTACATCAACTGTTACGGCCATTTTGGCACAAAGTACTAACAGCCTGTCCTTTGCATCATCAATTACTACAAAAAACTCCTTATTTTCCGCACTACTTACGACATCTTCTACAAGAGTGTGTTCACTAGCAAATCTATCCAAACGCTCTGATAACATCTGAAATTCTTTCTCATTTAAAAGATGACCACGATCTTCCATTTGTTTGATTTCATCAAGGCACTGCTCTAATTCACTCTGCTGCTTTTGCTTCAAATTTATATGACTTTTAAGAAATGACAGTTGACTATCAAGAGAATGCCTGCACTGATTTGCTCTATCTATCAACATAACCATTTGCCGTTTAATTTCTTCCTGACTTTCAAATGGTAGAAATGCCATCCCATAATCATCAAACTTTTCTGAAAGTCTGTTTTCAAACTCTTCAAAGTCTTCTTTTAACCTCACTAACACCTCATATCGTTCATCAATTCTTCTACCACCGTTTCCACGTGATAGAATTCCTTCAGCTTCTTCCAGTCTTCCTAATGATCTCACAATTTCATTCTCGAGTGCCTTCTTCCTTTCTATTGCATTTCGTATCATTAAATTTTCATCATTCAGACTTGTTTCAATATCACCTTTTAAACTCATCACATCAACTAATAAATCATTCAGTTCAATGGAATTTTCCAAGCATTCAGATGCCAGAAAGGAACTTTTAACTCCTTCAATTTTATCAATGATCCTCTCAAAGTTAGATCTTTTCCTTGACAAAACTTTCTCCATCTCCTCAAGATCACTCTGTCCTCTCTGACCACATTCACTCTTCTTAAATTTCACCAGTTCGTCATAAATCAACCTAAGTTCTGAAACACATGCAACCTCTTTCTCATCCAAAGTCTTCAATTTCATATGATGCGACTCTAAAATTTCCTGCAAACGAGGCAACAACTGTTCCAATAAACATATCATTCCATAACAATTATCAGCCTCGGTTTCAGGTAATTCAATTTTCATACTATGCAAACTTCCAATCAACTGCCTTGTTTCATTTTCAACTTCTTTTGCTGTTAATTCTATTTTTCTATAGTCTTCCATCATATCGTTAATACTCATTCCATTCATTTGAAAATTATTGATACGCTCGCATATTGCATTAACAAATGCTTCCTTGTCATCTGTCATTTTCTTTAACATACTAAATCGTTTTGCGATGCTCTCAAATCCATGCATAATTTGTTGTAAATCGAACTTTATCTCCCTGTTTAAATCCCTTGTTTTCAATGCGATTGCAGACACTTCTTTTTCATCATCGCCTTCCAAATTACTTGCACAAAATTCATCCGCACGCTTGAATATTCGTTCTATCTTCTCTTGTTTTTTTTCAAAACCATCACACAAATCACCTAATTCTTCTTCACCTTCAACAAGTGACATCAAGTCCCTAACCTTGAAGTTCTTCATTCCTTCCTTTATGTTATTTAACATTTCATCCAAACTCTTCAGGTCTTCAACAACCTCGGACTTTTCCTTGTATTTTCCCGCAAGGTCAGCCTGCATTTGCTTTGCTTCATTTTCAAATGAATGCCATAACGAGGTAATTTCTTCCACTTCTTTCTCAATTTCATTATACCCATTTACATTTCCTTCAGTCAACAGAGATCCTGCCCGTCGAATCGGTGAAAACAATTCTCTTTCTTCATGTTCTATTTCCAGACAACATTTATTTGTTTCACTCAATTGTCTGTCAATTTTTGACTTGTCACTTCTCTGCAGTTGTGTTGATTTTAATTCCACAAACTTCCGAATTCTTTCTGTTGCATTCCTAAAACGATCTCTTTCATCTCTAACTTTTGATATATCTGAAATTTTCTCGTCCAGATACTGCCTATAATTCTCTAATTTATTGTGAGCTATAGCAAGGTTATCTTTACAAAATATTCGATTTTCTGAACAGCATTCATCAACAGCATTTTCAACGTTCAGTATCTCATCTTCGATTTCTTTTACAGCCTCTCTCTTGTCACTCAGGAAACTCAGAGTGTCTACAATGTCTAGCTCTTCTGTTTCTTCGTCAGCGATCACATCATCTATTTTTTTCATAATTTTACTTACACTTTCCTTACATATTTGATCTTCATCTTTTGACCTTTCACAACATCTAAAAATCTCCGATTTTCTTGATTCAATCTTCTTTCTTATGTCATTCAGTCTGTCACAGATTCTTTCCATCCTCATGTTATGCTCATTAAAATCTTCGAGTTGCAATCCACAGGCTTCGACAGAGGAAGATATCAATTAACATAGAGCTCAAAATCACATCTAAATGAAATCAAACTGGCACAGTTTTTGGCTGAAGAATTCTTCAGCACAAAAGTACTAATGAAGAAATGCAATACAACTAAGTACCATAAATCATTCCTATAAAAACTTCATGGAGAATAGAAAACCAGAAGTAATTGGTAATAAGTTAATTAAGTATAGTAAAACTGTAGAAAATTGTTGTTGAAATAATATGTAATAAACTATAAGTTCGTGACAAAAGATCCCAAAATAATTATGATAATGATTCAGATGCTGAAAAACAATAACATCACGTAAACAACATAATTGTTTACAAATAAACGTTCAGAATCGATGAAAAATAAATAAATCTCCGCTCTACCTGCATCAACTGTAATTTTGCAAATCTGAGATACTTGTTTTCCGATTCCATCCATTTCTTTTTCAATTTCACCTAAATCTTTCATTTCTGCCTCAAAATTTTCAGTAATCTTTGGGTGAAGACAACGCTCCAAATTTTCAATCCATAATTCTATATTATTAACAGCAATAATTCCTTCTTTTATAGATTTATTCCAGTGATCGACTTTCCCCTTCCAACTTTCAAGATATAGTTTTGCAGATGATATCTTCCTTTCTGAGTCATCTATTGTTGATAAAAGCCTGTCTTTCTCTTTCAAGGGCAAACACAGCGCATACACTTTGTCAGAGAGCGACCCAAGCTGGAACTCGGCTGCTGAAATCGAGAGTAGAAATGGATCGAAAATAGAATAAATAGCTTCAAAGGTGAGCGAAATTTTCATATCCAAATCAAATTGTTCCCTGCCTTTCTCTAAATTCCTACACAGTTCATCATTGCACACCTCAAATTCATGAATCTCTGATTTGCCGATCACCAAATCTTCTTCCATGCGTGCGACTGCATTCAATAAGTTTTCCAATCCTTTCTCATAGTCTGACATTTGTTTTGATATATTTTGAATTTCAGCGTCCTCTATCAAATCCTTAATAGCATCGAGGGACTCTCCTAGTGAATCAATCTCACTCTTCATGAGCTCTTCTTTCGATTTAAGCTCTTCCAATGTCTCTTCAACCTCCACCATAGAACTAAATTCATTTAATTTCTTCATCATTAAATTCTGAAATTCATCTCGAATTAAATCTGAAATTCTCATATACTCATCAACTGATCTTTCTTGTTCATCTACTTGCTTCAATTCTCGGTCTGACTCTTCTGCAATCTTTCCTTGTTTTTCTACCATATCTTCAAAATCTTTAAAACTCAGACTCGAAACACGTTGCATAACTTCTTCCCTATTCGTATCTTTCAGATTACTCTCAAGAACTTTCCTTGCGTCCAGGATTTTCTGTTTGACCTCTGTGACATTTCCTCCCTTAATTTTACCATAATAAAAACTTGCAATGAACTTTTCGCACTTCTGGATTCCATCATAAAACAATGATTTCAATGGTATTACTTCATTAATCTCCACCATCCTGTTTCGCAACAAATCTTTGGTTTTCCTACATTTTTCAGACACCTCTGCAATCGACTCTCTTTGCTCTTCACCCTCAATCTCCTTCTCCATTTGAAATAAATCTGATTCGTATTTTCCAACTTTCTCCAAGTATCTCTCCGAATATTCTCTTGAATCTTCTAAGCTTAAAGACGAATCAAAACTTAATCTATTCAAGCCTTCTAAAATCGACCTGCATTTATTTTCAACTTGAAGATTCATTCCCATTATGTTTAGTTCCAATAACGTATTGTCCAAGTTATCAGTAATGTAATCCAGCTTCTTCTGCAGAACTGCCTTCAATTCAGACGTAGCCATCTTTGATTCCATAACTTTTATCTCCTGCACAGTAGACTGAAGACTTACGATATCTTCCACAATTTCTCTTTTAACGTGCGTAAACACATGGAGTTTCTCTCTTGCATCAGTTATATCTGATGATGATGATATCAAATCATTTCTTAATGTTTCAAACTTCCCTGCGATAGAATATGCATGCTCAGAGACAAGCTGAAACTGCTCAACTGATTCTATGATTGCCTGAAACTGCAATTCATGTTCACCTAATATAACCATTAATTCTGCAATTCCAGTCACGTTCTGTTCTGGGAAACAATTCTCTATATCACATGATTTCTTTTTCAAAGTTTCTAATTCTTTCACAGTATGGTAAGCAGTTTCTTTAACACTTTCAAGATCAGATGTAGTTGTTGTCGATGATACTATCTTTACTAAAGCTGCCATTTTGTCTTCAATTTTTAAATTAGCTACCTCTGTAGCAAGTGCATCAATAAGTTCTTTTGATGTTTTAAAATCTGCAAATGCCTTCTCTTTCTTTTCTTTCTCTCTTCTCAAAACATCCTCGATTTCAGTAAGCTTTTCTTCATAAAGCTTCATTCCTCTTTCGCCTGAATTCTCCATTACTCGCGGTTTTAGCAGTAAAGCTTTCTCCGTCAGATCGAGGCAAAGTTTCACAGAATGGGACAATGCAGCTAATTCATCCTCATCCCCGTTCTCGTCTTCTTGAGGAGACCAAGGCTGGTTCAACATGGCTACCTGCAAAGTCAAGTGATCTATTTCTGCAATTAACACTTCTCTCTCTTTAAGTTTTTCTATTTCAACTCTAATGTGATTTTTCTTTTCATCTACTTGGTCAAACATTTCTTTAACCACTGACAACATTTTCATTTTGACACTAACTCCACTCTTGTCAGGCAATTTCATTATCTTATCTTCAATATCTGAATTTTCATCAATAAAGCCTATCATCTTCTCCAATCCACATTCTAAGTCTTCCATTAGCATAGGCCTAGATAGATCTATTGATCGATCAATTTCATCAAATTCTCTATTCAAACTATCCAGCTTTCCTTCAACTTCGATCTCCTTCTCCAGATCTGATCTTTCCCTGTGAAGTGCTTCAGCAATTTCATCCCATTGCCTTTTTACATTCTCAATATGCACATTAATTGCTCTCCTTTCATCACTTCCGATTGGTAAACGGGATACTTTCCCAATAACATCATCAATTTTCTCCATCTCAGCATCTGATTGTAAACATACCGCTAAGTGGCTTTCCATTTTTTCATCTGTATTCTCACCAGCCACTCTTACTTTTGTTCTTAATTCTTCCAATCTGCTTTCAATCACATTCAACTTTTTTGTTAATTCTTCCTCTTCTTCGTCAGCAATATGTGGCACAGTTTTCTTTGAATTTGATCTGGATAATACAAACCTTGCGCTAGCAACACCAGACAACCCAACCAAATCTTCTTCCTTATCTGTTGCAACATCTACCAAGTTTTCCCATCCTTCCTTCAACTTTAGTAACTGCTCATGGAATGACTTTTTCCTTTCAATAGGAAGCCCTTCTAAAATCTTTTCTCCATTCTTTATTAGCATCTCGTAAATTCGTTCGTGATGTTTAATGTCTTCGCAGACTCCCTGATGAGTCAACAGAGCCTCTATATATTTAGATTTCCCTGCAAATTCGTCGATATCTTGTGATACCACCATACCCATTCTTCGCATCCATTCAACAAATCCTTCCAGATTTTCATAAAAATCCTCTTGGCTCGAAACAAAACTATCAAAATGTGATTCCTTGTGAGATGCTCTTTCACTCAAACTGCTCCATCTTCTAAACAAAACATCCAGCCTCGCACTGAAACTCGACTTTTCAGCTGATGGAATCGCACTTAGCATACTTTTACCTCGTTTCAAAACAGCCTCTATTCGGCTTTTCCGTCGATCCATTTCTTTGTAGACTTGCTCATGCCTTCCAAATGCTTCCATCATAGCATCCTCATCTGAAATCGAGGTCAAGTCGCTACTGAATACCAGTTCTGCCTGTTGTACCCAAGCGAGGCAATCATCTACATCATTAGCCACCTGAAGATGATCAGTTAAATATATTTTACATTTTTCATCAAAATTTAAACAATCGCAGCTAGAAATCAACATGGGAAAATTATGCGTTTCCGGAATAAACTCAAAATGCAAAGTTTTTCATAACTAAAATAATCTCAAAATTTCAAAGTAAATTTATAAAGAATATCATACGTACTTCTAATTTCTCATTTGTCTTTTCTTCCAAATCACGAATGTAATCCTCTCCTTGTTTCTTTATTTCTTCAAAATATCCTTTCAGCTCTCTAGCTTTCCTATCCAAAGAATTCTTATCCCCTGCGGGCAGATCTTTTGAAATACGCTGTGCGTTTTCCAATAATGAATCTAAACTAGAGAATTTCGCTTCTATCGAGGTTACAATAATCCGCGAAAGAGAGAGATTTTCCTCCATAAATTCTTTCTCCATATCTGGAAATTCATTGATCACATTCCTCAACCAATGACAGAAGTCTTCAATTTCTTGCATACATGAGTTTCTTTCCACACTTAAACTGCGAAGTCTTTCTTCCTCTCTCATAACCAACCCATTCACAGCTACAAAACGATCTTTGACTGTTTCTTGTAGGGAAACGAGGCTAGCACTCAATGGGTTTTTATTGTTCCCACACAGCAAAGTCTTAACAATGCCTTCCTTAATTTCAAGTTCACTTTTCATCGCCTAGAAAATATGAAAATGGTATGAATATGAAATATGAAAAAGAAACCAACAATAAAGTGAATAAGAACAATCTAATGCTAACTGGAAATATTTGGGACATCATGATATCTTATTGTTTCAATCACAAAGCGAACAGCTAGTACTGAAAAAAATTAGGAATCATGTAAAATTAAGTTATGAATGAAGGGGTGAAAAACAGATATAAAAATATAATGTGGATAAAGAAGAAATTAGCGCGTTGGACTCTAACATCCTATGTATGAAAGAAAATCGTAACGACTAGATCGAAATGAACTCTGGTAGTTTGAATATTCTTAAATCCGAAGAAAAAGATAGCTCATTTGTTCTCAACAAGATGAGAACCACTTGAAAACAACAACATGAACCAATGACAAAATGAGAAAAAATTACTTGTAATGTCTTGAGCTGATCAAGAACAGTTTCTGAATCTTGGTATAATTCTTCTTCATTCCTGAGAATTGACTGCAAATCATTTAACCATTTCGTGCAGCCTTGCAAATGTGAATCAAGATCAATTTCACTATTCAGTGTTTTATTTTTCATCTTTGTCTGAATTTCATCCGCTTTTTTCACCAATCTTTCCCGGTATTTTCGTGATTCTAAAAATTTTTCATTCAAATATTTGGAGGAGTGAGAAGGCAACTTTGAACAGGTTCTTTCGATGTCTTCTTGTATGATTTGTTGAGCAGAATTGATTGAATTCAAATCTCTTTTAATATCCTGAAAAGAGTTGTGATCAGAAATCAAACAAAACTCAACAATCCTAAATCCATTACTTATAGAAGGTTTACAAACAACCTAAATATAAAAAACAGAAATGACAAACTTTACTCATGAAGTTCAAAGAACAAGCATCTCGGGTGCGAAACTTTTGTCAATCAAGTATTTACTATTCTAATTTAGACCTTAAATGTTTTCAAATATAACCAAGTAGTTGCTCCTTTCAACTATCTAATTAATTAGTTTAAATTAATTCATTTTGAACTTCATCTTAGATATTGTCATAAACATTGCCAATTGAGAATAAAATTAACATTGTCAATTGAGAATAAAATGAGCATTGCCAATTGAGAATAAAATTAGCATTGCCAATTAAGAATAAAATTAACGTTGAGAAAAACATTCCTAGTTGAGAGTAAAATTGCTATGACTTTAATGGCAAGAAGATTTTATAGATAAAACTTCACTGAAACGTAACTAAAAACATATGTATTCCATGAGGATAAGAATATTTAAAAGCAAAGAAATTCACCGAATGCTACTTACACAAAGCTGCTTCTGAAAATTCTCGAAATCTGACATCGCACAATCCGGATTAAAAGAATCCAACTCGGATTCCAAAATGCCGAGGTTACTATTACAATTGGAAATTAACTCTAAAACATCATTGCTTGCTATAAGTAGCGTCCTCGTTTCATGTTCTCTTTCTGAAATCTGATCACCGAGATCATCCCATGATTTTTCCAACGCTCCTACTTCATCCTTTAATCTTTTTCTACTTAGTTCAGTCAGATGTGGTGAGATTTCCTTCATAATTTCCGTCATATTTATCAATCTTGAGGAATGCGATAGATGATCGTTCATTATATTCTAAAAATGTAAAAAGTAGATAAGAACTAAAGAATAACTAACATAAATAGTTCAAAATTATCAAAATGATAATTTTTCAAAACTTTCCTTTTCAAAATGAAAATAAAATACCTCTGCAATATCAGCAACTTCTTTCAATCCGTTGGGATGAGATCGATTTATCTGGCAATCGACAGCAAGTTCGCTACTCAATCTCTGAATTGACTTTGACAGATTTTTCATCTCTTCTTTTAACATATTGTTCTGAATGTCAATTGAGTTCAAATCTTCTTCTCTCTTCTTTATCAAATCTTCAAGATTTCGTCTCAGCTCTCGTAAATTCTGAATTGCGCTTGTAACATCTTCTGAATCTTGGTTCTCATCTTTTATGAATAAGGAACGTTTCTCTAATGTCTTCATGTGGCTAGTCTTCTGATTCAGGGTCTTTTTAAATGTCTTTAATGAAGCAAGAATTATGAACGCAACATCAGCAGAAGTTGAAAAGGAAATAAAAAACATTAGAAAATGGTAGAAGCAAATGAAAAAAATTGAAGATAACATTTGAAATAGAAAATATATGCATGTGTGTCAAATGTAAATACATATATATATATATATATATATATATATATATATATATATATATATATATATATATATATATATATATATATATATATATATATATATATATATATATATATATATATATATATATATATATATATATATATATATATATATATATATATATATATATAACAGACAATTAATTTCACGTTAAAACTATGATTAAAACAAAAATGGTATTCAAATATAAGAATAGCTGATGCAAAAATACCTTGAGCTTCTTCAATTCGATATCAATCCCCTGTAAATCAATTCCTCTTCTAATTTCAGGTTTCAAAGCACTTTCACATTCGTTTAAAATTATCTGCATCTTATCACAATCAGATCTGAACTCCTTCCATTTTCCATACTTATCCTCAAATTTAGATTTCACACCGGATGCAGTTTCACAGAACTTTGCCCAGTCATTTTCTAATTTCTCGAGGCTTGCTTCCAAGTAATCCTAATAGAAACAAACTAAAAAGTTGAAATCAAAATACAGTTGAGCAACAGACTGTTCTAGTGAGAACTGAAATCATTAAATAAAAAAACCAGACTAGTGATGCATGTTTTGCCCGAGATTTGATGGGAAAATTAATAAAGAATCTGCACACTATGTAAAATAAACTTTTCAACCTCCATAATCTGCTGATATGGTTTCTGCAAATAAGGAAAGTCATATATATAGTAATTAAACAAAAATTGCACAAAGTTCAAAACAAACCTTCATTTCACCAGTGACAATTTTTAAAAGTTCATCACCAAGATCATAAACATCACCAATCATCCGATCATTTCTTTCCATGTCATCCAACAGACCCTAAAACAAAAGTACACATAATAGCTGTATATATACAATATATATATATACAATATATATATGCATAATTTATATATATATATATATATACAGCCTTCGGAATTTACGGCGGCATTCGGCACTGCCGTCGTGAATGCTGTGGTAAAAACCAATAGCGACGGCAAAAAATTACCGAAGCTATCGTGCGTATGAACTGGTACGCGTTTTTTTAATTAACTCTTTTCAGTCCACATCAAGTTTTTCTTAAGTTTTATCTTATAGAATTCGAATGAGTGGCGTAATCGGCGTGAGAACACAAGAGCTCGTCGTGTTTTGTAGAACTCGAAAATACGAAAATAGAAACATCTCTTTGCTATGCGTTGGATTTAGTTTTCTTACTTTACGGTACACAATTTTATGAAATGCCGTCGTCTGCCGTCGCACACGTCCAGAGCGGCGGCACTTCCCTGCCGCCGTATCTCTTATAAAATTCCGAAGGCTGTATATATATATATAAATAAATACATAAATAAATCAATAAATAAATAAATATATATATATATATATAATATATATATATATGTATATATTTATTTATTTATGTATTTACATATAGATGTATAATGACTAAAACAGAAAATCCATCAAAAACGAAAACAGACCAAACCTGTAATCTTTCTACATTCTCCTCCAAGTCTTCAAAATTCTTTGAGCTTCTTTGACAAATTTCAAGTTCTATTTCGGCTTGATCCAAGAATGAATTCCATTCAACAACAGATTCTTCAAATTTTTCAATCTTGCCAGCAAAGTTACTAAGTGCATCCCTAACAAAACTCAGCTCTTCTCTTAAATTTCCTGTAAAATCTTTCATTTCTATGAGCTTTTGTTCAGATGTTTCTGGACAACTATCAATTCCTTGTAATTTATCAAAATAGTCTTCAAATTGAGCAGCCACCTCCTAGAGAAACAAACATTTAAGCTGCTATAAAAGTACAAAGAAAAATCTAACAAAAAAATTTAGAAATAGAAATAAGAGAATAGAAAAAATAGAAGAAAGATTAAAAAAATTTCTAAATACATCAATTAAAGACAAATAGACAACAACGAACTAAAGTAAAACAAATTCACCTCAATTCTATTCAACTTCCCATTGACGCTTTCAAGGGTATCATTGCTGCAGTAGGAAAGATCTGATAACAAATTCATGATGTTGTTAAATTTCAATTCTAAATCACTCAATAACGCTGCAGAGTCGTGTGGTACATCACTTTTCATAGTTGCCAAAAGAGTCAAACTTTCTATTTCACTGTGCATTTCTGTTAAAATTCCTTCCACGATGTCACGATCAATTGCAACTGAATCTTGCTTCTCTTCCAGCAATTTCAATGCCTGCTGATCCACAGATTCAATTGCTTTCAATTTGGAATCAATTTGTACCTTTGAAAATACAATTTATGATTCAAATTATATCTTGTTAAAACAGATACCCTCTGTTGCCACTTTGCTACTAAGTATATCTTATTACAACAGATACCCTTTGTAGCCACTTTGCTACTTTGCTACTTTGCTACTTTGCCACTTTGCTACTTTGCCACTTTGGCATTAAAGAGAAGTATGCCAACTTTAAACTTGTCGAAAGGCATGGAAAATAAGAAAACTTGAATATACCCGCAAAGCTTCTGCAATATCTCCTTCCTTCTCAAATTTGTCTTTAAAATTTCTCGCCCATTCATCAAAGCTCTCTTTTTCTTTCTCGATTGTTTCAAGTTCCTCGGCCACATTTCCCAGCATTTTTGCTTTTTCTTCAACAACAACTGCAATCTCTTCAAATTTCCTTTGAATATCACAAAATTCTCTAGCTTCCTCGATGATGTCATATCCGGTCATATGATCAAGATCAGTAAACAATGCATCAGGACTCATATCAACATCTAATGATTTGATAGCTTGGATATCTGAAGCAGTGCTCTATGTATTAAGAAAAATTCATCCATTTATTTTCAGAAGACAATAGAAATTATATAAAATGCGATTCGCATTTCTTGCAAATAAAAAAAGATTTTAATCACGATCTATAAAATACACTACTGTACCTTGATATCACAAAGCTCGCCTCTCGCATCTTTTGAAGTTTTTACCGTCTTTCTATTTGAAACAAACTGTGTTGCTTTCAGAAGTCCCATCATCCGTCTTCGTTGCTCTGTCATTTTTTTCCATCTATCTATCAATTTACGAAACTGTTCGTACTTTTCGGACGCCAATGTTTGCAATTTGTAAAATCTTTGATTTAAGTCTTCGAGCAAAACTGCTTCATCTCCGGCCAATTCTCGAGCTTTTTCCAATAAATTATTGATGTCGGTTTCTCGAGAATTGATTTTTTCAACCATATCCTTAAAAGATAATAATATGTGGCTACTAGATATACAATAATATTTAAAAACTAAAAATAAACCACAAATTTTGAAGAGAATTTCATATTGAATTGCTAGTCAGTCGCTATCAGGATTCAATTTCTAAAACAATCTAAGACATGCAAGAAACCAGCAATATATATCATAACGATTAAACAACAAAATCACAAAGTAAAACTAAAAAAAAACAATTATTACAATACCTTTAGCTTTTTCTCAGTGTTAACTGCATTCTCTAAACCACCTCCATTCACATCTCCTTCATTTAAATCATTCTCTTTCTTTTCCATCCATTTTAACATCCTTGCTTTCGATTTAGATATATCCCACCAGTTTCTAGCAACTTTTTCCGCTTCCAACTTCCCATTTTCCACTTTTTCAACCATCTCAGACCATCTTTTATTTAATCCTCCTAACTGTTCTTCAAATGATGCCTTCGAATCGGCTGAGCTTTGTGATAGAATAAGCCTGCCATTTTCAATCGAAACATCAAACTCTTGATATTCTACATGCCAATTTTCAATCATTTCCTAAAAACAAAAATATAAACATAAGCTTTCAACAGTTGAACATGAAAAAATGTATTCCTCAACCAAACAAACATATGACGAAAAATTTCCAAATTCGCTTAAACTTTATATCATTAAATGAAAACATAAACGATTTAATCATATATTTTTTTATTAAAACAACAAGAAATTACGTAGCAATAAGGAACGTACGAATAATACAAAAGTATAAACCTTGGCTTTGTTTGATTGATTTCTGATCTTTTCAACGACACATTCAGGAATAACATCAGCAGATTGTGAGACTTTTCTTTCGATGTTCTCGATATAATTAACGAGCTGTTGAGAAGATTCTTGATAATGAGTCGACAGAACCAATAGCTGATACCTTCCAGCCGCCCACCTAGACATTTCGTCCCACACACCTAAATAATAAATAAGATGCGAGGAATTAGCCCAGTCCACAAGGTGAATAAACAATTGCCACAAAATGTAAAATTAGAAAACAAAGCACAAGGAAAAATGTCTCTTGCGCCATCATCAAACCACCACAAAGATATAAACTGAACAAGTGATCACGAAACACAAAAGTGAGATTATGTAAAAACGACGTAATTACCAGTCAAAGTTTTCAGTCGAGAAGGAAGCATGTCATTTCCACTGGTGTCTGAAGATGAAGCGAACTGGGTCCAACCTTCGTTGATGATCGATTCAAACTCCTTCCTTTTCAAGGCCAATTCGTGCTGAACACCCTACAAGAATCAATTGCAACAAATATCAAACAAGATCAATACTATATATCACCATCCTTTTTCAAAACAAGTAAATCAGAGCATTATACAGTAAAAGTTAGCTCAACATTGCATAGTCTGCATCACCGCAAAAAAAACCAAATGCAGACTGAAAACACTGTATCCACCACTCATCGGATGTGAATAGTCAAAGGCAGGCAGAAAACACGAAGAGTGAAATTCTACAAAACGAAACGCATTTACAAAAAAAGTAAATTTCACAGGGTTGCTACATCTTCCTTTACAAAGAAGATGAATAAACAAAACAATCTGTCTAGCATCTAACGGGATTTGCAAATATGTCCCTAACGAAGTGGTTGTGCTGAAAATTTTTATCAAGATCTAGGAAAATTACAGTGAAAATAGAAACCTCAAGAAGATATTTTTGTTTGTCCACTCCATCTTTATCTTTCGGTTTAGTGAGAGTCATTATGGTCTTTTTCTCTTCCACCCATCTATCCATTTCATTCAGTTTTTCCACATAAAATTCCCATTTAATAATATCTTCTTTAACAATAAGAACTCTTTTGGAGATTTCAGAGGAAATAAACTGAAAATTTGCTTCAAGTTCGTTGATCTTGTTTTCTTCCTTCGTTGATTCAACTAAGCTGCTTTTCGCTTTAAGACTGAGGACGGTTTGTTTTGCTGCTTCAAAATCCTGTTCCTTCCCCGGCAACTCGTTAAAAAACGCCTAAACAGTAAGACCAAATAACAACTTATATGTAGAAAAATTCCGCAATTAAAAAAACAAACAACGCAGAGTCAAGAGAAAGCGGACTGAAATAGGGAAACACAGCCAACATGGCGGATAGAACTCCTTGTGAAAAACCAAGGAGCAAACTCATTATGAAAACCAAAGAGTAAGTTGACTTGCTTTAATAACGAAAAACAAAGTTACTTCAGAAACCGAAAGGAGACCGATAGACTAATAAAAAGTTCAAATGACGTAATTCTCTATGCACCAAGACTGCACGCTATCTGCTCATCAATAAGATGTTAAAATGCTAGTCCCCATAGTCACTTAGATATAATTTATATATAGGATATAGCTATATATAAATATATATATATAAATATATATATATATATATATATATATATATATATATATATATAAAATAATAAGATTATTCATATACCTTGAATTGATCTAAAAATTCTTGTAATTTTGGACCACTTCTATACTTCATCTGCTTTTCAGATGAAATCAAATTAAACATTTCAGCTGTCCAGTCTTGCAAACCTTGTAAAGATTCTCCACACGTGACCCATTCCGAATGCAACTTCGAAGTGAAATCAACAAGATCAGTATAGACTCCCTTCAGCTTCGTCCACCTCTCATCAAGATTTTGTAATTCAGATCTTATTTCATTTCTCAAGACAAACTGGAATTTATTTGGCAAAACTGAGCCTTTCCAGATCAAATCTTCAAGAAGTGGCCTCTTGTTCAGAACATTATTTAACTTGACCTAAAAAATGCAAATATATGCTCCTAAAATATCACATAGGATACAAAATAGCAGCAAACTAGTTTCTAGACTAGGAAATAAAATGTTGTAATAGACGACAATGATTCTCATCACTTCAAACAAACCATTGCAATATACTTCAGTCAGCAAATTAACAATCCTACCATTTGCTCCTCCACAGTGATTTTCAAATCATCAACTTGCTGGAATGGCTTTAACTCTCGAATTGTTTCCATTTCTACAAGCCAGTCAAGGAATTCTTGTATCTTTTCACGATATGAATACCACGGATTCAGATGCTTTTGTGAATACTCTAAATTGCATTTTGCCTGTTCATATAATCTATCCCAGCGATCATTTAAACTGCAAATACTATTGCGAAATTCCATTGATTTTTGCCCTTGAATATCAATTAAAAGTTCTGAAGATAATGTGTTCAATAATTCCAATGTTTTGTGATTTGTTACGATCTCTTCAATCAGATCCTAATGGAAGAATCAAAAATCAAATTAATTGCAAGGAAATGTAAATAATGAACAACAGAATCCCCAATATCAACCTGATAACATTTGAAATTCTTGCAGATTAGAAGATCACTAAAAGTCACTTCTTCGCAACACACAAACAATCATGTAATTGACAGAAAGTTTTGACAAGAATGGGATGTCAGATTTATCATAACTCCTATTGAAGAACATTCAATACAGTTCAAATTACTTACCTGAAATGTGGTTGGTGTATCTAAATTGATGGAAGTTGTTGAAAAAGCTTTCAAATCTTTTTCAGTAAGTTTCAACCACTGTTCAAACTGTTCTCTGTTCTCATTATACGTCTTCCATTTCTGGTGTTCATTTCTCAAATGTTCAATTCTGTGTGCAATTTCCGATTTAATTGATGATTTCATGTTCTCGAAATCATCTAGATCCAATGATAATTTTTCACCAGCAGATTCAGTTGAGTGCTCCCTTATTTTATCGAAAACTTCAAACAATTCTTTCTCCTTTTCCAAATCTGCATCTGATTCTTCTTCCATGAGCTTTAATCAAATTAAGGTCAATTTAGTATCATAGTCATGCCAGAAAGTTTGAATTGATTCTCAAAACAAAAAAAAAATAGAGAGAATACCACTAGAAATTTAAACAATAAAACAATTTAGAGCAATAGATAAAACATTTCTAATTAATCCCACCATGTAGTCAGCAATTTTCTTCTCAGCATATTCTTCACTTGATACATGTAAGTTCTCTTCTTCTTCTTTCAACAAAGACTCTCTTTCACTAAGTTTGCCCATCAAAATCTCCAATTGGTTCACAAATGTTGTCCAATATTCCAAATTTTCTTCCAACTCTTGTCTTCTTAAAGCAATCAATTCTAAAATTTGGTTCCACAGCCTCTCTAAACTTTCCACTTGATCTGTGATTATTTCTGGTGCAATCTGGTTACCTTTCGTTAATTCAATTCCTTTCGCCAATGTCTCCTCTACTTTTTCTCTGTGGTCCTCTACCTTTGCTTCAAGATCCTAAAACATACAGAAAAATACTCTAAACACAAGATTAATCATTGACAAGAAATTCCATCGATGTATCTTTGCCACTAACATCTTTCTCATGCTTAAGGTCATACCCTCAGTTTTTCTTGAGGAAATATGTCCGGAATGCTTTTCATAGCTGGAAGAGAAACCAGTAAACGAAATTTGTTTGCAGAAGGTCAAGACAGCAATCTCACGATGAATTCCAGTCAGGCAGAAATTGAATGCTGTGGCAGTGAGCTGATGAATGTAAGATAGGAGCTGATAAAAACAGAAAAGGCCATGACACTAAATCGACTGAGAATATAATGGAAATAATGAGTTAGGATAGTATGAAAATTTAATAAATATACAATCAAATTTCAAGAGATGAATAAATAAAGATAAATGAAAAAAAATACGTTGCCTGTAGAAAATGAAAAAAGCTGAAGGTAAAGCATCAATGGAAACTATCAAATATAACTACCTGGTGTTTTCTTATTTCTTCATGGATCTCTTCCTCATTTTCAACAAAATATTCAGCTTCAAGGATCATAATCATTTCTTGTACCCATGTCAAAACTTCAAGTAACGTAGACTGATACGCGTAACAGTCTCGCATAAATGGTAATGCTGATTCCACCTCCGTGATCGTCACTTTTATCGCATCTAATCGGTTCATCAGACTTTCATAATCCTCCCTTAAATCCGGAATCGTCCAATTGGCAGACAAAACTTCGAATGTGGACGACAATCTATTAGCATTTTCAACACAAATGCTTAATTCTCTCGTTAACTCCTAAAATATAGACGATGACGTCAAGTGGCTGTGAAGGACAGAAAGATGCTTGATATCAATGAAACAGAACACTGCGTGCTAACGAATGAAAAGATGATGTAAAAAGGACAAAAAGATCACTAGTAAAACAATAAATAAATGGATTGCATAAAGACAAACAAAAAACGTAAAAGAAGATAATTACTGAGAAAATAAACGATGGACTGTATAAATTCATTGGCAAGGTTAGAAGGAGAAGAAAAAATCACCTGGAAACACTCTTCAGCTTCTTTAAATAATTCATAATTATCAGCATTTTTTGTTGAATCAACCAAATCTTCAACTGTATCAATCCATTCTGATAATGATTCCAGTCTTTCATAATAATCATTTTGAACATTCAATTCAGGCTCAATCTGTTCCTCCAATTCCATAAATTCGCTCTGTCTACTCGACCACATTGTCTGAAGCTGTTCCATCTTATCGCGAAAACTTCCATCTGGGTATTTAAGGGATTCAAGATTTTCCGAAAGGCTCTTCAGAGACTCTAAGTCCTCACTGCAAGTCTTATATTGGTCTGAGTTCTCAAGGATCTAACGAGAATTATACATATACTGCATGAGTTCAATAGCACATAGACCAAACTAACAATCAAAGTAATCAAACTGACAATCAGTAAAATCAAACTCACAATCAATGTAATCAAACTCAAAATCAATGTAGTCAAAATCACAATCAATGTAATCAAACTGGCAGTTAACTCTAACTCATAAAAATCACCTTTAACTTCTCCATCAAATTATGAGGACTGCTGCTTTTGTTGTACAGTGGTTCAGCAATACTTCGCAATTCTGACTGAACGAAAGTGAGGTTCTCATCTAATTGGCTGATGAGTTCCAAGCAACGTTTATAAAGAGACTGAGTACAAGAGCCTCTTGCCTTATCAAACTCTGAATACAAAGTATCGAAACGAAAAGAGAGATGATTTAGTAGAACTGATGATGGAACAACAGCAAAAAATGACGATTTCACTTGCAGAATATCTTTAAATGTCGAATCAGTTTCTTCAAAATATTCAAACAAATCCTACAAATGAACAACAGATAATACATTTAAGATACGTTCAATAACTTTCAGATCAACACTGCATTTCAAACAGGCGAAATGTGTTTCGACTGAAAAAATTCAAAACAAAAGAGAAATACCCACAAATGGGGAACTTTAGACACACGAAACATTAATTACATAGGAAAGAGACATTCAATTTTAACTTTCCAGCGTATTTTTAACTTGCCATCCCATCTCTGTGCACAATTATAGAGCTAAGTAAAGTTGAAAGGCTATATATAAAATGATACAAAAATTAAACAAAAAAATAGAATCGAAATATACTATTAAAGTAAAATCTGACAAAATATTCAATTCACCTCGTGTGGCTCTTCAAAAATCTCTTCAGCATGATGAAAACAGACTTCAAATCTTTCCCACAGTTGCTGCAGATCCAACAAAGACTTCAGTCGCTTATCCAGGAAAACTTTTATCTCCTCAGCCGATGTGGTCAAATCTTTAACTTGCTCTGATTCCACAGAAAGGTTATAATTCAATTTTAGCTTCTCCAAATCACTTAATCTTCTCTGGAATGCTTCTATCTTCTCGAAATGCGATTGAGGGTCGGCTATCAGGTTCTATTGCAAATGAAATAATCTCTCGTACTTTAGTTGTTACACAAGCGCTTAAAACTTCATAAAATTTCATTTCAAGGACACTTTCACTGCAATGAAGGCTTCTCGTAATAGCAAAAACATTAAAATTTCACAAAAAGCATCCCGTGGCATGTCTGAAAATACGTTTTCAGTCCAACACTCATCAGAATACGAAACATTGGATAACATTACAAAATATTGTGAATAAAAGTTTACACATAGAGCATAAATCAGTCTCAAAATATGGCATAAAGATCACATGGATTTGAGACAAATGTCATACAATTAACTGTATTGGAAAATGCTTGAAAAATGAAAAGTCAAAACTGAAAATAAGTTTAGAAAATACCTTAATCAAGATACAAAAAAGCTGTAACTTACATTTATGTCGCTCATTATTTGATGAAAATCCTCGTAGACACAAAATTCATCATCAAACTTTGCGATTACTTCTTTTACATCATTGACCCATTTAATCTCATCTGCCAAAACTAAATCTTCATTAGCAATCATCATCTTTGCTTGGTTTAATTCTGGAACATTCGCTTGCAAAGCTGTGATCAAATCTTCAAGAACATGTAAAGAATTAGCCAACTGCTGTTGGAGTGATAGAGCACTCTCATCTGCAAAAAGATCACTCTCCATGCATTTTGAATGAATTTTCACTAGAACTCTTTGGCAGTGGTGACATTCTAAAAGCTCTGCGATTAAAGCCTGGAAAAATAATGCAATTCAATTAGAAATAATACACAATCATCGCATAAAAATTATATTCTATGTAGCAAAGATATTGTAATGATTGCGAAGGAAAGAAAGAAAGAGAGAATAAACCAGAAATAGAGAGAACTTGATGAGCCACTCTATTCACTAGAATACGGCAACAACAACTGATTTTCAAAGGAATAATCCAAACAAAATAGCTTCAGAGATTCAAACTCCTACATTTTCTGGAGTAATTACGACTGGTTTTACTTCAGGAAACTTAACACAAACCGTAGTCTCTCTGATCTCATTTTCTATGTCTTTTTCTGAAGGAAACTTGTTCTTTCTTCTGTCCATGAAATCATTGCAATTCATAGCCAAATTATCCACTTTACTCAAAGCTTGGGTAACATATTCGCCAAATATTCCTTGAAATTTTCCATCATTATCACACGGTGTGAAAAAAACAGCAACCAGTTGGAACCTGTTTTCACTTCGGGAAACAGTCGCCTCCATTTTGGAAAACACATTTGCACTGACATGTTCGGATAACTGTGGTAAGTCTCTCCGAAGGGACACTAAAGACGATCTCTGAACTTCAATATCTTTAAGTAGATCCTGAAATGTATAGTATAGGTCCATATCGATAATTAAAGCACAAATTAAATCTATCATTTGAAAGCTTCTGTTTACATATTTCAAACATTTCTTTCGAATTTATATACATTGTTGCTTTGCTCAAACACAACAGTTGAGGCACGTTGGTTCCAAACAGAATACAAACCGCAACAATACAATAAGTGAAGGAAAAACATTTGAACAACCAAGGTAACAGTGGATTTTTCAGAAGAGTTGTCACTATAAATCCATTCAAGCAATGATGAAAAATATATTTTCAAATATAGGAGTGAAAGATATATTTTGAAAATGATCTCATACACACTGCCTTTCTTGCAGTTCATATTTCGTCATTTCAACCTCATCAAATTAATTGTAACCTCATGAATTCAACTGATTGGCTTCATAGTGACCATATCATCATTACCTGCACTTTCCATCTTGGCTCCGTTGTAATTATCTCTTCTGCTTTTCTCAGCCATTTTTCGGCATCCATGGACACTGATGTATGGCGTGACATCATCTCATTCACATTCTCAATCCATTTGCTTAGCTCTTTGAAAGAAGACATACAAACATCGAACCTCTCTTTCGATCTTTCGACAACACTATCCAGCTCGGTTTGGACATCTTCAGAAACCATCTGCCGATATTGAGTTGCATATTCAGACAATCGTGAGCTTTTTGTCGCAAATCTTTCACTGAACTTCTTTTGGATGAACCACTTCTGTAAAAAAGAAATCTTGCATATGCAAACAATGGCACAATTTACTAAAAATGATAGAATGGCAAATATGTAAATTAATCTAACACCGAAGAGAGTACAAAGCAATTAAAGTTTACTTCGTGAAGCCAAACAATGAACTTAATTAAATGCAGAAAAAGGAAGGAGGCATGGAACTTTGTTTGAATTGACAAACCTTTAGCTTATTCATTACAATTTTATAATCATCTCCTTCTAATAATTTATCTTTAGCATTCTTTAATTTCCTTTCGGCAGTATCCAGCAAATTAAGTGTTCTTTTCTCGTACACTTTGTACTTCAACCTCAGTAACTCTGTCCTCACTTCTTGCATGATATTGGACATTCTAATCTCCATTTGCTGTAGTTCTTGAGAAAGGGCCGACGCATGAGATTGTTTATACTGCTCTTTGAGGATCATTAATGTTTTCTCTTGTGAGGACAAATCACTGAAGAACGCCTAAAGGAAACAAAAATATCCTGCTCTAACACCTTTTGAAATATTATTTTGATTGAAACCAGAAATGAAGAAGACAATCTCAGTAATGTCAAAACCCTGCTTATGTTTCTGAAAAATATAAAAGTGAGAAATACAGCAAAAACAAAATTTCAAGACTATATTAAACCAACAGTAAAACTTTCAAGTCAATAAAATGTATTCTAAAAATACCTTTATTTTGAATATTTCTTGGGTATTTCTACTCTCTCTGCTATGGTACTTCATGAAACTCTCTGCCTCATCAAACCAAATCCTCAAACCAATTATACCTCTATTCACATCCTTCTGTCCAATGATTTCTATAAATTTTTTCATTGTTACATGCACCTTCCTTTTAATGAAATTCCACCGTCTTGTGATTCTAATGACTTTATTGTCGTCTTGGTGGATGTTCTTGAGACGACTTTTCATCCATGAGATCTGCGATGCTTGCCTCGTTACTGATTCTTGCAAAACATGAACATTCTACAAAACGAGAACAAAATCAAACACACATTTCAAGGTAATTTCGATTACCCTTTTATATAATATTTCAAGTCATAAGACATGCAAATAAGCAAAGAACCAAAAGAAGAAAAGTGTCTTTCACGAGAATAATGTACAGGGCTAGGAAGTTCGAAGTCAAAATATCTACTGCAAATATTCAAAAGCGTAACAGCTTTTTTGAACAAAACCACCCAGCCTCACTTGCATGCACTGACACAATTAAATAGTTAAAAAAGTATTTGTTATTTAGATGACTTAATTCATATAACAAATTGCAATAGAAGGGTTCATGAAACATGTGATGATTTAAAATTCAACGATTTCAACAGAAAGTATAGGAACGTAAAAATTACCCCTAACACAACCTCCGTGTTTATTCTCAAGATATTTCCCATAAATGCTAGAGTAAACAAAATTGTACTTACTACAATCATGATCTCAAGTTGCTCAACTACTTCATCTGTGAGCTCGTTATCTTTTTGAATGGATGCAATGAAGTTATTACACAATGCAAGATAGTTTGAGGCATTTTCCAACCAAAAAGCTATGCTTTCCTGATTCCAAACTACACTACATCGGCCTAATCTTTGAATCTAGGAAAAAATGAACATTTCATACAACTAATCGACTTAAATAAAATAAGAAAATGAAAACAAGGAATGGAGAAATATTCAAGAAACAATACTATTTACTATTGAACAGCCAAATCAGAAACAAAGAAGAAATGATTTTACTCATTTAATGAAAGAAAGGCTTCATCATATACAGCTGATGGACTGAGGGGTCATTCACCCGTTAAGCAACACCAATTTTGGCGTTTTGGAAACCCTCCCGCCTCTCCCGTAAGACACCATAACATAAGCCTCCACTCCCTCCAACCGCTACTTAACAAATTGAGTTACCTCCTCCCCCCCCCCCCCCCCCATCATACTTATTTTGTTGTTTCTTTTGGTCAATAATCTGAACATGCAGATTCTACTTTTGGTCTGTTGTGAGATGAAGAAATGAACAATAGGCACAAGGAGTCCAACAGGAAGGGATACGTGTAGGCAATAGATCAACCAGCTCAGGCTGTGAATCCTTTAAGTTGCCTATATTTTATTAATTTTGCTCCACCATGGCTGTATCTGCACCTTCATTTTGTTTATGCCTATGATACAGTTTCTCAACTGGTATATAAGAAACTGTACAGTCCGGCATATTCATTTCTATATATGGAACTAAAAAGCTTGGTTTCAAAGATGGAGATGGGTAGTGATGGGATCCTATGTTATTTCACTTTAATGCATTCCATACTTAGGCTCCACAGCATAGTAAATGCTATATATATTAATCTTCAGTATACAATGGCTCTACCCTGCCTAAAGCAGGGGTACCACATATATTTTGGTGGCTAACCAGACATTTGAAAACCATCAGCATCAAATTTGTCATATCAAAGCAATTCTGGTTCATTGATGAAAGCAACTGACCTGAAAATGCCCTTTTGTTACGTAACGATGTAATGTAAACCATCCATCCTCTCTATATATTCCGTAACACTTCGTAATAAATCAATGCACCCCCTCCCCCCCCTAGAGGCATTATGTAATGGGCGAATGACCCCTAAGCAAAATAAATCATTTGTGCTTTAATAATTCTAGTTGCATAAAATAATAACAATTATAGAATGCCAAAAACCAACAAAGTTGCGACAAAAGCAAATACATGAAATGTCATACCAAGGCACTCCAGTACTCATTACCGTCTGTTTCAACAGATGAATCACTGTCTGATTCATTGGACCTTAAGGCGAAAAATTGAAATCAAAAACAACAAAATAGAAGAAAGAAATATAATAAAAACAAAATAACATGAATTTAGTAGTGCTTGGACTGACACGAAAATAAAACATATTGGTTCCGAAGGCAGCTAAATCATGTCTCAACATGATCAAGTTTGTTTTCGTACTCAAAATTCTATAAATATCGCGAATAGAAACCTCACCTTCCTCTATTTCTTTACATCATATATAACTTGGTTGTTTGACAATAAATATTAGAAATGGCATTCAATAAATAATACAACAAAAAACATACTCATTGTTCTGTTCAAGCTGCACAGATAACCTTTTTCTATTCAGTTTCTCAACAATTTTCTTGAACTTTATGATTCCAGTTGGCTGTTGTTTATGCATCGTGACAAGACTTTGCCAAAGTAAGGCAACATAAGTAATTATTGATTTCTCATCAGGACTATCACCATCCAAATCTAAAATGACACATTACAGTATCTTTCAAACATAGCCAAATATTCAGAGAGTAGCAAAACAAAAACTAAAAGAGGCAGACAATTAATAATTTACCCTTTGCTTCAATGACTTTTGGGACTCCCAAGCTTTCTTCCGCAATTTTTAACGTATTTGATAAGCTTTGCTGGCCAGCCATTGCTTCAGAAAAATCTATCAAATCTGGCCTAAAATGAAAAATTACAACTATTAAGTCTTTGTGCAAAGCCATAGTTTTCAAAATGACTTGTTTTAATCACATCCTCGTACCAAATCAGTAAGAAAAAAGAGAGTAGACTAAAGAGGTACCTGAATGAATGAATCAAAAGGGTAATGGCTTGTCCACTCTTCAAGCTCTTTCCAAAGTCCTTCATGACTTTTTCACCCCTGGATGAAAATTACACAAAAAATCTGACAATGTCACGACAATCGATTTTAGATATAAAAACAAAACCTTGCATGAAAAGAGCAGGTACTGCCAGGAAAAACAAAAGAGCTATTGTAAAAATCACCTGTAATGATAACAAGTCCTGTTTCAACAGATTTAAAGAATATTCTCTTCACACGACAAAATAACAATCACAATTCTTTGCAGGAACTGCATTTTATTAACTTACAAAAGGGGGATGTTGAATATATATATTTATATATAGAAAGAATCAACCAAAAATATACTTTTCTGTAAGTAAACATTTCGGTTAAAATCTGAGTACTGATGAGGATTTTAATCACAACGTTTACTTACAGAAAAGTATATTTCTGGTTGATTCTTTTTACTCAATTTATATACGCTGTGGATGCAGCTTAGAATCAGTTTGTACATATGTATATGTATATGTATATGTATATGTATATGTATATATATATGTATATGTATATATATATGTATATATATATCTGTATATGTATATATATATGCAATCAGTAGCTAGTGAGTAATGAAAGATATCTCCCTTTTCGGTGCAAACAGAAAGGTTGATATTATGCTCAGAAAAATCAGGAGAAAATTAAAACTTGCCATCACCTGGAATTGAACCAGGGTCTCTCACTTTCTGGGAAAGTGTCTTAAGCACTAGACCCTGGTGGCTTGTTTTAACTCACACACACACACACACACACACACACACACACACACACACACACACACACACACACACACACACACACACACACACACACACACACACACACACACACACACATATATATATATATATATATATATATATATATATATAATGCTCAGAAAAACCAGAAAATATATATATATACACATATAGCATAATTGTAAGTGGTTTCCAAACCCATTATGGACAATTTTGCTTATTATGATCAATGATTGACATATCAAGTAAGACTGAAAAAAATCTGGTATAAGTAAAGAAGTATATAACTTAGAAAATGAGGAAGAAGTGTGTTCTCTAAATCTGAGCAGATCACAATCCAAATAAAACAAAAAATTGACAAACAAATGTAACAACAAACATAAAATCACAATAGGAAATGCAGGTATGCTGGTAAAACACACCCAAACTAAAAGTAATGACAAAAATAGCTCAGTGTTCCAAAAACCAAGAGACAATAATGTAACAACAAATAGATATACAAAATCATGATAGGAAATGCAGTTAATGTATAAAAAGACACTCAAACTAAAAGTAACAACAAAAGGAGTTCATTGGTCCAACAACACTGGCAGGACAAGAAAAGCTTAAAATGATCAGATACCCAGTTACTCTACTGATGGCTTCTTGGCATAGTGACAGCATTGTTCTCTTCAATGATGCCTCTTTTGGCTTAACTTTCCGAAACTGAGGTTCAAGGGTACAAGATAATCTGACCTAAAAAGAGTAATGATACACATAATACAGGATAAAGCAACATGTAACACGAAGTGTTGAAGAAAGCTGAAAATGAAATTACTTTCAAGCAGTTGTCTAGCTTTAAACATAGATCATAAGTAATAAGAGAAACATTATATACATATATATATATATATATATATATATATATATATATATATATATATATATATATATATATATATATATATATATATATATATATATATATATATATATATATATATATATATATATATATAATTTACCTGATAATTCAAAATTATTGCCCAAATCAATGCCAATATCATTGAAGGATTGCCATCATAAATGCCTTCTCTGTGGATGCTCACCAACTTAATCTAGAATAAAAAACAATGGCTAAAACTCTAATATGTCATCTAGACTTCACTGCCAGATCAAAATATCAATAAAAGAAATCAAAGATAGTGCATAAAGCAAAGTAATAGTCTCAGCACAACATTTGAGGTATTACCAATCACAGGTTCAAAACAAAGACGTCAAATAACACTTCTTTCTATTGCAAAAAGCTGAATACCTTATTTATTTTCAGATGCTCTATAGCATTGCCAATGTTGCATAAATGATGAATCTTTCGTCTTCCTTTCACAACAGGCTAAAATAAGAAAAGGCCAGTGTAAAAAACAAAATAAAAATACCCAGAATTTCATGCAGCCAATACTATTCATTTTATAGATTAAAAAACTTAAGCAATTATTACCATCAAATGGAAACAAGGGTAAATACAATACTTGAAAATGAAGCAAGCATGATCATGCAAGGATATAAGCAAAAATATCTCAAAATATAATGAAAAGCAAGCCACCTGACAAAACGTACAACAATGGAAGGATGAGCCAAAATCAAAATTGTGAACAAAGAGAAAGGAAGTTACCAATGAATAAAAAACCATGAAAAAACAATTTCTTCTATACTAACTAACTTCTCCCCTGACAAAACTTCAAGTAATTTTATGAGTTTTACTCCATCTTTCAAATCTTCAAAAAGGTCAACAACCTTCAGCTTTGGTTCAATCTAAAATAAAGAACAAATAACATATTATGCTTTTTACTAGATTTATATATAGTTAATGGAAATTTTAAAAATTTATATAAAATTTGCAGAAAATCATAAAAATGTCTGCAAAAACATTTTCTAGTGGCTATAAACTAGCCTTGTGATGAATGATGACAGGAAATGGAAGTTGATAACATGACCTGTATGGAAAAATAGCACAAAACAGCCAAAAAATATAATATACCAAAACAGCTGCCAATTCAGCACAAATAAGTACTATGCAATATCACACAAAATGACCTCACAGATGAGACAATCAGTCTCTCATACAGATCACAACACATTTAACAAGACTAATATTCATGACACTAAGATCCACTTTCAACATGTATCTTACTTCTTCCAGGTATGCATTAATCCACTTTGTAAAAACACGCTTTTGGGTCTTCCTCTGTGACTCTAATAATTAACAACAATTGTCGAATTAAAAGATCTGAATTCACTTTCCAGCCTTGAAGGAAATCTTAATAAATTTTCAAGTGCAGGCCATAATGAATAAGAAATCCTATCTCAAAAAACATGCTCGATTCAAAGTAAACTTTCAAGTCCACTATAATGTTCATAGTTCAAGCCTACCTTATTTTGTCTTAAAAGATGGAAAAATAAATATTTTCTAAAACATCTTTCAAGATATACAAAAAAAAATTAAAAATGAGAGTCCCATAAAATTATAAAATTCAATAACATCAATATTCCAAAAGAATCTTTGACCTTATACTCTTAATTTCTGAGCTACAGAATAGTATCATTACAGATTTCCAACTTACAACTCCTAACTACTACATTAATGAACATACACTGAACCAAGAAATCTTAAGAACACACCTGCTAAGGACCTCATTTTGGTTCCAAATCCTCCACTATCAGTTTTACTCTTAACATTCAATCGCTGATTTGAGCTTCTTGGATATTTATGGCCCTCTTTGGCTCCTTTTAAAGAAAGGGGGTTACTTCTTTGGGCTCCATTGAGTCTTGTCTCAGATGCAACTCTTTTCTTAAGATTGCTACTGAGAGTTGGTGTCATCAATCGAGACCCAACACTTGGAAGCCGCTCCACTGAGAGTGTATGCCTTTTAGATATTGCCATATTTGCTGGCCCATTTGGAGATGATGATTCTGAGCCTCCAGAACCCTTTTCATTCATTGAAAAATTCAGGCTGTCCATAGAGGCTAACAGTCTTTCACTCCTTGCTTTTCTTCTACTAAAATTAGACTCAGCCTCTCTGCCTCTTCCTCTAAATTGCACAGCACGATCAGTCCCAGACAGTTTACTGCCTTGGGTATAACCATATGATCCCATAAGAGAAGATCGTGAGCCAAAGCTTGCATTTGTGCTTACACTGCAAATGCTATCTCTTGAAGATGATATGTTACTGGCATCATGTTCATTTGGAGATAATGCTTGCTGCAAATTTGGCTGGTAAGCTTCTTCTAAAGACTTCCATTGCTCATCTAAATTTAAACTAAGTCTGTTCTGATGCATGGCTTTTCTTCTTGATTTTGGCCTACTTAGCCTTTCAACAGACGCAGCTAAATCACGGGACAGGTTAGTTCTTGAAGAGCTAGGCTTTGGCACTTCTAGCTGACCTTTATTCATAGCAGACCCTTTCGATCTAAGCTCAAGCTGGGATTTTGATATTCCAACTTTGGATACAGACTCTGTTGATGATTTGGGTGTTGACTGTATACCTGATCTTGGAAAAACCATCTCCATTCCTTCAGTACTTTTTGTAGAGAGCTTTGTGGTATCAACCTTGCCTTGTCCATGGTGTGATGACTGCCTAAGCTTCGGTTGGCTGAGTCTATCAACAAATGCTGCCATTTCCTGTGAGATGCTTGATGATTTCTTTGTTGGGCCACATTCACTTCCTTTTTGCTTTGATGCCATATTTGCCTACATATGCAGTTGCATTTGTACTTGTTTCAGTTATATGTCAGGCGTATCACCTCCTGTCAACAATGAGTATATTTATGTTAGTAATCTTGAAACAAGTTTCTAATCCATAAAGTTATATTTTAACTTCTGACGCTCCTACCTGTTTGACTACAACAAACGCTAAAAGCCTACTCTCGAACTTAGAAAGATCTCTGAACAGGATGAACTTGGATCATCTTCATATATCCCGGAAAGCTTGTAAACATATGCGGCAAAGTTAGATTAGAGACCCGATTTCACCATATTATACAAATCATATCTTACAAGCGTGGGATCTGCCATGCGTAAACAAACGCAAACATAGTTTATGTCAATTTTGTGTTTCCCGCCTTCTTTTCAATCATAAATATTGCACGACTTGCGTGACAATTTGGATCTGCTGATGTTCAGAATGAGCATTCAGGGAGTCATTGTCTCAAATGCGGGCACATTAAATTACATTACTTTCCACTCCACATAACAACCGACGATCAGTGTCCTTAAACACACATTTTAAACCGCATACCTCGAATGATTATCTTCGCTTGACCTGTTTGCGTTCCTAGTAACAGCTCTCTCATTCGTAAAACGAAGCCGGACTTTTGACTTCCTTACAGAACCATTTTTTGTAATGTCTTTGAAGCTGGCTAACTAAATCGTTCTTCACCTCAACTCATAACTTAGCGGATATCTACACGCTCACCTTCAGCTTTGGCTCAACTCCACATTTCCGAATACAAACAAGATAGGCTGGCATTCCGCAAATTCAACCTGTGAAAGAGAAGGGACTGGGAACAAGAGGTAAACAATCAATCTCTGTGTAGCAAAGGCCGCAAAGCTCTAGAATGTAAACATTTGACTAATATGTTGCTAATATGACTGTATCAATTACATCAATCAACCAAACGATGCTAACTTCTCCTGGTAGCTTAGCAATGGATCTCTCTTCTCCCTTCTGTTACAAACCTCTGTGGCCCATTTTGTCTCTCCATATGATGCCATACCACTGTTGCCATACTTCTAAAACTATTTGATTTTATTCAAATACTTCCAATAGCCTAAATACAAACTTTACTTTAATTCGTGGATACTATTTTCCGAGCAGGTACTTCTATATGGTTTTCCCAGTCTATTAACTACATCATATAGTTTCTGCCTGTCTGTTTATTGATTGCTAAAAGAGAGGTGACGCCATAATAGTTGACTACTTACTACTCATATCATACATAGTCAAGCGATTCTATCTCCCTACATGATTTGACATTGGCGAACACTTCATCGGATATAGTCTGTGATTTTAAAGGAACTACAGCCTCCTAATTATATCTACTCCTAATGCCATCGAAGAATCAAAATTAGAATACCTCTTTTTTGACTACACTCATAATATTTTAGGTAGGAGTGGTTCCATTATACACGGTGCATTCCCTGATTTTGAATGCCAAGTACTTCTTAATATTTGATAGCAGAAAACGAACTACAACAGTGAAAGAAACTCATTCCACCTTTCCACTATATTATTAACAAACATCAATTCCTAATTTCCATAAAAATAAGGTTTTTACATATTTACAAGGGAATTTCTCTTACACTACAAACAAAAAAATTATTATCAAATTACCAATTATTAACAATCACCGCAGATTATAACTAAAAGTAAAAAAAGAATTGATTACACCCATTCTAAATTTCACCTGGATGATACTTACAATGTATACAAAAATTTTTGCATGAATTCACTACCTCTCGATTCATACAAATTTCTAAAATTTCTCATATTCTAACTCTAAAGCCACTATCCATCGACGCTGGTTCTTTGAGATAAATGGGTGTAAATGAACTGAACAAAGTATAGAATGCATTGGCGATCTACTGGTTTCATGTCATTATCTTACAGACTTTAAACTACTTTCAATAAAAAAATGGCTTACGTTGTGAAATCTCTAATAAATTGGATATTTTAGATTCCTTTTTCAGAGTGAAAAGTACGGCAAAAAGTACAGAGTTCAATCGTGAGGAACGTGATAAAGATTGAATTTTGATATTTTGAACTAAGGAAGATCTTTCGTGAGATCAACAAAATAGTCTGCAATGTGTAAAGCAATTAACTTACACATAGCTAAAGAAAAACTTATTTATAATAAATAGCATGCTAAACGGCAGGGAATATTTCTTACCCTAGGACAAAATCTGCCTTAAATTCAACATATATTCAGTATGAACTGGTGAGTGAAAGATATCGGTAAACAATAATATTTCGCTCACATTTAAGTAAAAGATTGATATCAAATCGCATTGAAATCATTGACAAACAAAAATAAAACGCCTATTTTTAACTTAGAAAAATAGTTTGCTAAAACCTAATGGTTTCATTTCCATCATCTACGAAACAAGACCAAAACTTCATTGAAGAATTTATGAACTAGCAGTTTGCAATAGCGATAGAACAGTGTTTAATGCGAGGTTATCCCCCTACCATCTGCAAGAGACGCAGTACCTCATTATGAACGAAGAACCGGATGCCGCAAACGAAAGGCCTGATTTGCTTTAAAAGTGAGAGTTAAATATGGACAAAGATTATCAAACAAACTTTGACTTCTCCGGCCAACCGTTATGATGGCAATTTCGAAACAAACTTATAATGCTGAAGCTCCACTGCGGAAGGTCTTGCTTTCGAGTCCCTGATAGGAGAACGAAAGTAACTGATGAATAATAGAAAAAAGTTGCTGTTGGTAGCAAAAGTGTGGCCAAACTAAATGATGAAATTGCTAATAAAGCAATATTTATGATACCGACTACAGTAGTAATCTAGATATTGAGAATGCCATTGACAAATTTAGTATCGTTACAATTCAAGCAGGTGCCACACTTATCTGAATCTAAGCATGAAACAGACTCAAAGATAATCAGCAAGTTATCAACAATTCTTCCATTCAGTGCTATATTGCTGCTACAAGCGATAAAAATTTGCTCCACACAGAAAATTGCAAAGATAAAGCAATACGGTAAGGAGGCAAAGAATATGAAAAGGAGGCAAAGAATAATATACCTCTGCAAACAAGCCCTGATGAATTCATGCGCCATCTTTGAGCAACGCATGTGTGGGTCTGTTGCTTGGGTTGCAATTTTAAATAAGGCAGCCATTGGTTCGTATTCTGCCCAAGGAGGCTTTGTTGTCAACATCTCAATTACAGTGCAACCAACACTCCTGAAAACAAGAGTTTCTTTTCTTATGAAGTAAAACATGACTGATGCATTCGCAACGAAAACAGTGAGTGAACAATTATGAGAAAAAACTCGAGTAAGCTTGCCAAAATATGGAGTAGATCCATAGAAATAGTAGAGCTAGAATGCGGACTCTATTGTTGTCTGTTCAATGCGGTGGAGCCACTACGGGGAACAAAGATGGTAGCACCACGTTGGCAAAAAGATTGTTACGCAGTACGGTGTCAAATTGGGTTTTCACTTTATTTGAGTTACTATTGAATCTAGGTAGACTTTACAATGCAATTTTCAGTTTTGTAAAGGAGTAGCATTATTGGTAAGTGATTTAAACATTTGAAAATTAACTTTTGTCATCATTTTACATTCTCGTACTGAATAGTCAAGCCGGGCCTTACCGTGTCTACCCTGCAACGGAACTTAATGGTTTGCTACAGCCAAAAAGTGCAAGATTAACTAAAGATAAAGTATCCACAGCGTAGCTCAAGTTGGTATCTTTCATAGCTAGTTGAACAAGTTAGGAGAAGTACGTCAAAAACCATCAACATTTGATAGAGTAAGCCGCGTAAGGTAGGCCAGGGGAGGAGTGCTAATGCTGATAAAATAAAGAATCAAGTTATATTTTAGTAATGCATCCCTTGATACTGTACTGAACTTTAGACCTGGAAATACTTTGTAATTATCTGACAGTTGTGTGGTATTCTTCCGTCATCTTAGTTTTATTCATCTCAGTTGTGTGCCCTGATCAGAGAAACTGAGCAGCTGAGCAGCTGATTGAGAGTCAGCTCTATATGATAGAGACAACCTTCATCCATACTTCAGCTGCACTTCTCTAGGACTATTTTCCAGACCACTTTGCTTGCCATTGTCCAGACATGTGTTGCATTTGTAAGAAATATAGGTGATTCTGAAAAGCTATACTCAGAAGACAGTTGCAAAGCATGCAATATCACAAGAAGCCTTGCTATTTTCCAAATTCTATATTTCTAGCTTCCATAAAAAGTCAATGGCAGAAGAAATAGACTAACTTGATGTTTGTGCAAAGGAGCTTTATATTAGGAATGACAGAATGTACCAATATGTGCCAGTGCATCCCTGTTTGGGTAGTGTTTTGATATTATGCCCAATTCAACATGAATTTTACTCTCTTGCTCCAAGATATGATTAAAAAACCCATTAAAATTATCATACTACAAGCCAGTGTTTGTGCTGTTCCTCAATATAATGAGCATCATTAACAGAGATTATCCTAAAATTGTTTCCCTTTGTCTGATACATTTTGATACTTTCAAGATGTAGCTAATGTATTATGCCCTCACCTAGAGATTGATTAATTTAAAAAAATACTGTTGGTAGAAGACATGGCTTCTTAAGTGCAGGTTTTATAAGGACAGAAAAATGTGCAGCAGCATTATGTAGCTTTTCTGCATTCACAGTCCTACAAGTAATATGCAGAGCACTTTTTATGCTTTCTTTCCTAAAGAACCTGTTTTAATGTTCATTTCCCTTGGAAACATAATGACCCTTACCTGCTCTCTCTTACTCTGTCATACCCTACCCTCCACCTTATTGCTAACTATATCAAATTTATATTCAAGAAAGATTGGATCATATTTATTATTCAGATATCAAGACCTGATAGTGTCAGTTAGGAATGATGGAACCCTTCTCTTAAAATACAGTAGATAAGCTCTGGGACTGTGAAAGTGAAGACCTTTTGTATGCACAAATGCCTTTTGTGTCAGTTTACATCCAGCTGCCTGTTCAACATGTGTCTTATTTTACTAAAAGCCACAAAATTAGTTTTGTTCCTTGGAATTATTGCTGGAAGGTTTCCTCTATGATCTCTAAGCAAATGAGATCTTGGGGTATTTATAGTGACCTCTGGGAAATTGTTTGTCGTGTTTGCACCCAGTTGCCAGAGCTTGCTGTTATTAACCTATTGGGAGGGTAGCCCTTCAGTACAAGTACTGCTTTTCTTGTACTGAAGGGCTACCCTCCCAATAGGTTAATAACAGCAAGCTCTGGCAACTGGGTGCAAACACGACAAACTGTTCCTCTCTACAAATGCATGTATATAGTAAAATCAGCTAATTTTCATGCGACATTCATGTGACATATGCCCACAGGGTTTGCAAAAAAGTTCAATAAGATCCTTACCTGAATTAACTTTGTGTAGACAAGTAACAGGGCCTACATATCATAAGCCAAACATCGTGCGCTGATACTCTTACATATTAAAAAATAGATTCTTTTGTACAGAGATTTCGATTTTTTGAGTCTGCATCTATTTTGACAACCATACGCATTGCAAGGAAGTGCCATGTTGTAAAACTACGCGTCAAACGCCGTTTAACTTGTGTTGTTTACCTAGAGCTCACAGTTACGCCTCTCGTCTTTTGCCAACGTGGTGCTACCATTTTGAATCTCCAGTGTGGCTACGCATCACGTGATCGAGTGCGCATTCTAGCTCTACTATTTCTATGAGTAGATCCAAACCACCTTTGCAGGTCTAAATCATTAAGTTTCCGTAAATATTATATTTTCGAATGAACGCGAAAAATGTCGAAATTTGTAAAGAGTTATTTCTTCAAAGGAACCGACTGTGATCTAAGAATAATCTAATATAAGCATATCTCTGTACTGACATACCAAACGTCTGCTTTCCGTCCATATCCTTCTCCATTTATGACTTCAGGGCTCATCCAATATGGTGTTCCATGCATAGATTTAAACCCAGTCATTGTGCGTATAGTCTAAGAAACAAAGGAGCCCACTAGGTATTTCCTCAAACACAAAAGCAACTAACAACTTACAGCAAAGAAATGTGGAATATTATTATCGTACGCACTTCGGAAATCTCAATTTGGAGGGAAAGATGTGTTATTAGGAATTACAGACAATAAAAATCTTTATAATACCTAATGCGGTTAAAAAATTAGAACCGAGAGGAAATCAAGATCAGCAATAACATACTTGAAGTCGTCTTGATGCACCAAAATCTGTTAATTTGATGTTATCCGATGAATCTATCAAGATATTTGCCCCTGAAAAGGAAAACTATAATTCAAACGAGAAAAAGAAAAAATGCGAAAAACGTAAACAGAACATGTAGAATATTCTTAACGTGATTATACGAAACATGTAATTGCCAAATATATCATATCATATCATATCATATCATATATCATATCATATCATATCATATCATATCATATCATATCATATCATATCATATCATATCATATCATATCATATCATATCATATATTTATTTATTTATCATATATGGTCGATGATATATTAGAAACAACATTCTGCGACCTAACAGTAGTTCGCAATAGGCCCAAATAGAGAAAAGAATACGAACAATAGTATTTTCATAACTTGCCATAATTCATTACAAGCTTCAAAAAACTAACAACAGGTTTGATGTCTACCGAAAATTATAACTAAGAGATAACAAAATTAGTGCAATAGTATCTGTATGTTATTTCAGGCAATCTACCAAAAGAAATTCAGAAAAACAGACCTTTTATATCTCGATGAATGATCATGTTTTGATGCAAATATGCTACTCCCTCAAGGATCTGTTTTGTGTACTTTCGTACTTGGCTTTCTTCCATTGCTCCTTCATTGTGCAATTTGTCGTGTATAGACCCCTGGGCAGAAACATGCAATCTACTATAATGCAAGATTCAGCTTAGATTCAACAATTTGAAATAAAAATCTCCCTTTTCACAAAATATGATAATAATCATCTTCATTCAGTATTTATATATTGTGATTCGGACTTCAGTTCAAGAGATGTTATTGAAATTGTGAATTCCTACACAGATGATAAAATACCATCGCCTCAAATGAGGCAGAAATCGAATGTTCTAACACCGAATAGAACAACTAAATAAGATAAAAATCTAACTCAAAAGCATTTTGGAGGAACTCAGCTGCAAACCTCAATTAGCATATATAAATCATATATTTACACAATATTTGCACAAAACTACCTATAAAAATTGGTAGAAGAATACATATCAAATATATATATATATATATATATATATATATATTACAATCTTCATCAGTACTGATGAAGATTTTAATGGAAACGTTTACTTACAGACAAGTGTATTTTTGCTTGATTCTTTCTTTATATATATATAAATTATATATATATATATATATCTCGCAAGCTACTGAGTTCATATATACATATACATACATATATATATATATATATATATATATATATATATATATATATATATATATATATATATATATATATATATATATATATATATATATATATATATATATATATATATATATATATATATATATATATATATATGTAAGTGTGTATGTATGTATATAACCATATATATGTATACGTATAGATACTTAATAATCAGTAAAATACTCCATGAAAACAAACACGTACTCCAGCCATATACTCCATGAAAATTGAAATTGACTTTGAATCATGAGCTGTTCCATAATAAGTAACCACTCGTTGGTGATTCAAGTTCTTTAACAATTGAATTTCACCTTCTAGGGCTCGGACTTCCTGAAAACCAAATTATACAGAACAGCATTTAAATACGGTATGAAATAGTTGAATAGTTTGTGGCATAACCAAAGTCCTTGCAAATGCCAAAAATATTTTTCCTGCATCGTGCAACACTAAATTAAAGCAAAACTGAAAAAGACGTATTGATTTTGTCGATGCTTCATTCTGTACTGACTTATAATTAACAAAAAATGCTGCATGAAGGGAAACAAATTCTTCAAACGCATAGTAGTTCTTCAAAAATCTTTCGTGATGATAAAGGCTTTCTAATAATGCAAATCATACTGAGTCATTTAAGCAAAAAACTGAATTGAATGAAAAATATCACCTTCTGCGCTGCCGGATTTGAAAACGTAGTTTCAACAACTTTCATTGCAATTTCTCTTCCAGTGTCTTTATCAACACATAGATAAACCTATTTGAACAAAGTTATCCATCACTCTTTTTCATCAAATGAATTTTACATTCCATCAAAAACTGCTCTACATATCTGATTACCCTGAGTGAGATCAGAAATAATTTCTTAATCTAATTCGGTTTCTAAAAGATCCGAGGAATGAATTGCGTTCATTACGTAAGAAGACCAGAAGCAGAGTCCTGAAAAAGTCACGGCTCCACGGCTCTGAGCCGGAGGAAAATTTTCCTCTCCATGACGTATTTGAGGAAGGTTTTGAAATTTGTATCGACAATCCAGTTTCAGCAAAGTTTTCATACTACGCGACATCAACTGTGAAGGGAATAGCCCATTTACAGTTAAAGCTTCTGAGACATACCAAATGTAGAGTTCAAAAACTTTGACTAGTTTTGATAGTCTTAACTTTTATGATGAGGAAGGTTTATGATGAAAATTTGACAGCCGGAGGAAGGTTGGGTATTTTTCTGGACTCTGACCAGAAGACAATAGAAATTCTCCCACTGTTACTGCTCTACACAGATTCCAGTTGAAGTGAATTCAATAGATCATATCACATTGAGTACTTGGTCTGTTACCATGGCAAAAGAAATTCCGACCAATTAAAGCTTAAATCAGACCAGTACTAATCAACGTAAGGCTTACATTATCTACTCTCGTCACGTGATATGACGTAATCAAGGCAGATAAAGTAAAACATATATAGAAACTATTGTGTGGTTGAAAGCATCAAATTAACCTACTTGACCGTAAGCACCGGCTCCAATCAGGCGCAGCCTATCCCATTGCTTAGGACATCCTTGCTCTATAACAAATAAAACAAATAAGTCACAATAACTCTTCGCCTTGTACAAGATACAAAAACAGTGTATTAATATTCAAGGACGGTCTGTGACTCATGTTCTTGCATCTTGCTTCGCAAAACTAGGCAGTGTGCAACACTCTCATGAAAACAGTACGAAATGAACGCCATCAAAAAAATAAAATGAGAGAAAAAACAAAACTTAAGAAAATGAAGCTCGTAGAAATAAACTGAAGTTAGTAAACAAACCTTTTGCGGTAGTTGAAATTGATTTAAATTTATCGTTAATTTTTTCAATGTCTTTAATTGGATCATAATCAGATACCAATCCACTACTGCTGCTACTGTTTCCGATGCTGTGTTTCGAATCTGATTTCATGATTGGATGGAAAATATCACGAGCTCCTTTAGGCAATCTTGACATAATGATCATATCTAGAGAAGACAGTTAAAGAAGAGGTTCTCACTAAATACAAAAAGAAGGTACTGAAGAATCAAAACATATCGAGCAGTGATTTTGAATCATGTTGAATCAAATTCCATCAAACACAATCACAAATCAATACTGAAAGCTAAAATATAAAAAATTAAAAAGAACACAACTTTACTCTATAAATTCTTAATCAAGCTTAATTACTAAGATGCTTTCAAATAACTATACAATGAACAAAGCCTGAATCGATCAATCAATCAATCAATCATTCAATCAATGAGTCATGGAATCAGTCAATCAGTCATGAAATCACAGTCAATCAACAATTATATACGAATACATAAAAACCAAACAAATTAAATCACACTTCATGTTGACTAACTTTGATAAAATTCGAAAGGCACAATTTTGAATATTAATAAAATGTCAGGAAAAAATTGTTTGTCATTTCACTCATACCATCATTCATTTCTACATTATGCAAAGACATCTCTGAAGTGTGACGTCGTCGAGGATATGGTCCGGATTTTATACTGTTGAAACTATCTACAATATCAAAAGACAGAAGAATGCAAATTGAAAAACCATGCAACTCTTAAGGTCAAAATACAAGAATATCGCGAGCCAAATAATGAAATGAAGAACTATAGGCTCAAAAAGTGTCAAAAAGAATTACACAATTAAGTTTACACAACAAAGTGAGTTATTGAAATCAAGGTCAGTTATCAAAATCGCACAATTATTGGAACATTCATAGAAAAACAAGTGAAGTAGTCAAAAGTTTGATGTTTTGTGTCAAATGGCAAAAATACATCAAGAAGCTATCAGGTGGATTCAAAACTAGCACATGTTTTCAGCGTCTAAGGACATTTGCAATTCTAAAAAATCTATTTTACGATCTGCTAACAAGCAGTTCTATGAATCACACACTCTGATATTTAACAAACTTGAGAAAGTTACAATATGACAACATCTTTAATATTGTGGTTTTGGTGAATATGAATTGGCAAGAAGGCGGTAATTGAATCAATTATAAGAGACATACCATAATCAAAATCAGTGCTATCAAGGACAAGAGCACTTGATGGTCTTCTTTTTCCTTTGTATAACGCATACGCATCAGCGACACTAAGAAAAAACATATTTCATCACTACCATTTTAAATCGATTGGCTATATCTCATATAAATGTTGAAACAAACAGATACATTGCAATACATTAACAACAAGATAAATATAGTCCTCTCTGACCACTTCAATATATTTCTAATTATTTTATTATATATCAAACCACTTTATTGTAATTATCGCTTAAAACTTTTACAATCCTAGAATTTAAGAAAATAACAAGTGATATATATATATATATATTATAGGAAAGTGTAAACAAGTATCTCCATATTAAAAATGAAAGAAATTGTAGCTCAGTAGAATTAACAAATCACAAAGAAACTAACTCCTACAGTCTACAAAGAAATACAAACTTCTGTTATAACTTATCACATCCACGAAATTGAAAGAAAGTAACGTGTATTGTCTCCCGAATGACCCTCTGGTGACAGGCTATCTTGCGTGAGATAAACAAATTCGACATATTTGAAAAGCCTGTGGTATTTGTATATACAGGGAAAAATACAAAACATTATATACCTTGCCATCGCTTGTGGGCTATCTGAAAGAGCCGAAGTTGATCCAAACAAACTGTCTTTACTTTGTCTTAATGATATCCGAACCTTAACAATCAATGAATAAAATACACAAATAGAAAATACACAGAGCAAATAGCACAGTGATGAGGCTACTTTCAAAGAGTAACAGATAAATGTGCTGCCTATCGCTTTGCTTACAAAAGGATTCTCATTAGATGGACTTACAGAGTTTCGCTCAACGACTCACAAACAAACAAACAAACAAACAAACAAACAAACAAACAAACAAACAAACAAAGTCTAAAGAACGCAAGTTTTAAAAAAGTTGGAAAAGTCATCCACTTACTTCACTGTGGCCAAGTGGATCGAAATGATTGAAAACCTAAAATGAGAGTACAATACAAAATTTACGTGGATGAATTCTTGTATTTCATAATCCATGCTTGACGATTGTACTAAGTTCTTAGCTTGACGGAATCGTACATCAAATCATACGACAAAATCAAATCATTTCATGGATTCCATAATGCAAACGTAACATAGCCATGAAACTACCTAAACACAATACGTGCAACAACACATGGGATCTTATCAAATAATTGGCTGAAAGCACCAGTGATCGTAAACCAGCAAAATTTCCTTTTGCACAAATAGCAAATGCTGACTTATACTTACATATGGGACGTGATGGTCATGGTCCTCGGGGATAAATTCACCTTCACCCTAAAATATGATAAAGCAAACATCATTTGCAAAAAATCATAGATATTTACTATGACGTTAACCTACAATAAACAAATATTTTCACAAAAATAGTCCAACAATCTGCTGGCAATACGAAGTCTTTGAAAGAATCTATGACAAGTTTTATAAGAATGGCTCAATATATTTCGCAATGCAATTTATGTATTTTCCTATGCATACATACGTATGAGGCTACCATGCAATTTTAATCCAATTCTCTTCATGTATTATCAAAAGTTATAACATAACGCTATGAAAATATTTTATAACCAAAATGATTGTCCGCACGTGTTTGATAGCCCAACCCCCCCTTCATTACGGAAGACACCGATAGTTGGCAACCATTTTCATGTATTTGCTTTGCTTGTCTACAAGTCCATTTGCGTGCAATTTCCCAAAGTGATTCCCTCCAGATTTTAGCTTCAAATTGCCAATACGATTTATAAAATTAAACATCAGAAGGAAATATATTTACAACTGACGACATCATAAATGATTTAAATTACCTTTATTGTATGGTAAGACAAGGTATGATTGTGAGACGCGAAGGCAGGAGAGGGATGGTAGCCTGGTGGCGGCGAAGGAGTATCCCGTCCATTCGAAGAAATAAACATTGAATATGAACGAGATGAAAGATTTGGAGAATCTGGAGAGCCAGGGGGCAGTTCTTCTGGATTGGACTTTGATCTAGAAAAAATGACAATTAAAAGTAAAACTCGTGTAGTGAAAAGAGAAGCAAAACTTAATGTGATAAAATGAAAAAATTCATGGATCGAACAACCAAGATGATAGCACTTCTGATAATCCAATCGTATGCGAGCATCGCCAATCACTTTAATAGAATAGCACAAAGACTATAGATTGGTGGTGACATACTGCACAGATGCCTTTTTTTTATCGTAACATCGATGGGTGTACTTCTAAATGTCATACAGTCTACAATGTGAAGTAGTCTGGCAGCAAAAAGAACTGATGGGCAAGGACTAATTTCACCATGTGACAAATGGATTATTTGCAGGGAAGAAATAGCATCTGAACAAATATGCAGGAAAGTGGTACAAAAACACTGAAAAATGGAGCGTATGCTGCAATCATTTTCAGTGATAGATTGTATGAACAACTTTTGAACCAAAACAATATTCTATGTAACATAAAGAACTGTAATAAAACGCTACTTCATATTTACAGAAAACAGCGTTGAAGATAAAATGAAGAAAAGGTACAGAGATCAATGGGCTGCTACATTTTTCAATTAGATTCCAACATACCTCATGGGAAATGGTCTCGTTTTTCCCTGAAAAACAAAACATTTCGTATTGGAAAATGCTTTCAATTCTGATTAATAATCATAGCGATCTAAAAATTTCCAGTAGAGAATAAGAGTTTTTTATTATAACCAAAATGCCAAAATTTGAATAGAGAATCAAAGGCGTTTTATTAACAATAAAATATCTCGAAGGATGTTTGAATGGCTACGACAAAAGGGCATCAAAATTTATGCTTTGTTTAGTCTCGTCATTGATTTTGGTAATGACCATAATCTATAGGAAAAACTGTTAAATATTAGTAGAATGGTGCCAACTGTGAACTGATGAGAAGTGATGTGGATGCTAAGATAAGCATATACTCAATCTGCAGATTTGAGCTCGATTCCTTGATACGCATCCCAATCATTATAAATTAGAGAAATTTATGAAAATATCCTAGATACAAAATAAAACTGAAAATAAACCCTTAAAGCTAACCGCACTGAATAATCCAAAAAATTAATAAGATAACAGTGCGAATTGAAATCTATAAAAATTATAATCGAAAAAAATCCGATCAGAAACGGATGTGTCGCTAAGTGATGAAATTGAATTAAAAATAACCATATGGGGCATGTAGTAAAGAAAGGCGCTTTAATCAATTCTATTGATAATTTGAACGCCTCTATACACAAACTTAATATGTTGAAATACATATTGATACGGAATCCCTAAGCCAATTGTTTCAGCACATTTGAAAGTTACAAAGAAATTGTACTTATATATTTTGATATGCTTTACCAACATACTTTTATCTCCGTTCATTTGTTCACCTTTGACAAAGAAGCAATTATAGCAACTGTGTCTAACAAAAAGACTGAAATGGGCCAAAGTCAATGCTGATACGAGAATAGTAAAAACGGTGCATAACACACACGAAGAGGGACGTCTAAACAATGGAGGACAGAGCACATACGTTGAAGGGGTATTTGTCAGGGTCAGTGTATGTTCGTTTATGAAATGACTGCGCAGGATACTCCATTTGGGCTATCGGGTCATATCTGCCATCATCATCGACATCGTCATGAGCATCACAATCATCAGTGAGAAAAAGTCTTAGGCTTGTTAGCAATGGACTTTGATCCAGCAGTGCAACTGCTTTGTCTAAACTTTCTTGATATTCAATTGGAATAACGACCTAAAACATGCAACAACATGATTCATAGACTATTGCAATTTAACAACTTGAAACTCATAATGGGTTTCTGCTTTCCTTGAAAGTTTAAAATTACATTAAAGCGCTTATGAACATTTATTATATTTCAACAAAGGTATCCTTTATTAATGATATTAAAAACACAATTAATATTTAGAAAAGATTGCTGCCATTCAAATGGCTTAATATTGGTTCTATGCGGCAAAAATGCAAGTCGTAATATAATCTACCAACTCAACATGAAAATTTTTTCAAACGTCCCTGTTACGCGGGAAATTCAATTGCTTTTGATAAATTAAGGGCAGGCGAACAGATAAGCCATGTATCATCAGAAAATGTTCTTTGTCTTAGTCTTGTACATCTCTTAACATACTGATCATGGTTAATCATTGATCACGATGATTCTCTAGTCAAAGCAATTCTAATCCGTCATCCGATTGCTCGGTGGTGTATAATAAACAAGTAAACGACATGAAGACATATTATAGGATATTCTCTGATGAATCCAAGATATTTCATAGTTAAGCAGTTAACCGTAAACTTTTCCACCAATTTTCTTTCGACTAAGGCAATAGGGTTATATTAGCATGGACTTTCCTGACTTTCTGCCAACCAATCGTTGGATTCGGCTTTCATGAGTGAATTGGATACTGACAAATACCCATCGGTCAGTGGTTCCATAAACGCGCGCTTCAGGCCATATGATACAATGGGAATCTGCATCTAAATTTCTCACATGATTGTATGGCTGGTTTATATACAATTGCAAAATGTATGAAAATGAAGATGTCCTCCTAAATTGTTACAAAATTCTTATAATGGTAAACATACTATACTACGAGAAAAAAATCAAAGGGAAAAATCTCTTCCACAGGAAACGATAAAAATACCTCAGTATGACTGGCCAGGAAGAGAGTTTAAAAACAAAGCTATCGATAAATGCCAATAAAGTCTATTTAACTAACTTATCTTTGGGCATTTGAAAAAAAATAAAACTCATAAGAACCGCTGTTTATAATGAAAATGATACGTACAGCATTCATGGATAAAATCATGGATATAATTTACTCAACATGTGTATTGTACTTTAACCACAAAATTTCCCTACACTCGAAGATAAAATCATGAAATTGAAAAGGAAAATAATCAAAATACAAAAACTGTCTTACCGCATTGTTAACATAATTAACGTTTAGCTTTCTCCCAAATGCGGATTTTATTTTCATTTGAAGTCTATCTAACATAACAGGACGCGAAAGAGGAATTATCCTAAAATAAAAGGACACCTGATTAATAGGAAGGAAAACAAAATGCAGTGAATAATCTTTCAGAAAGAAAAAAGTTCATTATTAAAAATGGAGGGTAGCAATGATACGAAGATGTAGGCCAAAACAAAGTTTATATCCCGTTTGCTTTAAAATAGCCAAGATGAAAAAACCCAACAAATTGTAATTTATTCTATAAAATGCTATCATATAAAAGTCAAATAATATTGGTTACATATATAACACTTTTTCCTAACTTTAATAGATGATGACATGACAGAGCCATATTAATGAACCTGATTTTCACATCAAAATTCTTAATTGACAGGCATCAACTTTTTGACCAATCAAAAACTTCCATTCCCAGCGATAAATAAATCTACGCTGTCATTCGCAATGAAAGACGGTTAAAAGAAAGCACACTAGAAATCAGCATGGAATGACTATGAAAATGATTATCAAAGTCATAAAATGAAATTTATATCACCTTCTTTCCCCTTGATATTCTAATTTTACGCGAACATCGTTCTAAAAACAAATTTTAAAAGAGTAATAAAATAATTTGTAAATGCTTTTCGGAAACAATTCGGTAAAAATTTAAGGGGTATGGAATATGAATCGCTGATAAAAATAATGATTTGCTGCTGTCTGAAAGGCCATAAGGACCGATAATTGGTACTCTGAAAAAAAAGATTATATCTTTATACCATAAGTTTAGTGATAATGATAAAACTAATACGATTTTATTTTGGCAAGGTTTTTGGAGAGCCTAGAAACATCGCTTCAGCAATGAGTGCATATTTCCAAAATTATGGAGTTATGTGAAGTGCTTGGGGCAAAACACAGGATTCGAAGATTCACTTTCATCTATAATTTCACAACCCTCGAATACATAAGTGGAAGATCTGACGAAATCATGTTAACGTGTTGGTCATGAGAAAGAGGAGATCTAGGAACTTGCGATGCTTGAAAAGTCTGAAACTGCAAGAATAATAATGCGATGCGAATAAAGGCTAAAATGATGGCAAACGTTATGAAATTTAAAAAAAGGGTGTTAGATGTAGCAGAGTAATTTAAGTTAAAGAAAACTTCAGCATATAGTTCAAAATTGATTCTGAGAAGGCAATTTATTGAACAAACTAGCTCTTCAAACAGTCTATCAAACCCATATATCTAAGATTCACAAACTTTCTATGATTTTCTAAATATGAACGTTGAATATTCTCCCATCAATGTTAGATGTTGTCTTGTGAATAATGTAATAACAGACAAGAAAGACAGATTGGACGCTTAGCCATACCATAAGATAGAAGCTATAAAACTATCTATTGTTGTCTGCTCGAGTGCTTATCTATTACAGATCATGCCAGACATGGATAGGTCTTCAATTCGAACACAAAGGATATTTCATCTATAATTCATGCTTCACAATTCATCTTTACTATTACAACTAAATCCACAATAAAACTGCTGGAATTGAAATCGGTGTTGGCAATCTCAAAAAAACTACGAGACTATTTCTCGAATTTCCTGTCGTCTTAAAGGATAATTGATAAATCAGAAATCATTAAAGCACCTGTGAAGTTTCTAGGCTATGAAGCCACGGGATTTGATATTCGTCAACACATTCAACATGCAGTCGTTAGGAAAGGAGACAACTTTCTGTTAAAATATTCCCTGTTGTAACTGCTTTTGATGAGAAAATTTGGTTCGAATTTCAATAACTATTGACAACAAATACAGAGCTAATTATAATTTTGAACAGAAGGTCCTCAGTCAATCTATCTTCATACACTGCTAATTCCCACCTAAAACCTTATCTATGCTGTCTACAAAATTTAACTACTGGGCTTATTACAATGGCTGTTGAAATATGTTAGCTTTTGTTAACATATTTTTGGTCTGTATTTGTTTGCTTGCAATTCAACAGTCTCCAGATTTCTGATAACACTGTAAGATTATAATCAGCTTAATGGGAAGTAGTGACTTGCCCTGCCTTTAAGAGATCTTCTAGGTCAAGTGAGATTAATTTAATGCCATAGAGTTCAACTTATGAGCACTGTGTCTCAAACATATGAGTGGTTCTTCAACATTCTATTGCAAATAAGCATGAAAGATTCATAAATATCATCTTATGCTTCGGAATAAAGTATCATCAACAGGCCAAATATGACTAAAGATGATAAATTAAATCAGATGAGATATTACTGCAAAATATTTCAGAATTATATGAAATCAAGAATTGTTCATCAACATGAAACATCAAATGTTTTCTCCTCCCCATCTGACACCTAAGATTATACAAAAACTCCCTTGATGAAGTAACCATAGATGCAATAGAACTTCTTTCTAATTCTACTAATTGATAGATATATATACTACATGAATAAATAAGATCATATAAACCTAAAGATAGATTTCCAACAATTCTAATATGGTACAATACATTGATAGTGAAACACTGGGTGATGCCAAACCACTGTCTACTTGGTAAAGCCCAGAAAGGAAAATATTTCTTCTACCTTCTGTTGCAGGGACATAAATGCATCACCTCCAGTTGAGCCATTTCTTCTTTTATTTTCCATTTCTAACTAAAGGGAGATGATAACATATAAATTATTATTACAAAATGACTTGAAAAGAAAAACATTAAAATAAGGAAATATGATGCAAGATACTTTGAGAAATGAACAAAGGAAAAGCATTCTAGAATGTGAGAAATGGTATGAAAATCCTCACATACTCCCAAAAATGGATAAAAACAACATAATATATAAACAATTCCCATATACAGTTTTAAATGTTTGGTAGTGCCTGTTAGAGGGGGCACTTAACCTGGGCTGTTGGTATAGTGAGCAAAGGGTGGCAAATTCCTGTCATCCCCACCTTTATTGTCCAATTCTTCCCACCTGGTACCCATTTCCTGCTGGGTGGACAATGAGTGAGCCCCTGAGAGTTCACCTCACGCCATCCATCTTCCACACAACAGTCAAAGTGCCCAACCATTCATCCACTTGCCTATCAACATCACATATACAAACACTATAGAACTGGTAGGGATATTAAATTCAATTTCAAACTGCACAAGGTTCCAAGTGTGGTTGTAAAATTTGGCACAAAACACATAAAAAGTAACAAATGGCCAAAAAGTGCTCAGTATATAAAGCAAGAAAACTTTAAGCACAAAAACAGAAGGACTTAATTTTTACATTCCTATTAATTAGCTTAATTATGGAGCTGAGTGGCTATTACAAACAATGCCATTGTTGATCTCTTTTCATGTCTGGCTTAATTTGATCTCCAACTGGGTTTACATTTTGGTACATTTATTTCTATCATTATGATGATGTAAAAACAAGGCTAAATAGACAGGAGTTATTTTCACCATGGGACACCCCTAACTAGCTAGCCTTTTTGCAACATCAATTGGCCTCTGCAAAAAATGCCAATGATGTTCCACTTCCAAAACTGATGCACTGTGATCCATAAATAGGCATATATTTTAAAAGCTACATGTTGGTCATTATGCTAACATTTTACACTATGAGGAAAGCCTGCTAAAAATCTTTCAGTACACTATTGACTATGCTTGCATTCTTCAAAGCAAGTTCTATTTTTCATACAAAGGAAATTATAAGCACAAAAAACAACCATAAACAATAAATCTTAAATATGCTTAGATGTTATTCTGCTCTACAAATGCTGAACCACCCATTTACCCAGAATATCTTAGTAAAACTTTTAACCTTTGAGTGTTTTCAATCTAACTTCTATCTGCATCTCAATGGTCTTCCAAACTCTTTGGAATGATGTCCTCTAAATCATTCATATCTATATCTATTTGAAGATCTTTAATGTATGAGAAAATTCTGAAGAAACTTATCAACCATTTTTTATATTTGTTCAAGCTCATACTTCATAATAAGAAATACATTTTACATTTTTTAAGTACTATTTTCTGTTTTCCCACCAAAAAAGTTAAATTTGAGCATTAACATGGAAACTTATTACTTCAAAGGATTTTGTTGCATGGAAGCTTAATGGGGAGATTAACCTATGTGTGTTCACAAATTGGCATAAAGCTGACAACATTGCTATGGAACTTCTTGTGTAACATTATACCTACTGCTGGTGAGAAAAAATCGACATACCATTGATATGTCTTACAAAAACCTATTTATTAAGCTCTATTAATGGGTAACACATAGGAGACAATACTGAGAATTGCAAACAAATGCTCGGGCCAAAATACCAGGTATGATAATGAAACCGTAAAAGCTACAGCAATAAAAACTGAACTTGGGCATAACATTTTGTACCAGGTGCAAGGGAGAATAGCGGTATGGCTTATTTATCTAGAAAATCTAATAACTTTGCTGACTTTTTATACAATTCTATAGCAAGCTCATATTCACTACAATTATTTTGCGTATTTGCTTAAAGCCATGACCCTAATAACACCAGCATGCCTGTCAAGCTGAAAGCTAAGTTCTGCATGAGCATTCGTGACTTACCATTTTTTCTCTTTGCTCACAACAAGTGCTTGCACTTCGTTATTATTGACTCCATGTGCTCCAGAGCAAAAAATAAACTATTTTATTCTTAAAACCAATCACATGTTACTGATATTGGCTCTCAAGCTGGCAAAGAGCTTTGGTTTGGCTAACATCATTTATTCTTTTCTCTCGTTAAAACCTGGTATCTCCTCACAGCGAAACATCAGGAAACAGTTTTTTAATGTACAAGCTACACAACCCTACCCTATTCTTTCAATAAAGTTGAAATAGCTTTAATCAAACTAGTACTTACATCCCTTGTGGAAGATTTTCCTGGTTCTTTGCTTATTTACTTTGGCAGTTGCAGCGATGATTCTGTCTTCCTTTACCATCTGATATTGTTCGACACTTAATTAACGATCGATATCACACGTTCCCACAGCAGCTTGAACTCAATAAAGTTTTCCACGCAACAGTGCTATTTCCTTCGTGTTTTGGAATAAAGATATTAGAAAAGGTCAAGGTTTCTTTGTTGCATTTGCTCGTATGTTGAGGTCTTGCTTACAACCCAAACAGATCACGGATATTGCAATGATGGCCTAGCACCAGGAACACACGAAGACAAAGAACATATCACTAATATGCAACTTGATAAGTCAGTCATTAAACAGCCGTTACTCCATACAGTATTGTCAACATTAGCTGTGAACTAATTCATTCGCTCTTGTATTTCAAACCATGTTTCTCTCTAACATTCACTTTCCACATCTTCTGAATCGAACAATTCCACTACAAATATCCACTCACGCATGCGCATACGTACATGTTATTAGTGGCGTTCCCATGTCCATAGCACAACACCTATCTCTGTACACATCAGTTGAATCTAATTTTAGACCCCAATTCCTTATCAACGTATTCCATTATTTCTTGTGTGATTCATATTCAAGACGTTGCAATGCTGGTATAGTGCTTCTAATTTATAATTGCGATGTGCCTTTGCGGCTCAAAGCCCATTTTGTTGTGCTCTCAAACCTGTCTATTAGCCTCAACTAGCCTCAACTGAAACATTGAAACCTCTCCCTAAATGAGTGTCAATGATTTGGGGCCAGAAAGCAAGTGACCCATCTTGCCTTCCTCTGCTCCTCTCCTGTTCTATGCTGTCAATCACACTTTCCTTTTTCCCAACCAATTCTGCTAAAACTCAGACCTTTTCTCTAATACCTACCACGATTTTTCTTTGATCAAATCACAAAACGAAGAGCTCTCGCATTGTCTTATAAGGAACCATCCCTACAGAACTAAAAATACATTCTCTAACAGCCTATATCAAGCTCACCAGACTAACTTGATCACTCGATTCCATTCCCTTTCTCAAACAAGACATCCCTCAAAGATCACGTGGTTGCAGAGAACGCAAAAACGACACGAGGACAGCTTAATTAATCAATGAGAATTATCGAGAGAAGATTACGATACATGGTTATGGATTTCTACAACGGCTAAAAGACTATAAATATATACAAATTCTAGATAATTAAAATACAATCTTAATCTCATATTCGAAACAGCTATGAGTAAAAAGCTAATTCATGCTTCTCTAAAAAAATAAAAAATTCAATAAGCTGATGCTTTTGATGGCGGATTTCTCTACGATCGTTTGTACTATTGCAGCTGTTAAACTTAGTTGATACTAGCCCCAGTAAATACAAGAAAGCTACAATAAAAAGTTGAAATACATGAAGCCCGTGTGATTGGTTGCGGTCGAAGATGATGGAGCTCATGCAAGCATTTTTGATCATCCATATTGAGTTGCTCGCAAATTATCCGCATAGAAACATTCATCGAAATAGTTCGTGCAGAAAGACATTGCATTATACGAGTACTAGTTGATAATGCAACAAGGGTAACAACGAGCTTTAACACTGAGAAATGAAGACATCTTATTCAATCAACACCTTCACAAGAATGGAAGAGTTTAAAATTCGCAAAGATACTTCGCCATTCACCACTTTAACACCGGTGATAGTCTTCTTGAAAATAAAAGCTCACAGCGTTCAACAATACATCATCTAAAACCAGTTATCTTCCAATGATAAAATCTTAGGCAACCACCTTCTGATACAAATATATAAAATCTTAGAAGACCACAAATACCAAAGATAGATAAAAGGAAACCAATCTTTTTAAAAATCTAAGATGAACCCTACAAGAATACTGAGTAAAATAATGGGATAAAGCGTTGAATAAAGAATAATAGTAATGATAATAATAATGGAATGTAATTGGTTACTTCCCCTAGCTTATTTCCACTAGCTGGTGACAAAAGCATCGATAACTAGGACAAAATAACTCATCACTTGCTCGTAGTATCATGCACTAAGGACAAGGGAGACAAATTTAAGGTGGATTACAAGGTTCGTAAAATATAGAATGACAATTCACTTACGCCAGAGAATGTTATACAATGTCTTTGAGTAAAACAATCGAGCTTGTAGGCAGTATGAATATGCAAAAAGAGAATGGTATGTACTATAATTAAGAAGAGAAAGACCTTGGTAGTGGATCAATGGTTGTAATGACCTGAAGTTCAGCAACTGAAATAAAGGTAAAAAGAGAGAAATCAATTAAATAACATGAACAACATAACTGAAAAATTACATGCATGCTTATTTCTAGGTTGCTACTTATTTTCGAAATATTTTAAGTAGTTTAACAATGGGTTAAATACTCTTCCTACTCACAAAAATCTCCATACGTGGGCCATTTCTCTGATTGCTCCTTTTGTCTCCAGTCAGAAAATTTACAACATGTAGTATCTAGCAGTAAGTAATATCTAGATGAGGGAAAATACACTTGGAGACCTAACTCTGTTTTTCTTTTTCTCGCTAACACATTCTCCTCACTTAGATATTGTACTGTTTATGCTGGTCTACCTTCATTTCTATCTCCATGCTTCATTACTAGTGAATATTTTCGTCCTGGCCTTCTTCTATTTACAGACAGAAATATTCTTTATATCCTTGAGCTTACAGTAGGTTTTGAAACTAATATACAAAATAATAGTGATCGTAAAGCTGCTAAATATAGTTACTTGATTTACGACCTCTCTCTCTCTCTCTTTCAGTAAAGTCAAGTTTGTCAGTCTTTCTAAGGGTGCTATTGGAGCTTTGGGTTCCTCCAGCAATTCTCTTCTATCTTTGCAAAATGATTTACATTTCGATAAAACCATGCAAGAGAATCACCATGAAAGCTATATTTTCATTGATCTAGTTACCATATCTTCTGTCAACGAAATAAGCCTTGGACTAATAAAGAACTTTTAACTACTTAATTCCTCCATTCTCCTTATCTGTTTGTTTTCATACTTACTGGTTTTATATTATGTTATACTTTTGTCAACTATACCATGCCATGTATCTTTTGAGGTGTATTACTGTAATTAGTTTTATATATACCATGATAAGTCTAAAAAGGTATTATATTACTACTTATGTGAACTATCTATGGCTTAGTATTCATAAAGTCTTGAACTACTGAAGACAAAAGCAAATGGCTAAAAGCTGGCGAAAAGCAAAATACCTTGGGAATCAATCGTCGATAAGTTCGTGAAGGTCATCTTCTTTAAGTCTTTTCATGTTTGTCCCAGGAGAAAATAATTGTGTTCTGTATAGCCTATTTTTGCGCAGCAACAAGATGACCGTAATGAAGAGAGAAATGGCGATGAGGATAAAGATGATAATGAATACAATCAACGTTGTGTGGGAAACCGATTTACTTGTAAATGCCTCAGGTGAATTTGACTGAAACGAAAAACCAAGCTCAATTCAAAGCGTCGTTGTATGAGAACAAAAGAGCAATTGTTAGAACTCTTCTGAGATCAACCAATGCTATTAAATGACAAAGAACATGTATATTAAATAAAGGCATAATTAAGGACAAACATTCTTTCACGCTGCTCCATAAAAATCAAATTCCAAATCTCTTTAATCTCGATGGAAAGGGCCATACAGAAAAAAACTAGGTGAAAAAATCAAATTATTAAATTACTTACTGAACATGGAACAAAATATTTATGCGTTGGGTTGTTATTTCCAGTTCTGTTACGGCAATTGAATCCCGCTTCGTACGTGATGTTCTTAAATCCATTCACGCATTTTGAGTGTAGCTCAAATTTCTTATCTTCCAAGCAAATAGGACATGCATATAAAGATCGCCAGACAAGATGAAATTCGCACGGCTTCATCTCAACAGCTAAAATAAAAATTGATTTGCATAAAACTCTGTGAAACTAGCACAAGTTACAGTGGAATCTCTACAAGACGGACACACCACAAAGAAGGGACCTCTATAAGACGGACACACCACAAAGAAGGGACCTCTACAAGACGGACAGTAAGTCAAGGAAAGGAACGCTCTCGCAATCAACCAACATCAGTGATCTTTCTACTATCATCATAGTCATCATGATCACTACAAACATGTCCTATGACCATAATCACAAGTTATAAACATCATCAAATGAAAACCATCATGATCATGAAAAACAAAGTGATTTACTTTTTATTCATACTGTTAACGTGACTACCTGTTTTATTATCCATCGGCATGGGGACACCAACACCAGCATTAATGTCACACTGCAAATCGATAATCGTTTTAGCAGGTTTAATTTTGTACCCATGTTTATTATAACAGTTATACCCATCTGTTAATTCAACCGTTAATCCCGATGTCACATCAATCTTCGGTTTGAATCCAATGACGCGGCCAATACTATATGAATATCTAGACGAGAAGGACCATCGTTTGCAAGCCATTGTTTTTAGTACAACCTACAATAAGAAAAAGAGGCATATAATGAGTCTTACCTAGTAAATATAATTCGTATACTTAATTAAACAACATTAAAACTTGTCATCAATTAATGCACTATTATAACTTGGTATGTACATATTCGACTGGATGAAATTTTGAATCAGACAGCAGAGCATATCGTAAAATTAAGCCGGTAAGACATAGAGGAAAATATTTGCGGAAAAATTTGCTGAGAAAGCCTCTTTGTCGTGAGATATGAAAAACACCAAGAACTAAACAAGGAAAATTTTCAGATAGCATTGAGGTAAAAAAATTTAGAACTGACCGTTTCCCTGACAAACTTTCCAGTATCATCTGACTTTTGTCGGAGATCAGTGCACGAAGAATTATCATGATCACGTGTACACAAATTAACGTAGAAGTAATTTCGATACCACATGTGATAGCCTCTCTTTGGGTATTGTTTTACTTCTATCATAGGTCCACCAACATTGGCCATCGGCATCAAATCATACAATATCCCAGGTGCGGCATAGAATTTGCATTGATTGATTACACAGTCAGTACGATCTTTGGTTGACGTTGTATTCACACCGCATTTTATGCATGCAGAACTTTGATTCTGATAAATCCAATGGAAAAAAGAGTTGACTATGCAAGCACTGAGTAGAATTGGAAATATTTAAGACATATGTTCAAACATAAAACAAACTTGTACTCCCACACAAGCAAGCATGCATGCTCGCTCGCACGCACGCACGCACACACACACACACACACACACACACGCATGCACGCACGCACGCACACGCACACACACACACACACACACACACACACACACACACACACACACACCAACCAAGCACACCAGCCAAGCACACCAGCCAAAAACACCAAACACACACATGCTTAATGAGTCATTTGGCATACAAATCAAACTACACGAAACGGAAATCACAGTCAGAATTAAACCAAAGAGACAACACAACCAACCTTATCAGTGAAGTATCCTTCCGGACAAGGAATGCATTTTTTTCCATCTGCACTAAATGTGCCAATCCCACATTTTTCACATGAAGTCCCATCAGCTGTTAACTGACTACCTTTGCCACATTTGATGCATTCTTTAGCTGGGCCGTGAACGACTCCCAAAATATCAATTGAATAAATTCTAGCCTCGTAACTTAAAACATTTGTTTTTTCATCATCGTTTTGGTGAAACGTCCACCTGAAAAAACGAGTAAAAATTCAACTTCCTAAGCCGAATGGAAACTTTTACGACACCAATGTTGTTTCAAATCACTACTGTTTTCAGAATATGCCTCTAAAAATCAAGGTGAGAATTTTCAGACTACACTAAAATATATCTGAAAAATGTCTAAGTGCAACTGGAGTCCTGTCTCCAACATACAAGCGAGGTTAAAAAGTAAATAGGAAGATCGAATAATAAGGAAAGGAACAAACCTCATGGTGTAACGTCCTGGTCTGCTTATTTGATAATAATGATTCATCATGGTTCCATTACGTTGATGATGCCGTCCATATCGAATGCAATCGACATCACGAACTGTGATTGAATCATCACGAATCAATGAGAATCGCAGAAAGCAATCATCATTTCTTGCCAGGTTGTTTGTTGCTGGATTTATTCTGCAATCGACTGAACATGAGAAGCCAACAAAGGAGCGATAGTAACTGATTTGAAGATCTTTTAGCTCAAGGTAGGTCTCGAAATTGCCGGGGACTCGCTGTGTTGAAATACTGTCTCCAACGTTAACCCAGCCAACCTAAATATAATTAATTAAAACCAGTGAAATAAAAAATACACAATAAGAGAACTGCAAACAATTGAAGAACAAGAAACAAGTTCTGCTAATGACATAAACTTCGATTTCAGTTAATCAAGCACTCGAAGAGGTGCGTCTCCTAAAGAGTACAACAGTAATTATAAGACAGAAATTTCAACAGATAAAAAGGATGGCAATGCTCAATAAATAATAAAAACTAAGGTAAAATACTCCCCTTTTTAATATTTGTACGTACTTTTCATGCACATGCTCATGCACATGCTGATAATGAGACTAGTTGTCTCGAAACTTTCGCTCAGGCCTACTTCAACATCTTGGGTATCAATTTCTGCATTGGTTTCTCTTATCATGGATTTATCTAACTTGTGGATTATCTAAACTTAAGTCTTATGGAATGTCTGCACTGGTAATATGTCATCGGATATGTCAATTTAAATATACAACGGATAAAAGCGTCTTTCTGTGATTATGACTCTTGTAATCGTCATGGCATTGGTTATAAGGCAAAAAAGGTTGGGGGACCATGCTAGATAACGCACGGTTCCCTTGGAATGGCATCAGAAGAATTGCTATGACCCTACGAGTGAAAGAGAGCAGCAAGTGCTACTGTTATCCTAGCATACTTGTGAGGAGATTCAAATCCACAAAAACAGAAAAAGATTGATATCTCACAAAAATGACAACAAATGAATGAACTTACACCGTTGCAACTATCTCCTGAACATTCAGTTTTAAACAGCTTCGAAACAGGACCTTTGGCCCATTCCCGAATAAATATGCCTGGTATTGCAGCTTTACCATCAGGACACCGGCCACACGATCCAGATGAAGTAATAACTTGTCCGGGTGGACATGATTGACAAACATAGGCATCCGTTCCATCAGTTTTGTGAACCAATGAGAGTTTTGATCCGGATGGACAAGTACAATTTGTTGTCGTAGAGGGCTTTGCTACCGGAATACAAGGGCCGTTTTTCATACCTGTAATGGTGTAAACAACAAAACTGAATGATTAATATTTAGAGAAAAACATCTGAAGTATTAAAACTAACAAATATTATGCAATGTATGTACTAATAAAAGTGTTCTGTGAGAACCCCTTGCATCTTCATAGCTTTATCTGGACTGATTTGGGCAGCAAAGTTGATCATGAGCATCATTAATACATTCATTTTAGGATAAAACTAAAGAGCGCATTACCTACACCTAATTACAATAAACTACAAATGAACATGCAAAATTCATCGAAAATAAAATCGGTGGGACAAACATGAAAAAGACAATTGTTTGTGGATAAACATATCATTTGTTAGGCCATCGATCCAGGCCTAATATAAGAACATCAGCAATTCTATACCAGTAGCTGATAATCATCTCCAAAGTCTCCCAATCATCTTACATATTTATAAATACTGTTAATTGGTTGTTTATTTGTTGCCGAAAGGTATCTCGTGTATAAATATTGATAAAATGAAAATGAAATGAAATCTTGCTACCCGCGGGCGGCATTCTGTATCCGATATAGTGCCTTCTTTCAGACTGTGCCATTTCAGTGGTAAACCACGCAAGACCTGCTTTTGTACGCATGCGATAAATTTCTGTGCACCATCAGTTGGTGGTTCATCAGGCCAAACTATTTTGAAGATATGCTCATAACATGAGAAGGAAATGCCGAAATGCAAAAAGCAGCAAAGATACAAACCTGGCCAATTCATAACAAAAACATTCAGTCGCCTGACTACTTTACGATCTTCTCCGCCATAGCATTTCTCTATAGGGTCTGGGACCTTTCTGTAATCTGATTCTGTACACGTTGGTAGTTTGAAGCATGTCTTGGCACCAATGTGAGAAAAACTGTCTTGCGGACAATCCAGGCATTTTGTTTGGCCAGGCTTGTCCTGATACTTTCCGTAAGGACACTTGGTACACTCAACGCTACCTGCTTTGTCTGAATAAGTCCCAGCTGGACATGAGTTACAGACTGTGTGAGCTTTTTTCACTCCAACCTAAGACAACAGAGTACAATTATGTAGAAACCTCAAATAAATTCCTTTTCAAACAGCTTAGAATTATGGTACTTTGAGGAAACTGATTTTAGTCAAAAAAATAAAAATTTTCATAAAGCTAAACATTGTAATCAAAATTACTATGGAGATAAACAATTGAAACAGAGAGTAACTTACAAAAGTCACATGAGTCAGGTACGCTACATCGAACCACCCGGCATCAGAAGAACAAGTGCTGAAGTGACTCCATCTAAAAACATGTGTTCCCTACGAGAGTAAAATCAAGGAAACATCTCAATTCCTGAATAATTTACTACTTCATATATCCATCTCTACCCATCTGTAAATATATCTTTTTATTTATTCACTCAATAACTACGCGATTCCTGTCTACATTCCCTCACTTATTGGCTCAACAATTGCTCCATTTACTCAGCTCTTTCATTTAAAAATTCATACCATTATAAGTAATAAGGAACATAAAAACATTCTAATGTTCATTTTTTTCAATCCGACCGACTGATCGCTTGATCCTATTATCCAAATACATGAATTTATCTCTATTGACACAGACAATGCAAAGCACGTTGCGTTTAAAAGCCATAATCTGATAACACTAACAGTGTAAAATTTTTAGAAGAACTAAAATCCAACCTTTGTTAAATTATACTTGAAAACTTTCCATGAAAACTGAACATCAACTTTCAAGACTCGCTTCTCATCAACATAGAAAGACAACCCCTTGAGACATTCTGTCCTACCCTTGGGGCATGGCATTCCATCAACTTTATATCTGAAGGTGATGTAATTTCCACCAGCAACATCACTATAGAATTTCATATACGTTTGTAGGCTCTTTTCCTCAAGACAGCTTCTTGGATCTGTTGCATTGACAATTGCAGAGGAAACAAGGTGGGTAAAATCATCTGAAAAACAAAACGCTCAGCATTCAAAGAAATAAAGAATACCAATGGAAAGTCGAAATACTACACAAAAATTACGTCACTATATATTGTACATGACCAAATGATTTACAACAAAATGATCAAATACATTTGACTTACTAGAAGGACGCCAGCTTTGACAAGAGCCACCCTTAACAACAGTGACACAATACTGGGTAAATTTATAGCCACTTCCTGGTACGTTTAATGAACCATTCCATCTCTCCCACGTATCAATTACCATACCACCAACACTGAAGTTCCCGGGTTTGCATTGAGCACATTTCCAGGTAAATGTAGGTGATATTAAAATCTGAATGCCTTCACCGGGCGGACACTGACATGGCAGGTTGCTAATAATCCTTGGAAAATACGAACTAGGTTTTGTGGCATCACTGCAAAAGGAAAATTCAATATAACAAAAGGCTATAAAACTATATATCTTACTAATGCAAAACCAAAACATCGAGCAATAATCCAGTAAACATCATGATAGCAATAAGACCCATCTAAAAGATTTTGATTTCATTCATTTTTAAACTTTCTTTTAAAACCTTATCGGTTCACTCTCATCTCCACTAACAGCACGCAATTGTCCGGTTAACCAGCTGACATGGACCACTGATTTAGTTTATAACTGAAAAAAACCTAAGACAATAAGAGAATGGTTTTGAGTGAGTGCGTAATCAAACAGGTTTTCACATAATAATGCAAAATTGATATATTATTTTTAATCAGTAAAAATATCACGCTGTTCTTGTCATTCACAAAAATACACATTTTTCATACAAGAAACTTTGCTCATGGCCTGGTAGTAAAAGTTTCTTAATATGCGAATACGTTCTGGTTCTTTAAGTGTCGTAAAAGTTTCTTAATATGCGAATACGTTCTGGTTCTTTAAGTGTCGTAAAAGTTTCTTAATATGCGAATACGTTCTGGTTCTTTAAGTGTCGTAAAAGTTTCTTAATATGCGAATACGTTCTGGTTCTTTAAGTGTCGTAAAAGTTTCTTAATATGCGAATACGTTCTGGTTCTTTAAGTGTCGTAAAAGTTTCTTAATATGCGAATACGTTCTGGTTCTTTAAGTGTCGTAAAAGTTTCTTAATATGCGAATACGTTCTGGTTCTTTAAGTGTCGTAAAAGTTTCTTAATATGCGAATACGTTCTGGTTCTTTAAGTGTCGTAAAAGTTTCTTAATATGCGAATACGTTCTGGTTCTTTAAGTGTCGTAAAAGTTTCTTAATATGCGAATACGTTCTGGTTCTTTAAGTGTCGTAAAAGTTTCTTAATATGCGAATACGTTCTGGTTCTTTAAGTGTCGTAAAAGTTTCTTAAGTCAACAAGGATGGCGCTATGAGGTGTCATGGGGGGACAGCGGCCCCCAAACTTCCTGATGAAACTCTTAGAATTGTGCCTTTATATTTGTCCAAAAATGTCACAAAATCTATTTAAGTTTTCATACTTATATCATTTCAGCCATCTCTAATTTCTATCCAGAGTAGGCGCATAACATTGCAGTTACAAAGGGCGTTTCCCTAAAATCGAAGGGGTGTGATCCAAAACAATTTCTAATCTACTACCCCACTTATGGCTGGCATTGCTACCTAAATGTGACAGTTATATTGGTCAATAAATCAAACCCAATCACTGTACAGCTCTACAAGCTGTCCCTTCAGTTTCGCAATTAGAAAACACATATTAGCATTTAAAGGCCAAAACAAAGTAAGTACAAAATTTTTTCGGCAATTTATTTTTAATTATGTCAGCATCTAAGCTATTCTGGATCTGTCGATACATCAAGCTATCAGGTCTAGCGCCACCCCTATAAGTCAATGAACAAAAATTACAGTGATAACAAAAGCAAAACGGACAACATTGTCTTTTGCGGTGGCCATAAGGCTTAGCACCATACTGTAATGGAAGCATGTTAAATCCGAGGAGGAAAAAGGGGGTCTCCGAAACTGTGAAAGATGGCACCGAAAGTTCCAAAGTTTCATAACTCTTCCCTTGTAGTTCTAAAAGTTTCCTATATTTTTGGGTGTCCAGTACTGTGGTTTCTTATAAACTGGTTTCTTAGAACAAAAGACGTGTAAATGTAGAATAACGTTCATCACTGTTTACGGTGGCAAATAATCAAGGGCAACAATTGTCAACTGGTTTCATGGATGTACAATCACCTTTTCTTTTTCTGGATTATTTTCTCTATGTGAATCTAAACAATTCTGGGTCAATTCAAACTCCGTCACTTGTATTTGAATAGCAAATTTTGAAAAGGAACCAAAGGAGGTCAAGACATGGCATAAACGCACAAATTCCGGTTGGAAATGGCAGGTAATTACTAATATCAGAGAATATGAAATCTGTCTGTTTTGGTCTTTAGTTACTTCGGAGGGAGATACCTTAAGAATCTTAAACTCACAAGGATGAAAACAGCTTACATCATAAGAAGCCACAAAACCAATGCTATTTCAACAACTTCTGGTTTAAGGTCTGGTCAACATACATCACATGGGCTTTACCACGCAAACAACATTTATAATGTTGAGAATATACCATCTGAAGCGTAATATGCACTATTGTAAATAAATAAATTAGAAAAAAATGACATTGACAAGCGGAGCTTATGAAATCATCTGGTCTTCATGACAATTCTGAAAAATTTCACCAAACTGTATACACATGGAAGTTGTGGGCTACGTGAAATACAAGTCTAATGTTGATTGTGTCAGTGTCAGCTAGTGAGTGAATGAGTGAGTGCATGGGTGAATGAAGAGTGAGTGAAGAGTGAGTAAGTGAGTAAGATCCTTAAATAGCATGCATCTTTTCATCTTTTCCATAGCATATAGGTTTGTTTGAAATTAGTTAACTGAGTGGTTTAACAAGAGAGACATAAACTCAGATATGATACGAAACTCTGTGGAAAGAGAAATGCAATGGCTCCATTTGTGTTTGCAACAGGGCATTACCAATAACCTGACTTTTCCACCAGGATCAACCAGGTGTATGATAAATTTTGTATAGCAAGGATAATAGATGACCAGGCAATAGTCAATTTGTGTTATATTTATTTTGAGAAAACTACACATCAACTCACTGATATCTCTTCACTGACATCTCTCAATGATACAACAAAGATTTCAACTGATTACACCCCACACAAAGTTCTGTGCAATCCCTACCAGTCATGTAGGGATGATAAACCAACAACAGAATTATATTGCATTGTTCTTATTTAAGAGACAAAAGTTTGTTCTCTCAATCGCATAATTCATAACCATTCAACCAGAATTTCCACCAATAGCAACAGAATAATCAAATTAACATTTTTTATTAGTGAACAAATATGTCTTTGGTAGTGCTTAATGGCTTTTGTTTTTGTAGATCTTTATCAGTCAATTCATAAAGGGGATCACCTTTCACAGCAGGAACTTTCTAACTAATACAAAGAGATCTTCCACATCTAGACTCCCAACACCTCAAGGATACATGAAACTATAAAATTTTTTAGAATCACATACTCAAACTAAATATAATAAATAGAATTTAGCACAAAATATACTAAACCAGTTTAACCAGGGAGAGTGTTTCAATAAAGATTTGTATTTATGTGACATTTCTACGCAAATATTGAAAATAAGATAAAGTTAATAAAAAAATAGTGCACTGGGTACAAGTAGACAAGCAAACATCCACAAAAATGAATAACACATAAAAACAGAAAAATCTTACAGCTTAAACCAAAACCAGTCTTGAGCAACAGGATGGATATTGTTATACCATCAAATATGCACAAAAGGCCATTGCTCTTTGTCATTTTTGGCATTTACTCAAATGAGCCATAAGCAATCAGTTGCTTCATCAAACTATGCCAGGAATGTTAATGTGAGTTGCCAACATATTGAGAGACTTTAGTAAAAAGTATATCAAAGGCATGGCAAATAACTTGTGTCCCCACATTTCTGATAGGAAAGTAAATGAGCAACAAGGTGAGGAAAGACACATGCCTATGACATGATAATAGCTTTCAGAAAAACACTCTGACTTATGACAATGCAGTTTACAATGGAGACACCATGACTAGAAAATGAAGTCATTGAGGAAACAAAGGTACAATGCAATATGGGTGCATCACATGACCACATTGTTTGTTCAAGTAGGCTACAACAAGAGTACTATGGGAAAGTTCTCTTGTCTAAAGCAATGATCAATAGTAATGGAGTTGAAATGAAATGATTTACATGACAAGGATTCACACATGAAATAGGTTGATTTCAGTTGATGCTTACCATATAATCAGGAAAGCAATCATAAAAATGGCCCAACAAAAGTTGAGAGTTTAATTTATTAAATGTTGTCTTACTGACTGCCATCTTTGGGCAATGTGTGCATAAGATGATGATGGGGTTTACAAGACACTTTTGGATAGTAAATATGTCAAATACATTTGAAAGAGCACTGAAAGGATATGAACCAACAAGAACACAATAATCCATAACATCTACATGCCAACCAAAAGCACTCTCTTCAGTTAGTCAGGGAACTCACATTAGGGATAATACATTCAAAAACAAATATTTTTCATCCACCCATCACTTCAATTATTTCCAATATTAAACAAAATTTTTGGTCATTCAATTAAAAATCCTACCAGTATTTTAATTGGGTAAATTTGATACTTAAAACGAAGAACTTGAAAGGAACTTTCCTCAGTGTCACTACGCGATTACGTGAGCCCAAACAGCATAGTTAGCCCTAAATTACACGGTAGTACGCTGTATCATGTATCTTGCAAACTTATGAATAAGTTAACGGTAGAAACTTATGCAACAAGATTCACTGCAAATAACTAAGGCGGGAATCAAAAGGCAAAGTTTGCTCATGTTACAAAACACATTAACCTAGTATATTCAACACCAACAGGTGGCATCATCAACAATCAGTGTCTAATGAATACAGCAGAGTTTATTATTTTACGATGAACTTTTGGTAAATTATGCTATATACCTAAGAGATAATGCATTCTTATGCGCGTTACTTACTGAAATTTAAAAAAAATTGAACAAATACAGTCGTTGGATACAGCGATCCAGGAAATGCCCGTGTCGTTGAAGAAACATTTGACTACAATAAGTATAAAATCGTATAAAAAATCACCATAGTGCAACAGCCACACTTCCCTGAACTGTAAGTAAGGTTTTGTGAGTGATTAATCTTTTTAATAGCAAGCAAAAATACAGGCAGAGAAAAGCACATGCTTAATGCCGAAATATCCTTAACAATGGAGCAAAACGACCATGCCGATAGCTCACCATAAACAAAACAACAAGTCATAAACTGCAATGAAAAGAACTGCTCAAGTTGTAATCGTTCCCGTGGTTCTACTTTAAACATTGTCCGCACATCAAAAGGTCAATAAAGCCTTTTCCAGAAAATGAGCACGGAACAAAGCCGTAGCTCGACTCACCATGGTGTCTTCATAAAAGGCACTATTGACCTTGTGTTATTCTCTGAACATGGTAGAAGCAGACTTCCATAGTCTGAAGACACACAAGCTCTATCCCCAGCTGCATTCACATTCTTGTACGGCATATAAACCAGGCATAAAGACCAAACCAGCACAGCCCATTTGCACCGAACCGCCATCTTCAGGTCTTCGATTGATTGACCACGAAATATTCAACATCTATAAGCTCCTTCGTTGAGTCTCATACGAAACAAAGTTACTCCTCATTCAGTGCGCTGTCGCAGATATTTGTGGTACGAATAAGTTGGCTCAATGGAAAGGATGATTTAAATACAGTACTTTCTTAAAAATAGCCCCTTTGGTTAGACACCTCCCTTGTATAAAAGTCTCAGATTCACTATAAATAAATAGAAGTTGCACGTGGATGGTAGGCACACTCGATTTCTGTCAAAATAAAGAGATATCAGTGAAGAGGGGGAACTTCTGCAAGAACCACAAATTGGTAAAGCGGACAGGTTTTTCATCGAGACAATAAATAACAACATGTAAAGCTAATATGGAGTAAGAACAGACTACATTAATAGCTGAAAGCTAGACAAGGAAACTACGAGCTTTCATTCGCCACTAGATGGGAATCCTTTGAATGTCATCTAGCGAGTAGCCAAGAAACTTTAACTTTCATATCTTTTCTAGATTATGTATATAGTGGTTACGACATTTGGCGGGAAAGCAAGACGCTGGTTCGATCCCAGATGGTGGTAAGCTTTAATCTCTCCTTTTTCTGAGAACAATACTGTTTCTGTCAGTTTGCACCGAATGGAAGTGAGGAAGAAATGAAAATGAGGGAAAAAATCATGAGGCTGGGAAATATGCTTAGTATAGCTTATTTTCTTAAGCATGCGAGCTTAAGTATACTTATAAGCTTTGTGCTTACAAAAAAATGAGAGGAGATATTAATGAAGTAAAGTATTGACATTTGTCGTAGGCTACGTATGCTAAAAGCAGAAACCGCGGTTCCGGTCTGACGTAAAATTTGAAGCGAACACAGCTGTACAAACGTTACAAGCGTATCATCTCGATACAAGAAAGCAGAAGTATCCACAGATCAGTTTATAATAAAAAGTAAAGGCGCTTTTAACTTGCTAATTAGCTTTATGATGAAAAGGTGTTGAATGAAATTAACCCGTGATAAAGTTGCACGGCCTACCAGTGTACAGAAAGACCAAACGCCAGAATTAACAGAAAAACATCAAACAAACATCTCACTTCTGATCTCTTGATGAATATTTCTTAAAATTCTTACAACTAATTTACAAATTTTAAGCAGAAAAACAAAACAAGAATAAAAACGGGGAAAATAATAGCAGGGTATTTTAGAACACATTTCAATTGAAAATATTTCAAGCAAATGTGAGTTTGGAGGGCTATTGATGTGGATAATAAATTGATTGAACATAATAAACAGAGAAACACGGTTAACCAAATCGCATTTGTTAAGGCGAATTGAGGATTCCTAACCACCTATGACATAAGAGAAAAGGGAGTGACTCTAAACCAAGATGAAAAGATGAACCAAAATCGCTGTAAACGCACTGTAACCACATTGACATCAAAGAGCCAACAGATAAAAATGGATTTAAGAGATTGGGGTGAATACAAAGTAAGGACAAACCGATCAAAAGTAGACATGTACACACGAATGTTATCAAACTACTAAACAAACCTAATATTTCAAATTATCGAAGTATCTATATACACTGAAAAGAAATATAAAAGTTGGCAGAACTGAAACATAAAATATCAAAGAATAACAAATTATTGTTTAGAAGGTGTATCATCTGCAGTGCATTGATTTAAAAATCGCTTTCATCATCATCGTCATCGTCATCATCATCTGAAATCTCAATCTGATAACTCTTTTCATTGACGTCATCACCTTCGTTGTCTGAATCCTCGAAATTATATTGAATTTTATTACCACGTGTCGTACGAGATTTTGAAGTCGTAGAAGGGCCTGCGATTGGCTCATCAAATTCAAAATTGTCATCATCACTATCGTCCAGCAACTTCTTTTTCTTTCCAGTTAATTTCGATTGTTTTGATTTCATCTGGGTTTTCTTTTGCTCTGGTTTAGCTTTCTTAGTTTCCTTTGTAGCCTACACAAAAAGAAATATTTAAACAAGCAGTTTGCAACAATACAATATATATATATATATATATATATATATATATATATATATATATATATATATATATATATATATATATATATATATATAACATCCCCAGGAGTCCTTCATAGGAAGATTCATTCACAAACCTATGTTATAGTGTATGCCTCACCACAGTGGAAGAATTGTTGATACCAGGCAACTTGTGAAATGACATGATTTATCGATTAATTGCCATGATAAATGTGTGCAACAAAGATATTAAGACTTAAACTTCATTTGTCAAAAAGAAGCAAAGATTCGACCATCTGATTACCGAATCATACAATCATAAAATACCTTTTTTGCTGAGGGTTCATAGATTTCATCCTCACTATCGTCCTCGATCGTCCGTCCAACTGGTTTTCTTTTCCACCCAGCTTTTTGCAATGTCGTCTGCTTTTCATTATTCTTCTTTCCTTTCTGCTCGAGGTTTGATGGCGCTTTTGTCTTCTCTTTGACTGGAGTTAATTTTCTTATAAGTTCTTTCGTTCTCTCAACTTCACTGTTATCTGAATCCTCACTTTCAAACCAAGACTTGGGCTTTGATGCTGTTGTAGCCTTTTTCCGTTTATTCGGGATGAAATCTCCATCGTTGCCTTTTTCATCATCGTCATCTGATGACAAGGACAGTGTCTGGAAGGAAATTAGACATGCGTTTAAGGCAAAAATTATACTTCAAAGCTCTTACAAGAAGCATCGATTGGTTTTATTTCCACCTGAAGTACGACTAGGGAAAACTTTTTACTAATATAAACACAAAAGGCGTGAGAAGATGAACCAAATGAAATACCTAAAAAAAACCAACTGAACGATAAATGAAACTTAATTAACTAAAATCATTGCAGAACATTGGGAGGTACCTTTATCTTCTTTTTCCTTCCTCCAAAGTCCAAGGTTGACTGTTTTTTACTTCCTACTATTTTATCTGAAAATAAAACCAAGTTCGAAATAAAACTTTAATTGCTATTTGACAAAATGACTCACTGTATGGATAAGGAACAAACATTGTGCAATTCAGCTTTTATCTTCCAATGTTTAAATAGCTCTGTTTGTTAGAATTGTTTGTCACATTTTGTATATTGAGTTGAAATGAACGATGAGTGCATTTACTCATGGTTTCATTCGCCTAAAAAATTTGTGTTACCTTTTTTCTGAGCCAATCGTTCTACCAAAGACAACACATCAGATTTAGCAACACTGCTATTGTCAGTAGCAACTGATTCCGTCTCATCTACATCGATGGCCTTCTTTTCAACTGAAAATTCATCTGTCGTATCTTTCTGAGGTTTCAACGGCTTTGGATTAGGCTGCTGTACTTTTCTCTTCTTGCTGTCATTCTTCAAGGTCCTTTTCATAGTCATTTGTCTTGACTTCGAAGTCTTCACGGCTTCTTGGTCTTCTCTCTCTTCTTGTGCCTCGACCTCCTACAGGAAAAGAAGGATAATTTATTCCTCATTCTGAGGCATAATATGACATACCTCAAAAACTTAACTAGGATAGGAATGTCAAAACAAGCAAAATTGATGATCAGGCTATGAATCAATGTCAGCAAGTTAAACGCTTAGGATTAGTAACAATAGGTTCCAAATTAAAATGTGACAAGCACATCATAGAACTTTGCAGTAAGGTGAACAAAAAGGCGAGAGCATTCTCTAGAGTTAGGAACTATCTTGTTATTAAACATGGAGATATATTATGCAAAACAACAGTGTTGGCAAATTTTAACTATTGTCCTTTGATTTGGATGCTTTCTTCCAAAAATACCAAAAATGAGATTAATAGAACACAAAACGAGCGCTCCGTGTATTTTATATTAATAGTAGTTTATCATCTGATAAGTGTCTAATGAAAGAGTCAGGTATAACAATCCAAATTAAGAATCTTCAAAAGCTAATGCTAGAGGTGTTTAAAACTCCGAACCAATTAAACCCCTCATACCTTTGAGACCTTTTTAACGAAAAACAAGTTGAATACAATCTGAGAACCAAAACTAAGGTGATATTACCTCAACTATGGACACAAACATATGGAATAAACTCAGCTACGTTTACAGGTAGCACCCTTTGGAATGCACTTACTGATGAGATAAAAACTTGCGAAAATGCGGTAGCATTTAAAAAGGAAATAATGGTCTGGAAAAGGGAAACTGTAGTTGTAGGTTGTGTAGATAAAGTGTTGTTTTTCTATCTTTTTTCTTTCTATGGCATTAATATTTTAGTTGTAGTTGGTCTTAATTAGTTACTTTTGCTTATGCCATTGTAACTATATATGTAAATATTATCAACTGTAAACAACGTCTAGCAAAAAATAATAAGAATAAACAATGGGAGAGAATCGATTGAAGTGAAAAGGATGGCACGGTTCAAATAACAACTTACTTACCATTGATTGTCAAAGAAAAGGTACCAGACTAACACTTAATTTTAGAACAGATTTTTAAATACTTTAAATTTTCTCCAAATATCTACAAAATCAATCTACAATTAGACTTTGTATCACTATCCACTTACATCCAATTTCTCAAGGAAAGCATCTAAATCATGAAGCCAAAGGTCTTCAGGTGACTTCTTCACCAAAGAGGCAAGTTCTTCTTTCTAAAATCAGAGTAGTCTATTAAAATACATAATCACAAACTGCTTTAAAAGAAATGGCACAAACATCAGTCCAGTTACCACAACGATATCATTTCTTCTCGTTCTACTTGTCAGATTCAATGATCTTCTAAACAAAATAGAATCATAAAACCATTAAAGCTAATATCACAAGAAAATATACAGCATAAACTTCACTCCAAAAAGCGCGACCCTTGAGTAAAGAATTAAAGATTAATGTGTGCGCAAGAAATATGGAATAGCAGAGGAGAAGAAAAGTCGAACCTTTGCATCTCTCTCAGCAAGAAGGGCTTCCTTCTTTTCTTTGGACAAACTCCATAAATTCATGTTCAATATATAGTTGTAATCTGGGCCAGCATCTTCACTACTTGCAACACTGCTACCCTCATCACTTGCATCGTCTAAAACACTGTCGTTTGAAACGGACTTTTTCCATGCTTTCACTGGGTCTGATGAATAGCCTTTCTCAGCAAGCATTGTCACAAGGTCACGCTTGGTGCGATTCTCTGAAAGAATGATTTAAAAAATAAGTACATATAAACAAAAACTACTTCGAAAAGATCGTCAAAAATACTTCAAATGTTAATGAAAAAAAGACCAAGTCCGCGCAATGAAATGCTTCAATTTCAAAATGGAAACCACAAAAGACTTGGTAAATTTTGTACCACCGAGATGAAAATATTGGCATTCGTATGTTGATGGAACAATATCATAAACCAATTTTGAAAACATCTTCATAGCAATCAATTACCTTCCTCCTTCTCTAACTATCACGAACATCATAATATTTACCCCAAGAGTATCTAGGCGTAATGAGCCTAATATCATTGACCAAATACTTTGTTGTAGAAAGACACTTAGAGAAACAGGCCCTTTTTATTAGTTATTGCTGATAACACAAAGGGCACCAAGTGGTTCTAATAAACAAATCATTACTATCACCATGATCATCATCATCACCATCCTCACCATCATCATCGCCATCATCATCACCATAATCATCATCACCATAATCATAATCATCATCATGTCTCTAACTGATAAAATAAAATCGTACCAATAGTAATCTTCCCCTCAATCTTTTCAACAATGAATCTCGCTTGATTTTCTAGCTTTGAGGCCTCCGCTTCAAGCATTCCTCTGAGGTAAGTCTTACGTTCCCTGTACTTCTTCCTTCTCGTTTCGAAGAATTCTTTAAGGATATCTTCAACTGTCTCATATTTCCTTAATACACCATTTGAGTCAAACAAAACCTAAAGGGTAAATCAACAACAATATACAATTTTTGTTGAGAAAATAGATGACAATAAAAGAGTTAAACCAAAGCTACAAAGGTGTAAGTGGAAACCTGAAATGGAAATAAAAACAGACAGTATTCAACAAAAGTAACTGTCATAAATTGAAACAAACCTGCAAACTAAAAAATGAGCTAACAGACTCAATCCTGGGGTAGACCCTCCAGAATTCAAACTATTGATTCTCGTAAGGGACTACCCTAATGGTTTTTAATCAAATATATTTTATATATTTTAGATAAATTCAAGAGATGAAACCAGCATAGTGAAGAAGAGACCGATGCTAAATGGCGTAAGCTGAATTAAAGCTAAATGCTTTAAATCTTTAACTCAAAAGAAAAGGAGTTTGCAGTTGAATGAAGACTGCAACATTATGCAATTTACACAATGTCTAATATTCATGAAATATGAAAAAGATGTAAAACACAAACAAGTGAAAAAGGTCATTAAATGCAGTGTCATATTTGCATAACTTACAAAACATTGCTTTGGTGACAGTCAATACATGCAGTAAAAAAGGGTACTGAATAATACTCACCATTGAAGTAAGGGTGAATGCAGATTCTAACTTGAACTTCTTGGTAAGTCCTTCCTGCTCTGCTTTTGCTAGGTCATTCTCTTGCATTGAGACAATGAAATTGACTTTCTTGTCAGTACTGCAGTCTCGATAGTCGCTGTTATGATCACAAAAAGGGCGTTTACTTCCAGACGGTTTAAAAATTGACCGATGAAAAATTTGTAAGGAGAATTGTAAGAAACCATCTAACATAAAAAATGAACACAGAACTCGAACAAATCTTATGTAAGTTGATGCCAAATTGGCTATGATGTATGCAGACTCACAGAGAGCCTTTGTGAGATACGGGACAAAAGAAAAGAACGGACCCCCTCTATGAAGTCATCATTATAGTTGAAAAGGACTACAAATAATAAAGAAATATTTCATAGCTATTAGGGTCTATATCAGGCTCGGGATCTAAGGCAACTTGCTCCCCTTACCCCTATCTCTCAGCAGCACTGGGAACATGATAGGAGAGCATTAGTATGAAAAGGGTCGAGTGAGAATACAATGTAAAGAGAGTGTGGTTAGGCCCTTTATCATCAAAATACCATCAACATACCATCAACATACCATCAAAATATTATCAAAAACCATCATCAAAACAAAGCGTTGTAAACATATAAGGACACGTCATAAAATATCCTTACTTAATACAAGGCTTTGCTTTCTCAGTTCCGTGCAAATACGATTCAAGAATAGATTCTTTATAGTTCGAGGTCCATGACTTTACAGGCAGCTCAGTTATCTCAACAGTCCCGTTGTCAACAACATTACAAACGCCAAGACAGTTATATTTGTTTGGTTCTACTTGTTCGATGGTGCCATTGAAGTTTTTGTACCAAGGAGCCTGTAAATATCGACTATTATTAGCAGCATATATAAATAACAATAAAAGCTTTAAAAATGTATCATCCTATAAATGCAAACCAATACAACTTAGGATTGTGTGTTTAACTCCATTGCTCCATCAAATAAAAAACGTCCATATTATTGGAAGTGCACTAAATTTCTCACAAAGAAACTAACATTCCGCAGAGGACTGAGGATCCAAAGTTTTACTCTTGTGATCTGAGACGGCACTTGCAGCAAAAGAAAAATGACGAAGAGATGGATCACAGTTACATACAATCTCAAATAATTAAAACACAGAATATATATACAATTGTAAATTTGAGTCTGTTAGTGTGACATAACTAATTAACTGAATACAGACATACCATTGGCTCTAATGCTTCACCAGCGATCAGACGTTTTAGATTTAAAACAATTTCTCTCGGATTGTAATTTGGTATCTTTGTGGACCAACCAGTACCAATCCCTTCAGCACCATTGACCAACACCATTGGTAGAATTGGACAATACCATTCGGGTTCAATTTTCATCCCATCCTCGAAATTATCTCTTAGTAGTGGATCGTCAGCTACAGGGAAGATGACACGAGCGAGTGGACTTAGCATAGTGAAAATGTAACGAGGACTGGCAGAATCTTTTCCACCATTAATACGTGTGCCAAACTGACCAATTGGCTGCAGCAGGTTTATGTTGTTTGATCCGACATAATTCTGAGCCAAGTTGACAATAGTTCCCATAAGACTTGTCTACAAATGAAACCTTGCTGTTAAAAGACTTTCATCTTCTTAAAGTGGCAGTGAGTGTTTTCAAAAAGCAATAAGGTAAAAATTTAAACACTGCAGAATGAAAAATTGAAACCAAATGCACCACAAACGTTAATGAAGACTAAAAGTATGATACCTCTCCATGGTGGTATGCTGAGAGTTCTGCAATTGAACCAGCCAGTTGAGCTACTTTTACTTCGCGCTTATCATTTCTTTTAAAACAAGTGAACATGACCTTCCTTTGACCTGGCTTCAGTCCTAGAAGAAAAATGGGGATAAGCCTCAATTGCACGTGATGTCATACACACTCTTGGCAACCAATCAGTTCTTCTTTCCAACTATTGCGAAGATGATAAACCTTATATCAGCTTCTTGGGGACGTTGAAAGTGTTGAGAACATCTTTGGCTCTACCTATAATATTATATACCAATGTGAATGGTATCCTTTCTTGTTTATTCTACTCCATTATCAAATTCAATATCAAACATCAAACCAGATCTGCATCAAACACTTCTATTCTTCCGCTAATGGTTTCACAACTTGGTGACCTACATAGAACATTGTTTAGAACCATAAAATTGATAACCAGAATTCACATACCATCTACTATAGATGGAATCGATCTCTCGTTATCTGCATTCGAAAACAATATAAGTTCCTTGTTGACAAAATCTGTATAAGACACACTGCGTGTATCTTTTGCGTAAAGATAAATTTCTGGCATGCCCAACTCTCTTCGACGTGTCCTCTCCTCCATGCCAGCAGTAAGCCAGTCCTTTCTGTTTGAAATCATCTTCTTGCTGAATGCCTTAAAAAATGAGCGATAGTACATCAGAGGGACAACTGCATAACAGAAAATCATACGTACAACATATGTCTAGTTTGACTATGCAGGTACAACTATAATAAAATGCTAAACTGCTACTTAGCTCTGTCTAGAACCATTGAATTCGTTTTCTGCCTATGACACATTCCATTTGAATATTTGGGATAGATTGAACGGCCCCTAAAGTGTCACATTACTGATACCAATTAATGTCTATCTTTTCCAGTTATCATATCTATAAAGTAATTTGAAACAAAATCCCGACTAGAGCTCAGGACAAACTAGGCAACTTTTTCAAACAGCAAATAAAATCCAACTCATGCTATATAAATGTCCTCTAGTTTGACACCCTTGTTGTACAATAAATGCCAGTAACACTTGTGATATGAAATGTTTGACAGTCATCAAAAAAACTGATGCAGTAAATATGTCCAGTTTAATCTTGTGGGTCAAACAGCTTGCACAGGTATGCAACAAATGCCACACAAACAAATGCTTACTGGGTTGACCATATCTTAAATATAATTCATTTTATAAAAATTGATGATAAAGATGATTACAGGGAAGGAAAATGGAGACAATATTAAAAACCGATAACTTACAAGTTCAATTGCTTGATCACTTGAAGGCCCATCATAATCAAATAGTATACGGTGTCTTCTCATGTCAGAAAAATACTCCTTTGCCTCTTTGCTGGTACTTGTACCCAAACCTTTGTAGTATTTCACTTTCCATGATGTTGAGTTTGCTGTGCTGTTTTTCCACTCTTCAAATTCTGGCAGACTGAAAAACGAAAGGCACTGTCCACCTTTGGAGACCTAAAATAATAAACAAGGATTCTTCAATGACTTTCTCAAGGCTCCAAATAGCTATGAATAAGACACCACTGATAGAAATTAAATATTGATGAATACTTCGCACACAAATTCTGCACATGATTTATGGGAATGGAAGCTTCATCACATACAATCATCACTTATCAAAATGGAAAGACAATGATGAAAAAATACAAGCGATTTGACACCTACAATAAAACAATAAATATATAACATCAAAGAAGTAGTACTGCCATAAACAAATTTACAAATTAAATTGAACCACCTTAACAATTGGTGTTATGAATTCTTCAAGAAATGGTAACTGAAGGAGGCTTGGCCAGTTGTGATGAATGAAATTAATAAGAAGTCCTTTGATGTGCGATCCATCTTGATCCTGATCAGTCATAATCATTAAACGGCCATATCGTAGTGATTTCAAATCAGTCTCAGCTTCATATTTCTTTTTGTATTGCAGACCCATTATCTTGACCAAATTATTTATCTCTGCATTCTCCATTATCTAAATGGGAAACACATATCACAATGACATAAAAATATGGCACAGTTACATGGCACTGTTTTGACAATCGTAAATGAACACCTAATGAAAGTGCAGCTAATAGCAACCAAAAAGCATTCCTAAAAATCTAGAAAATGAAATAACAGACATAAGTTGCTCTTTGATAAGCTTTGCATCAAACAGGTTCTTGCTGGCATAGCAATCAAACAGGTTCTTATACTACAAGGTGCTCTGATTGTACCTTCCACTCTGCTGTTGAAGCAAACATTTCTACTGACAAATTTAAAAGGATTTTCAAGTATATAACCTATAATCTTGAAATCAACAGTTTTATTGAGTAGGGATCTTTTTACATATCATATCATATCATATCATATCATATCATATCATATCATATCATATCATATCATATTATATATATATATATATATATATATATATATATATATATATATATATATATATATATATATATATATATATATATATATATATATATATATATATATATATATATATATATATACTTATTTATTTATATAGTCAAAGCATTCTTGAGTTCAATAGAATTGGCACCTCCTTAAAATAGAAATATAAACACTAAAAGCAAACAATAATAAATATCACAAGAGGAAATTGAAGGTACAAATAACTAAATAACTTACTTGCTTACTAGTCGCCTCTCTTACATTGAGCAATTTTCCACGCAATGGGAACACGCCATACTTGTCACGCCCGACAATGCCAAGACCACTGATTGCAAGTGTCTTGGCCGAGTCTCCCTCTGTAAGTATCAGGGTACAGTCACGTGACTTTGCACCACCAGCATCATTGGCATCATCCAGCTTAGCAATGCCCTTCAATTTTGTCCTTTTTGAACCAGAACACTTACTGTTCAGTTTCTCTTGAGTTTTAAATTTAACCCAATTCATAATGCTATCCATGACACCACATCCTTGAACCTACGGGACAAAAATCAAATGGACTGCATGTATGACGATGATGATGACAATGACTATACAATACAATGATACCAATTTTCAATGATAACAAAATACTAATCAAACAATATTGCTAATGCAAGAACAACACTTAGTAACAAAAAACTGGTGTCAACAAATTTGTTAAGCAACATTTAAATGCCACCCTGATAACATTATCAACCCAAATAAGAATGATATTCACTCAGTGTTATTAATAATAATACTATTATTTGGTAGGAGAGATTATAATTAATTTATCAAATAATAAAGTATATATCCTATGAAAAATTTCCTGGTAAATAAAACAGAATAGTCAGGTTGATAGTTAAACTTATTAAAGCTCTGTGGTGCATATGATCAACCAAAGCACAAAATATAATCAGAAGTCCATTTGAAATGATATCTTTCATGAAAGTCAAATAACATTCTTTGCAGCACATCAAGACAATTCTCAAAAATCCAAATTTTTGAAACTGTAATAATATATTTAGCATATAACCTTGACAACCACATCCCAGACTAAGGAGCAGACAAAATGAAAGAGAAGTCAACACAATGTCTTACTGATTTGATAAACTTTTCAGAAAGTTCACAAGTGGAGCCAAATGATTTCTGGCTTAAAGTCATGTTCTCTTTTGTCTGTGAGTCAAATGATGGATTTTCAATCAAACAATTGACAAACACCCAAAGATGGTTCTTAATTTGAAATGGCTTTATGTTCAACTCTTTGCTTGCTTTCCTTTTCACAGCTGACATCATCTTTGAGACCATCTGATCAACTATGTAGTTAATATGACTTCCGCCCTACAAATCAAGCAACAAAGGACCATCAGAACAAAATAGTACTACAGCCAATCAGATATATATATATAATATAATCTGGAACTTACAATTTTAGCACATCAAGCAAAAAACTGAACATTAGTCCAAAACCTTTCATCCAATTTTGGATGCAAAGATATAAGACAAATGTACCTTGGTTGTTGCAATGCTGTTTACAAAACTAGCTTGCTGGAATCCATTGTCACTCACAGTGACACAGATCTCCCACCTTGGATTGCAAATCTCATGGACAACCTTAGGTTGTTCACCTTCAGTGTTCTTCACACCTCTTAGATACAAATCAACATAATCCTTGAAGCCTTTCACCTTTGAAGAAAAAAGGTAATAGAAATTGAATAATCTAAATGAAATAAAAACAATTATTGTCAACAAACTATCAAAATCCAGCAAATATAATATACTTGTTTCCTAAATCTATTTTCAAAATAACTTTACAATTGAACAAATCACCTAACCTTGAGTTTCTCTCCATTCAAGAGAACACTGACACCTCTTGATGATCCAGCCACATCATACGCTCTTCTTTGGAGAAGTGATACCATGTCATTGGTAAGCTTCTCCATGTGGAATCGAGATAAATCTGGTTGAAAGGTGATGCAAGTGAAATCAGTGCCACTAAAATCGGTAATTGTAGCATCACTGGCTTTTGTCATGTTGTCTTTCCATACCTCAAAAAAATAGGTCAGTAATATTAGGAAACTACTACCTGACACCAAAAATAAAAATTCCTTTGTTAAATCTATCAGTGAACATCTGTGAAATGTCATTACATACAAAGTTAAAGTAAATCAATATATTCTGAAGGAAAAAGGAAATTGTTCAAGAAATTTTCTATCATATAAAAGGAAAACATGTTGTATCACATATAACTTGATTCAATATTCTTAAAATAGTTTTAAACACTATGGGGTGTAGTTATTCTATTATATTTATAAAATGATTTTTTAAGCAAAATAAGAAAACAACCTACTTGCTTAAATTTTTTGCCATATTCTGAACATGCTGTCTCTACAACAAACTTCCTACTGAATATATTACAAAGTTTTGCCCCGAATCCATTTCGTCCTCCTGTCACTTTTTTCTGTGAATCATCATAATTTGATGATGTCAGAAGATGGCCAAATATCAAAGTTGGCACATATACATTTTGCTCTTTATGGATTTCAATTGGAATTCCTCTACCATTGTTCCAAATGCTGATCAGATTCTTCTCACTAAAAGTAATCAGATAACTAACTCACATACTATTACTTAATTTATAGAAATAAAAACATAAACAAAGGTATGAAATCTACTTTCTCCTCTATTTAAATTGGTAAAAAAATGTGTTGTAGCACCCAGTCATCATTCTGAAAAAGAAGCTTCAATCACCAGCAAATCCATACATCATTGAGAATTAGCAGCAAGAATTACAAGAAATCACAGAGCATGTACAGATGAAAAACGATGTTTACTTACACATCAATTGTAATTTTAATCATGTTCATCGAAGGATCTCTCTGTTTGTTATCAGCTGCATTCACTACAAATTCAAAGGTAAACAATGAAATTGTACATACATATACATATACATATACATATACATGTATACATGTATACATGTATACATGTATACATGTATACATATATACATAAACAACATTGATCAAACTGTCAAATACCACATACAGAATTTTCATTTGTTATTTGCAATGTCCAATGCTGAATTTTGAAGTACACAATGACAAAAAAAATCTTAATAGATTACTACTTCTGCAAGAAACACAGTTGATTGTTTTAGCAATCAATTGTTATATCCTCTTTATACCCACGCTAATACATAGAGTAGCAAATATTGCTAACCCACAACCAATAGAGCTATCAAAAAACAATCCTTACTACATAATAAATCCTCAAATTGTGACAAGAATATTAACTCACCAAGAATTTCATCAAAAATCTTGTAAAGGCCTGGATTGTATGAAATCTCTTTCAGAACAATCACCCTTAGGTCTTCATTCCAAATCCACATGTTTTTAATGGCATTTTCAGTTGATCCAATATAAGAATCTGGACGCAACAAAATGTGTTCTCTTTGCGTCTTTTTTTGATAAATTCTTTCCACAGATAACCTCTTCCCTTTTTTAGACTTGTTTGGACTTTCAGTTTTCCCAGTCATTCTGTTGGAATCTTGGGCCTGAAAAATAACTTATGGCAATTAATACTGCCTCCAAAACAAATAAGCAAGACTTTAATATCAGCATAAGAAGGAAAAAATGGAGCATTCTTGAATAAACTCACAGTACTCAATGAAACAAGATTGCCTGCTATACACTCTGTTTTCATAGCTGTTCTTAGCTTTTCCAATCTGGACATTAGACAATATGCATGGCAACATGGGGTATTTATGAAACAGGCATTATTTTCAATAACATTAACAGAAGACAAAAGATATACATTTCTTACAAATGTATAATCCTTGCCAAAAGTCTTGATATACATATCACTCTTTACAAACTGAAGTTTAGGGTATTTCAAGGACTTTTAGCAAATATTGTAGAGCTTAAAAAGTTTTATATCAGTTTCAAATCATTTCATAACAATGCTTCAGCCTCAGCTTATTCCTACTTTGTTCTTGATTTCCCATCAATTTTGAGGCTGATGTTCTTATAAAACTGTTGTTATAAAAAAGAGTGTAGTCTTACGTTGAAAAGGAAACGATAAAAACTATATACAAATGCTCAATCAGAATAATTTTATAATCCCTTTGACAAAAAGGTGCATGGTTCTATTAAAGGATGAGCTCATTCCAAATAAAAAATATGAAACAATAGCATTCTCATTCAATCCTAGCCCCTTTGTCAAAGGGGTAGCATATGTCCAACACAATCTGCATGACATTTGCGATCATCTGCGCTTGTCATCACTGACAAAGTAGCAGATTTGCAGTTTAGAGTCTGTTATTGTACTTTACATGACTGAAGAAGGCATTTTGAGTTTCCTAAAACCGATGGACCAGACTGCATTATTTGTAGTGCGCGGGGAATCTTCCCGCGCCAAATCGGCGCTCCTTGCCGCGCAAGCGCCATAACATATAATAACTATAAATTAGTAAACTACTCCTAACCATCGCATGTGCCAAGAATTAACTTCTCCGCGCTGAAATAAAATAATGCAAATTGGTTGAAGGGTCTATGGCAGGGCTGAACCGTGTTTTGGTGCAAGCCTACCAAACATACAAATCTCTAATAAGTAATTTACCATCGTAGGCCCATGTCGTGCCAGCCGCGCGTTTCCCATCTATACCTGGGCATTAATATATCCCTAAACATAAATTTTTCAGCACAGTATATTGCTGATTAACTTTGCTACCATTTAAAATCGAATATTACTTCTTGCTAAACACATTTCATATTTTTTCAAGGTACCTTGGTCTCGGGTAAAAGACAAGTGCTATTCAGATTGACACTCAAAATATACTTAAGATTACGTGATATAACTTTAGACGCATTAAATGATACGATACGAATATAGGATACCTTCAGAACTTTAGCCATTCCTGCAGTAAATCAGCGCACAATACCCCCAAAACAAGTCAAGTTCACAACTAACTTGCAGAACGCGTGAATAAGAAAGTAACCGCCAAGGATTTAAAACGACCAATCACAGAACGGGACTCTTCAAAATGGCGGGAGTAGCACCCAGTCCAACAGATAGAACATATACAAGAATCGAGATGGAAACAAATCAAAGCTTGCTTTAGACACAAACTTACTACTTGGCAGACATGTATAAATATCATTACTAGGAACAGCCAGGCTAGTTGAGTTAAAAGATCTCCTCTGAGATGCTCTCCTCTGAACTCCACACGGATATACAGACAATTCAACCACATAAGCAGGAGTAGGGGAGGGGGTGGTGATGCCAGAAGAAATTGACCAAAATCATACAAAAGAAAGGAAAAGGGAGAAATGGCCACATTTGCTACGGTAGGTGAGAAAAGACGTGAAAGCTCTAAGGCAGAGACAAGAAATGATACTGGGAAATGGAGAGTTAGACCCCTGTTCCGCCCCCCCCCCCAGTTAAGTATGTTTCGCTAGGCATGAATTTCTTTCATTTTGATTTCTTGAAACCAATTACAGGCGACTAATTTCGGGAGTGATCATCACTGTACTAAGTAAAAAAGTAGAGCAATTGCAAAAGATACAAGAAAACAACAGACAATGCAATTTACTTACCAAATTACCAGAACTAGTTGATAACAGGAAGTAGACTCAGAAGAAAAAGGCAAGTCGTGCTATCGATCATAAAACCTCTTAATAGAAGATCATAGTAATATCAACTCTCTCACTGTACATCGTGGACACTTTCTTTATATAACATTGACGTAATGGCCATATACCGTACAAGGCCTACCTACCATGGAAATACCAACATAACTAGTGTTCCTCCACAGTTACAATTAAATACTCCACAGGTCCAGTCAAAATGTTAATGGTTTTAGCTCTTCCACGATAAGTCATTTATGAGTAAGTTTTGATTAGCAAATGTACAGCTACCACAGACTAATAAACATGAAATATATTTTATATAAGACATGTGAACATATAGGCCTATTTTATGAGAAAGATAAGAATAAAAAAGCTAGCTCGAGATTTTTAATTCAATAGTGATTTATAATTCAAATATAAAACATCCAGCATTGATAAAAACTATATGGTTGAATTTAATGTGCATGATCAAAGCGAAGGCATATGCTAATGAGTTCAGATTTAGTGTTTGGGTCTGCAAATCATAGAGTTTTGAACAAATCTGACTTGATTTCACATGAGCCCAGAAATTTCCTCCGTTTCAGGATCGATATCAATATCGAAAAAACAAGGGCGTGTTGGTAATCCAGGCATTGTACTCATCTAAAAAAAGTTATTAATATACAAAATTACAAAATACAAAATCAAAGATCAAAAATCCAAATTATTCATGAATAATAAACACCTGACTTGAGGTAAATAGATGTGAATACAAAACCAAACAAATAAATAGAATGTCATATTGAACGACAAAAACTTGCTTTCAATAGTTCAGTAAAAAAACTAATTGCTAGAAACTGCAAATAAATTTGATCGCAAGATCATTATTCCAACTTTTTCTTTACATGGTCTCTTTTATACAGAACCAAAACAAGGCCTTGCTCAAAAAGCTCCTTATTTCTGGACCTCTCTTGATCACATTTTAGTACTACAAGTTCCTTGCGAGTTTCTAAATTCTAACTCCCCATTTAGTGCACGTTGTACGTGTTCAGTGTCGAGACAGAGCGGCAAGGACACTGCAAGTTTCAACGGAACTACTCGCTACAAGGATTACAAACAGCTGCTTAATTGTCGACTGTGTCCAGTGGTAATAATGTTCGAAATCAAAAAGCTCCTGAAGGGATTTTGTCCATAGTGGTAAAAGTCCCTCGGACCTTTTGGCCTTATACGTGAGCATAGCCGCCAAATGTTTGAGAACCTTGTCAGGTCTATTGTCTCCCAACCTAATAGACCAATCATCATGCCAGATTCTGACCACAAATGTAGAGACTAGGCCTGTTTTGCATGATGATTGGTCAATGAGGTTGGGAGAAAATAGATCTGACAGGGCTCTCAAACATTTGACTGGTATACCTTCCATGTGTAAATTTCCTATAAAGAGGTTCCTTATAACAGAAAGTGTAATATAATTCCTACACTCCCAGTTTAAGAAGACAAAACAGCAAGTATGGGCTTGCGATGTAGTGAACAATATCCATGGAGACTTATTAACATCATAACATTTGATTCGATAATAATGACAAAACTATTGCAATTACCGTGCCGACCAAAGGAAAGAGAAATCCAGCCCCAACGCTAGCCCGAATATCTCGAATAGGCAATGTGAAACCTAAATAAAACAAGGAGGTTAATTACAACAATTGTGAGCCAATTGATAAGCTGTAAGATAAGACACATAAACAAAACTACATGTTCCTTCATATACTTAAGACGAAGCTATGAGCCAAGGAAAAGGAAAACAATGAACAATGAACTACAAGAAATATAAATATGAATTGTGAACTAATGGTTAAAGTTGATCGAGCACTTACCTACAGGAACACCTTTCAGTTCTGGATTGTGAGATAATGAAAGGTGTGTCTTTGCCATGCAAATTGGCAGGTCATTAAAACCCTGAAAGGCAGGGAACAGAATTTAAAAATGCATGGATAAAAGAACAGAATTTAAAAATGCATGGATAAAAGAATGGGGGAAATCTGTCTGGAAAATAATTCCATTAAATTACAAAAAAGACTTCACTTGAAATCATCTTTTGTAAATAATCACCTGCTTTTTGTATCTATCAATTCTCTCTTTAGCTTCGTCCTCTAGCTCAATCCCATCAGCACCGTAGATCTTTTTCGCAATTATCTCAATCTTCTCTTCGATTGGTAACTAGATCAGAAACGAGAACCTTGCATTGAATTTATCTCACGAAAATTTCTACTTAAGCACCTTCAATGAGTCCTCTCTAATTCTGTCATCTGTCTTGCATGTATTACGTGCAACAAACCAAATGCGATCAAAATATCTGTACGAATACTAGTGTAATAACAAAAAGTTTGAAATCGAGGCCAGGTGATAAATTGGGGAGTAAAATTATGATATAAAAGATAATAGTACATTTCTCCCATGATTAAATGATAGGTGATGAAACGGTAATATATCTGCCAATTCAATTTCATGTAGGTCTAGTTAAATTGAATTGTGAATAAGCCAAATGCTAAGAAAATCAACAGTGAGCAAAATCTGAGATGGAACGTAGGGATATGAGGAAAGATAAATATTAGAAAAGGAGAAAGAAAAGAATAAAATAGAGCAACAAAGATGCTGGAGGAAAAACAGTAAACAGGGCAAGATACAGTAAACAAAATAATTAGAACAGACCTCTATGAACAAAAGAAAAGAATAAATACAACAAAGAACGGTCTCAAGGAAAAGCAAACTACCTCGAGGGAATAGAGGAATGCAAAATTGCTGTCTTCATCGCACGCTTGCTCAACTGCTTTGGCTAAATCAACTGCACCGGCACCTAACCATAGAAAGAATTCATCATGCAAAGTAGCATGTATAACTAAAAGATAACTAATATAGAATAACACAATCAAATCAATAAGAAAACAAAACTGTTCATATTTGTAAAGAATTCATACCTCCATCTGCCCAATGGGAACAAGAAACGGCATCAAATGCTCCAGCATCTTTGCTCAGTTTCTGAATCAACTCAATCTCAGCATCGGTGTCGGTTCTAAACAAAAACAAACAAATAAACAATCATTGATACTGTATTTCTACAAGAAACCAAAATTAGAAAGAAAAATTTGGAATCTTTCTCAATACAGGCAATTTATTTAGTCAATAAAATACACTCTCCGATAATAATAAATTTCAACTGGAATTTCTTGACATTAACAACCAGAACTATGAACAAAATAAATAAGTTCATGATAAAATCTTTTGAACTATTTAAAAAAATCCTACGGGATATTGAATCAAAAAAGTTCCAGAGACCATTCTGTAATAGTATAAATTGTGGAGCTATGTTGAATTATTGAGATGACAAATCCCAACATGATATCTTGCTTGAAAGTAAGACTACCTGGAAAAATTTTCAAAACAAAGAAGATAACAAGATTGACTGGTATCATTTGGCGGTAACTACAAAGGTTTAATGAGTTAGTATTTTAGGGTAAATTCTGTGACTTACTTAAATCTGTTTACAGCAACGACAACAGGAATACCAAATAATTTTGAATTTGCGATCTGCTTTCCAAGATTGCAAAATCCTTTCTCAACAAGATTGAGCTCCTAAGGGCATCATTTACAAACTAAATTAACTGGTTGCTAATATAACTGAAATTATTAAAATTATATAAATTCACAAGATGAATATATCAAAAGAGATGAGGTAATGTTTGTTACTCAAAACCAGTCCTCAAGAATACAGTTGTTTTGATGATGCTTTCAATGTTTTCGGTATAGCTGTGAACTTATAAAATATAACAGACGCTCCAGGGTCTATTCAACAATAGATTTAGAAAAACGATAAACTCGGTAATAGACTAAATATGACACAAATCTGAGCTCAACTACCTGAGGTCTAGCTTGAAATCTTTGCGAAATAAATATGCAATACAAAAACATACGAATGAGGTTTGCAATGATCAATAAGCAAACACAAGAAACAAACCTCACTCTTGTAAGCATCTGCTAAAGGTTGGCCAGCAACAACCTACAACAAGTGTGGAATTTTGTACTCAAAACAGATATACTTGCCAACAAAAATTAAATCAATAAGGTAACTTGCATCTCTTATCCTACAGAAGCACGAAAGGTACTTTGACTATTAATACTAACAAAAATTCATTGAAAAGACAAACATCTGCTCCAAAACATGAACCCAAAAACATATTCATTTAATGGTATAGATTTTTATATAGGATTCAATGGTACTTATGTTATATTGAAGATGCATTATCGGATAATGATATCGTGATACTTAAGTAATGATAAGTATTAGAACCTCAGCTATGCTTTCATTATCCACAGAAACAAATAAGGAAATTTAATAATATTTACCTTGGGCCCTCCTCCGTGCATTTTCAACGCCCTAACAGTTGCCACAATTACTGCACAATTTGGTAACAAACCTTATGAGCAAAACAAAAATACTAAATCAACGAATGCACCCGTCTACAAAAAGCCTGAAAACTTGTGTTCAGAAAACAAACAACGTAACCTTGAACCTCAACTTGTAGTAAAGAACGGAATAACCCAAGAAAAATTGAAGTTCCCCTCATATCATTGGAACTCAAATATACTTAGATAAACGGATACAAAGGAACGAATACAATATAGTTGCATAGTGGCTTTCATTTGAAACTCCTGATCAGAAAAACAGAAACAGTTCACTTCAGCAACTGGTTAAAAAAGCAAGAACTCACCACTATAACGGCATTTGATGTTGAAAAACTTTTCCATTCCAATATCTGCACCAAATCCACATTCTGTCACTAAAGCAAAAAATATGTGTATTTGTACGAGCTAAAGGATCAATATACATATGACGTCACATATGACAGACTAAAGCATTTGATATATCAATTATCCATACAAGATATTCTGTGGTCAGAATGTCCTCTATAAAAAAAGCATACAATTATTTCGAGCTTAGTATATATACGTACCTACGTAACCATTTTGACCAACTAATTTCAAAGCAATCTTGTCGGCTAAAATTGATGAATTGCCGTGCGCTATGTTTGCAAATGGTCCTGCGTGGACAAACACAGGAGTTCCCTACAATGAAAGAGATGATGAAATATGAGAGCTGCGCTTGACAGACATACCATGCTTTGAAGAGAATTTCAGATAAAAATGTCATGGCACTACTGCAACAACAACAACAAACACAACAACAACAACAGTGCCAATAGTAATAACAACCAATGAGATTCCAAATAAAACAGAACAGAACATGAGAATGACGTCATGCTCGTTTAAGAGCCAAGTGATGCTTGCTAACAAAGTGGGGGACACTAAAATTACAGGAGTGCAAAATCCGTCTGAAAATGCATTTCTACTCATAACAATCTATGGATACCGATTGATGAAAACAGAATCATACCTCTAGTGTCTGCATAAGATTTGGTCTAATTGCGTCTTTCATTAAGACAGCCAATGCCCCACCGACACCCTAAAATATAGATGATGTAAACAAAATAAGTGGTATTCATAAATTTAGTGTCAAAGGAATGATGTATTAAATCAATACAAAACAAAAAATGCATCAAATTGTAGAATTAATGAAATTAAGCTTATAAGCTAGAATTATAAACCATGATGAACAATAAAGTAAAAAGTATGATAGTACAATGAAGGGATATTGAAGAGATAAAAGATTAAATAAAATAATCAATAGTTTCTGACATTTCAACTATGACGCTAGGGATGCAAGTTGCAGTTGTAAAGTCAAATTGTAATAATCAGAGTAACAAAAAACTATCAAAATTTTCAAATCAAAAATTAAACTGAAGGAAAACGATTACTGGTTGTAAATAAGAAAGTGATTAATCTATTAAGTATAAAATCAATCTGAACATTTTAATACAATATAAGCCGGTTTCGTAGAAGATACTCGTCAGAGAATGAAACGTCGGATAACGACCGAAAGGTGATTATATTTCGGTTCACCTTTCGGTCGTTATCTGACGTTTCATACTCTGACGAATGTCAGACTTAAAATTTTTTCAGTATCCTTATAAGAATGTTCCCGCTTTTTCGTGCAACAATGACGTTCTGTAGTGCCAAAAGACTATTAACATACTCACTGGACCTAGGAAGACATCAAATTCAATTCTGTTTATTTCTGTTTACACGATGTTTTGATCCCTAAACGTAAGGGGGCTGCTCACTGTCGGATCAGATTGCTTGTGGGTGTCTGGGGTGTAGCAGGTCCTTTCCGTATCTTTCTGTGTGTTTTTTTACGTATATTCATGTAATGGCCTGGGGGCAGACATGAAATATTGCTCCCCGAGGTACCGTTCTAGTAGAAGCATTGTAAAGTAGCTTAGTAGAGTTTCAGTAATGTTTTTGCAACTTTTTATATTGAATGTATTAAAAGATATCAAAACCCAAATAAAGTTGAAACGGATTTCCATTGTCATGTGGTATAAGCAAATGAATCAGAGCAAAGAATTCTAAAAACCAAAGAATAGCTTACTAGATCATCGGCAGTTATTGGGGTGCCATCTTTGCTGCTTGCAACAACCATTTTGCCAAGTCTTTGAAAATATAAATGAAATAGACATTTAAATTAACTAAAAACGTTTGCATAAATTCACTTAACAAATAATGTTCTACCATGAGTTTAAACATATTTCTGTATCATCATTCATCTGTGGTTTTCTTTATTATCATTCAATTACGGCGTTCTTCAGAAAACAAGGAATGGAAAAAACATAAGGATAGAGACAGTAAAGTTAAATCACCTTTCTCTCATATCACTAAGATCTGATGTTAATGCAAGAACGGCCATTATCTCGCTTGCCACAGTAATGTCAAATTGACACTATGAATGAAGGAAAGAATTAGATGATTAGGGAACCAATGATAAGGTAGCATTTGTTATCGAAACAAAAACACTATGAACATGTCAATGATTTACTCATATAGGAATTACAAACCTCTCTTGTCTTGCCCTTTTCAGTTGGAGACTGACCAATAGTAATTTTCCTGAGATATCGATCATTTGTATCGACCACTAAAATGATTTTGAAACAATTTACGGTATGCCATGAATAAAAAATACAGCGATTATCATACCATATTTAAAACTAAAATCAATCTGTTTCGGTTCATTCAGATTCCACCATTAAATTTTCATTTCTTTAAATACTTTATATAATCTGCATTAATATCATGACAAGAAGGTCCTATTAGCAAATGTATCAATATTAATTGTCACCCATCTGTAGTGAAAAATTGCTTATCCTCAGGTTTACAAGGACAAGAAGCAAAAGAGGACGAGAATACACTGCAAGTTGCACATTCATAGACTTGCCAAAGAACAAATGACATAAGAAACAACAGCTACCTCGTTGCCAGGTAATTGTATTCATATCAAAATTGAGCCTCACAAATTTTGCAATTTCTTCATTGGTCAGATCATTGGGCTCAGTTTTGTCTATTCCCAATTTCTATGAGTGGAGAATAAACAAATTACATAAGTCACGTTTACCTAAGGCAATACATTTTAATACCTCGACACCAAATTATACAAGAATACCAATTCAACCAACACTAGAATTGTTTTACTCTCTTCGCAGACACAATGTAGTAAGGCAAATATATGCAAGTACTGCCAGTTATGAGGCAAGTTTCTACCTCTACTATCTATCTGAATGGAACAAACTTGATCCTGAAATTAAACTACCACCTATAATAAGTGCATTAAAGAATAAAGTATCATCACTTATCCACCCCCAGCTAAACCAATCTTTAGTGTTCATGATCCTAAAGGTCTAGCAATCCTTATGCAATTATGTGTTGGCCTCAGCAACTTAATTTTCATAAGTTTAGGCATAATTTATTTATTTATCTATATATATATACAATATCAAATATACTACCACAAATAATGCTTGCCATATATGCTTGCAGATTCTATTGCCTTTTCCACCAAACAAGTCAAACTAAATGTTACTTCCTCTCATTGACTCATACCCTACCTATCCAAGACAAGTAAGTATATTACTTTCTATTTGACAATTAAGCCCTGTATCAAATACCTTCAATCTCTTCATCATAACTGGTGCAAATGTTCTTTTTCCATCTTTCTCTGGTACCAATCTGTTCCATAATGCCTGGGACAAATGCAAACATCAGCAAAGACAGATAGGAAGAAAATGCATCAAAATGATGCAATTCTATCAAACTTGTCTTCATCAAGATGTTTTTCTCATATGTTGGGATGGATTTACCATGAGTTATGATGGTGCAACATCCTAAATACTCTGGCTTTGGTTAGTAAATCACAATTCCATACTGTAAAATGGAACTTAAGTTCAGCAACACAACAACTTGAAAAGATTAGACAAGACTGACAGCTGGCAAAACAGACACTAAAATACTACATCTTCAGTGCAAAATGGAGCTGTCACCTTCAAAAGGGTACTACCTAGCACTAGAAAGGGTGTGGTTGTCAAAAATATCCTTCTACACCCACAAATAAATCATTAATGATCCCCCAAGGCTGCTGCTAGTAAGGTTACATGATAGATTAACCAAGTAGAACTAACTGAGATACCATGCCTTATCTGATTGAGTTGATTCATGAAAAATCCTTGCATCAATTGCAGCAGCTGTTAAAGAATGTGAAACATCATTGTCAGCAATTTCAAAGAAATATCACTCATACAATTTTGAATTCCTACTGTTCTCATTGTAATGTCGAGTTATCATACCAAGATAAAATCATTAAATAGTTGCATTGAGTATCCATGTTTCATAAATTGAGGTTCAACAGCAAAACCTGTTCCATACCTAAAAGATTATTTGCTGCCGTGATTGCATGAATATCTCCAGTCAGATGCAAGTTGAACTATGAATGAAAAGTGGAATAATAATATAATTGTTGAGCACTATTATTATATCACAATTTGTGTCATACAAAATAGTTATATAAAGTATGACTCTTGACTTTTAATTAGAATGAATAGGTTTAAGCTTACATCAATGAAATGGAATAGATTGCTCTGCTCGTCCTGCTAATTTCAGTATATGGCATTTGGAAATGGATTTCTGTGATGTACCTCATCAAAATGAATTGGCATGCTTACAAGTGTTTTAATTCTAGTTTTAAGGCAACCTCCAATTGTATTTCATACCTCTTCCATTGGAATAACTTGTGAGTAACCTCCTCCAGCAGCACCACCTTTAGATATAAAATTATAAATATCATAATATATGAATATATAAATATTTATTTAATTATAAAATTATGGCTTAATTCTAATAACAAATTTAGTAGTATCTAAATCATTGACTAATCTGCTCTTTAAACTTACCTTTACCTTCTAGATGCGTAAGAATAAAGTGATAAGTGGTTCATAATGCTTGGAATAACCATGAAAATTATTCTGGTCTTGATGAACTATATTAATAGTGAAATATAGTGGGTTTCATAGTATATGTTGTAAAATGAAACATCTCTAAAGATGAAGAAATGTCTCTGTTATTTGTCACAATTCTGGTTCTAAACTCCATGCTACTGATACAAAAATTACAAGTGTTCAGTGGATATCAAAATCAGTGAAAATCAAGTATATAAGCTTACCCTTAATACCAAAGGTAGGTCCTTGAGAAGGCTGTCTCAGGCAGGCAAAGACATTCTTCTGAAGGTGTGCACCAAATGCTTGGGCCAATCCAACTGTTGTGGTACTCTTGCCTTCACCAAGGGGGGTAGGTGTGATACTAATAAAGTTCAATAAAAATCAGCTCAAAGGATATTTGCTTATCACAGAAACAAAAAGATGGACTCACTCTAAGGAAATTCACTTAATCAACAATATAATCAACATTCAAGTCAACCATAGTGATTGATCATTTAAGCATGAACATGCTCAAACATACCCAGCAACAACAACATATTTCCCATTTGATTTGTCTTTCAGTCTATCAAGAATACTCAGTGATACTTTTGCCTTTGACTTCCCATAAAAATCAATCTGAAACAAAGTAACAGCTACGTAATTTTATGCAACTTTTAAACATTTATTCATATCACATCATATCACAAACACATGTTCTAATAGATCCATAACATAATGTCTATCTCTCAAATGTGCTTGAATCTTTTATTATTAAATATTAGATATTTTTGATTACCAAAATTATATCATGATACAAACTGCGACATACCTCTTCAGGCAACAACTCCAGCTCCTCTGCCAATTGACTGACGTGTTTGGGTTTTTGTGCTCTTGAAATATCAATGTCACTAAATAAAAGCCACACTATATTAACAAGTGAACTTCTGCAGTTCGTAACATTTAATGTGTACAGGGTAGCGCATTTGTAGCTCTGCAAGTTTGTGTCATTTGATACGTAGCAATGATTATATTTCACCTTAGAGCCATCAAATTACAAAATGACTACAAGCTAGTGTAACGATAGGCTATGATTGCAGAGTTTCTTGAAAATCATACATATTATACATATTGGTGGCAGTGATAGAAACATACAACTACCTTGGCACCGGTCTCTTCAATTCTAATGGTAAGGCGGATAACTTCCAAACCTATGTAAGCAAATGGGAGTCGATTTCAAATTCTCTGCTCGACCTCAAAGAGCAAGAGAAGTCCAGAAAAAAAGCACAAATAACCCACTAAAATTTAGTCCACAAGAATAAAGTTAAAAATTTATACTAAAACGTTAAACAAAAAAGACATACTTTCTCAGCCGCCATGCTATACCCGCTTCACTCTCTGGGCTTTCCTCTTGCAAGCACCTGGTAACTTAACTCCAACCATAGAACGACTGCAACCACACCAGTTTTCATGTTATGCTCCTGCGTTGGTAAGTCTATCATGTTATGCTCCTTCGCAGCACTGCTCCTCCTCAGAATCTGTGAATTTGACGCCCAGTGTGACGCACTGGGCTAAGGATGACGATGCAGAAAAGGTACAAGACGAGTTATGACCATTTCAACAAATTTGATCACATATACATTATTTTTTGACTTACTTAGTAGTACCAAGAAGTATCGAATGTGACTCTTCATGGAAAAAGAAAAGTGAGTTTACGTATGCTGTTTTTGTTGCCCACGGCATTGGATTCTGTAGGCAAAGTTGCAGTCTTCGTTAGTTGTACCTTTAAATGCGTAGTGAAGCTTTTCTACTTGCGACGATGCAGCTTGTGACACATTTTCGATGGTTCTTCTCGTTGTTACTCGCACATTCTTGCACGTTATCAAATTGAGCTCCTGAATTGACGTAAGATTTTGCAAAACAAAAGGCCCTTATATCATGACTGAAAGAGTTCGGATCAAGCAGACTTCAGTTATTTTCATTACCTAGAGGAGCGGGGGTTGTAACGCTACCTTACATATAGGACCCACATTACATATACGGCCCATGCAAATAAGACCGTATAGACTACTTTTTTCATATTTCCTGTCTTTCATAATTAATTACTTGTAAATATTTGTGAGGTGAGAAGTTCCACTCCGCAGTAAAATAACAGTCCAGATATCGTACCATCCCTACTCCTCCATAGGGTTACCTTGCATATACGCACCTGAGACATACGGCTCACGTTACATATATGGCCCACATTACATATAGGGGTCTGACATACACAGTTCGTAAAAATACTGTAAATCATCGAAATAGTCCCCTGGGGTTTTATTTTTGACATTTTTGTAGTAACGTTGAGGCAAGATAAAATTTAGACATTGCAGAAGTGGTATGTATGATCTCATCTGCATGGGTCGTATGTGTAAGGTACTGTTGCCACCCTAAGTCACCTTCAGTGTTTAACCAAACGTTGATGTCTGTTTCTGCATTTTTGATGACTTCTCATTGCTCTTCTATCAAAACTTACCTGTTACCATATATTTGCACAACTTGTAAATTGCCTAAAATAATCGATTGCTGTGAATGCTTTTTGCTTAGCAACCAACTAACAGTATATTCGCCAGTTTCCCTATAGTGTGTTGCTTGAAGGATGTTTTTACTTCCAGGGCACACCACCTTCACTTTTGAAATATGAATATCAAGAGAAGTTGTTGGTTTTGGGGGACCCATGGTACAGAGCTGAATCAGGGATTTGCGAAGAACCTTTTTTACCAATTTTTTTAAATAATTTTCAGGATTTGTTATACATTTGATGACAAAATAGTTTTATGTCAAAGAGACTGGGTTGCATGATTTTTGTGTACCATATTCTCACTGTTATTCCTCCCCTCTCTAATTTTCCAGCATCTCTAGTAATCCTACCTTTTGTCTATATTTTGAGACATTTATTCTGCTTCTCTTATAATCCAGCATGCAAGTTTGATGAAAGAAGGAACCCATAGTCTTGCAAGGTACAGAAAATATGTGAAAAGTGTGAAGAAGAACTTGTGAAGTATTAGTTTTTATTCACAGCTAAAGCCCCATGTCATGAGGAAAAAGATACAAATACAAGTCATTGAAATTTTCCAGAAAATATTCCAGCAAATTGAAATGTCTGTGAAGTCCTACCTCTATATTAGTCCTGCATTAAATTAGGTATGAGTGGAGGATATGGTGCATAACAGAATATTCCTCTTATTTTTTATACTTTACCTAGATGCCTAAAGCTACAAGAAGAGGTCCTGACAGTGTGATATTGGGTGACAGTAAACCAAAAGTATGGACATCAAAGATGTGCCCATATGCACAAAGAGTAACATTTGCACTTGACTTTAAATCAGTTGATTATGAACTGGTTGAAGTTGATATGAAGAATAAGCCACCAGAATTATTGGATATAAATCCAGATGGCCAGGTTCCAGCAATGGTAGATCAAGGACACAAGCTATATGAGTCAAATATTTGTGTAGAGTACATAGATGAAACATGGGAGTCACCAACAGGATTGGATATTATGCCAAAAGATCCACCAGGAAAAGCAAGGGCAAGAATTTGGTGTGATTTCATTGAAAAGAAGTTCATCACTCCATTCTTTTGTATGCGCAAAGAGGAAGAAAGGGAAAATGCAAAGCAAAAAATGTTAAATGGACTTACAAAAATTAGCAATGAAATGGCACAATCAGAAGGTCCCTATTTTGATGGATCTGAAATTGGTATGGTGGATATTGCATTGGCACCATTCATTAATCGTCTTAGAATTGCAGAGTATTTCTTCGACTTTAAGGTGCCACAGACTGAGAAATACACTGGCTTTCACAAGTGGTGGGATAACATTCAAAAACACCCAAGCTATATTGCAACAAAAGTTGATGACAATTTTATGATTGAATATGTAAAGAATAAAATTAAGTCTGGAACACTTTGTAATATTAGTAAATAGTGGTGGGATTTTCAGTAAAATTTGCCCTGTAAGTTATGTAACTATTCATGTTTATAAATTGTTTGTATGTTTTGTTCTCTGGGCATTACAACCACATATTTTAGAGAGCTATTACAAAGAATATGTGACTGTTTTGACAATATTCCATGCAAATAACAACCATTGCATACAGCAAAGATACTAGCAGTACATGATTACAAAAATATCTGTAATTTGTATGTTATAATCAAATGCATATGGATAAATGATTAGATTGGTCTATTTGCTATGAATATCAGGTGCTTAAGCAGATGAACTTATGACTGGAAAAGTAAGTTAGTTCTTCTACACCCAAGCTATAAGTAAAAGGCTGCATTTCTTTTCCCTTTTGAATAAAAGTTCACTATGCATGCTACACAAATTCAGGAAGATAGTCATTCCCAACTTGTTTCAGCCATTCCACAAAGATAGGTTCTCTACCTAGACCCATTTGTATTTGCAGGCTTGGTTAATTTTTCAAGTCTCCTTTTTGCATTTTCAACAGTGTTTTGCAGCAACATTGCAACAGTCATTGGTCCAACACCTTATTGAGAGCAAAATGCAAAATAGCAAAATAACTTTAAAAAAAACTGACAGAGCATGGTTACTAATACACAAAAATAAACTGCAAAATACAAATGGAAATTGAAGCATATGAGATGAACTAGATAAAACGTGTATTCTTTATAGATTTATAAAAAATATGCTAATTACCTCCAGGAACTGGTGTGATCCAAGATGCCCTTTTCTTTGCCTCTTGAAACTCTACATCGCCAACCAGTCTTTTCCCTGACTTCTTTGTGTCATCTATGAAAAATTTTTGAAGGAAGTTATGAAGGACTCCAAGTACATATAAGAAATAGGAACATGCTATCTCCCAGAAATTTTATAGGAATGAGTCTAATGACGACCATGAAAAACAACTGAATTGCTGCTATTGACTTTATCTACATATATCAGTCTGTGACTCTAAATAATTGAAACATTGCTGCAGAAAGAACTCCTAGCCAGCTAGGCAGTGCAAAATATCACAATATTCAGCAACAAGCTACTCACCTTTAATGACATTTATGCCACAATCTATGACAATGGCTCCTTCTTTAATCCATTCACCCTATCAGAAGTAATGGAGAATGCACATTAAAATGCCTAGTATAATTGATGACCTGTTTTCAAAATTGATTTAGAAAATTCTGATGTACTACTAATAATATATTATAGTTATCTTCGACAGATTGAGCTAAATATGACCTTACTTTAACCAGTTCTAACTGGCCACAGGCAGCAACAACAATGTCAGCTTGCTTTACCTACAATGAAGAGAGAACTACAGTGCCCAAATGACTTTTAAAAAAAATTTCCACCCCAGTAATGAAAAGAAACAAATGTCAAAACAGAGCATGATAGTATTGAAAGATTACTTATTTAAGTGAATAATAAAAATTCTTACAATATCAGGCAAATTCTGGGTTTTTGAATGACAGATAGTAACTGTTGCATGGTTCCATGTCAGCAGATTTGCCATTGGAGATCCCTAATAGAACAACATACAATTATATCAAAATTGAGGTATCAAGACAAAAAAATCAGATTGCCTCTGCTAATAAATTATATATTGAAACAAAACTGCAAGATTTCTTATCTTCCATATCTTTTCTAAATGCTATATGATGACAGCAAAAGCTATTAAATTAAGTAATACACAATTTTTATAGAAAATATTTGACCATAAACAACATAACTCTTAATTTAAGTGTAAACTAAAACCTGGGCTTAATGAACAAATTATAGCTAAATGAATCAGCTTGTAGATTTTAGAGAAAATTCTTAATTAACAGCAATTAAAAATGAGAAGTTTAAAGTATTCAAATCTGAGGAGTCAATTCACATCTGTCATTCTTGTTCATCTCTCTATGAACTCCCTGGAGATCTGCAAATTCATTTCTTTTGTTTCTTGACATGTTTGTTTGTTTGTTTGTTCTTTCTTCATGGTTTTGAATTATTTTTTGTATAATGCACTTGTAATCTACCTTCTTTCCTATATGATAACCTAGGCTAGCCAACTACACATTAAGCTATAACAGTGATATCCTGCACATTAAATTAATCCATGCATATGCCTAAACTGATACTCTACAAAATGAAATAAAACACATTACCACAATTTTGCTGCGACCAATAACAACTGCATTTTTTCCCTTGACATCAATGCCACTTTTACTTATAAGCTTCATGCATCCTCTTGGAGTACAAGGAATAAAACAATTCCCCAGCTGCCCTCTAGCAAGTCTACCAGCATTTATATCATGTAGTCTGGAAATGCAAAATTGATCACTTTTTAATAATACACTAATTGGTGAGAGATTTATGCTCCATAAAATGCTTTCTTAAGTATGTAAAACAGACAACAAAACAAATGTTAACATTTGATAAACATGATGCAAGATCTCCTGCTCTAATATAAAACTATCCTGTTTGTCTAAATCGTGTGGAATATCATAGTTTTTTACACTCTACTCTTTTGTGGCTAATTGTAGGGGGTGGATGTTTTTCTAGATTTACATAAAGTGGAGGTCACAATAAAATGACCTAGTGGAAAGATCATGAAGAAATCCTTAACATGGGGGGTGGATATAAAATGGAGGGCCAGAGATGGATATTTGTTCTCACTTAAGACCCTGAAGTGCAATTTTATGGTGCTGTTCCAGACCAATATGACCTCTTGATCCAATATGACTGCAATATGATTTGCAGACCACCAATATGCTGGCTGGTCAACAACAGAGGCATAAAGCTTGTGAAAGACAAGCAAGAGGCCAAAATGAGTTGTAAGACAATGCCAATATGGATGATGACACTAATACTTTTGACACTTAGACATGGTAGACATTTAATTTTTTAAGAAGCCTAATATGGCAGGGTTGATAATAAAATGGGGGGCTTGGTTGTACTTTCAATATACAGAGATTCCACTTCTATTTTATAAAATCATAAGATATTGTGATGTAAGTATGTTTATAGTTCTGAAAACTGCAATTATAACAATAGGTAGCATATTGCAGGTACAAAAACATACCCATCAACATCTTTTTCAGGAAGAACTGAATTGGTGCACAAATCTGAATCTATTGTTTCAGTGCTGTCCAACGGCAACTGAACAATAATCCCATGGATAGCATCATCCTTATTCAACTGATCTAATGTACTCAGAACCTGTAATTAATCAAGCACAATCACAACAAGCAATTACAAATCATGATTCATCATCATTCACCATCATCAATAAACCAATCAACATAATCATCGTGTTCATCAGTCATCATCATCACTATTACCATCACCAACACCATCATCATGATCATCAAGATCATCTTCATTACTATCATCTTCACCATCACTGACACTATCAAACAATACCATAATTCAGTAATTATAATCATTGATCATCACCAATCACTATCATCACTACCAATCATTATCAGTATCATAATCCTCAATAGTACAGGTGCAAAACTATGGTCAATATGGGCTGTAAATAGGCATGAATGAACAATCCCATACTGCATGCAAGTGACATTAAATCCAGGCTGGCAGCATAGATGCCTAAGTAAGTATCAGTGGCTGTTGGAAATATAGTACAATGGAAACCACATACTTCATACCTCTTGCTGTGACACATTGTTTGATAATTTGACATGTCTTGCTTCCATTCCAATCTAAATAAATTGCAAATGCCAAAGTCTCATATCAAACATTATGCTTCACAAATTATGATCAATTAAATATCTATTCAGTATTAAGGAAAAGTGCTTTAATTCTCAATAATACTGAAGATGCACTAGCTAATAAAATAAAAAAGAGCAGTTCAAACCTCTTTGGCTGTCTTGCATTTCGTATTCACATATACAGTTGAATCAGCTCTATCACCTACCTACAAGTAAATAAGCAGCAAAGATTACCTTTACCTCATTTGAAATTCATTCCAATATCCTTGAATTTCACAATTTCACAATATATTTTCTTATTCAGAATACTTCATAACAATTCTAGTAATCTAAAAACTTTTCTAAACAATATATACAACAGCTTTTAATTATGAGATCATATTAAACTTTATATGCTCCAAGACACCACCAAAGGTGAGAAAACACTTGCATTATGCATCTTTGGCTGAAGTAGAGATGTTTAAGCTGTTATCTTTCAAAATGACATTGCACAGCAAACCTTTTCTAAAAAAGTTTAGATTTAATACTTACTTGTACAATTGCCAAACCAGGCCTAAAATCGGGATGGTCTTTCCGAACATCTTCTATAGTACACTTCAGTTCTTCACGCAGTTCGCTTATAAACACAACATTAAAAATGAGTTTATCCTGGAACTGTCATTGGTAAGACAAATAATACACAAAAATCCAGTTTCTGGGCCATGGCAGTAACCAACGCGCGAGATCCTAAGCATACCAGACCTCTTTCAATTGGTGCAGTAGACGTGCAAAATAAACAAATTCACAAAAAACAATAAAAGCAACCCCCTTTCCTACAGCAATTTATCTAAGCAATGCCATAAGTGATCAGACATGTACCTCGAGATTTTCTTCCCATCCAAAATGCCCGCCATTGCCACAGCCTTTTTGCTTTGTCCCCACTTCAAAACATTACAAAAAAGCTCGCTCACGAGATCTTATGGTTGTTGCGGTTGGTTTATGGTTGTTGCGGTTGATTTATGGTTGTTGTTGTTGTATTAATCAACATGTATTAATGAACAAAAGATGAAAATAGAAAAAGGAAGTTTTAATATGATAATAATGTATATTTGAAATCGACTCAGATCTCACATCCTACAAAACCATATTGCATGATTCATTTTAAATCAACATCACATCGAATGATGTTATAGCTCTAAATATGGAAAGGGGAAATTAAAATTAACTAAAAAATGAAATAGGAATCTCTCATATATTGGTTCCTTTCCTAAAATGCAAAATATTGAAATTCTAATATGCGTGCAACCATGGGGTGCATCCTGTGGGCCTAGACCCTTGCCCTTTTCTTGAAAAAGGTAAAAGTACCCTTGCCTTTTATAATTTTGAAGCTGTATATTGTATCTTGTCCTCAAAGTGTCCTAGTTGTGCGCCTGGATACATATAACAGACAAATGCTCTAGCCAAATTTCATAATCTAATGTTTATCATGAAAATTGGTCAAAATTATTTGTCAGGTTGTCCAAATTATAAAAACAAGCCGCGACTAATAACTGGAGGCCATTATTTAAGAGCTGAAATTAAGAGCATTGCAGGGCAGTTTTCCGCTGCTTAGATTGTGGATCATAGCAGCAATTTGTGAATGCTTTTCCAGCTGAGATTTCAAATCTTCAATCAAAATGTCATTGTCTTTCATTTCTTTTTCATATTTTTCATTCAAAACTGATAATGATGACACCTGGAAAAAACAAAAAACAAAACGACCATTAACATTTCAATGTTGTCCATATTTTGGTCTGCACAGCAGATTTGGTCCCTCATTCAGTAGGCCATCACATGAATAAGTTAAGACTAACAAACCAGACGCTACCTTGTGAGATAAATCAGCTCTAGTTTTTTCAGATTGTTTGAGTTGTTTCTCAATTCCTTTTGCCATTTTCCCCATATCTTTTATCTCAGTTTCTTTCATTTTAATGTCTTGTCTCAAGTTTGAAATCGATTTAAGAGATTCTAAAAAAGAGAGAAATGACTGTAAAATGACTTTGTAAAAACGAAATTATTGAAATATATCTAAAACCAATAAACAGACTATAAAAAACAAAAATGTGTGATTATTAAGTAAAACTATAACGTAGAATCTCTGTGTTGAGCACAAAACACAGCAAATAATTTCATGAATGTTAATACCAAGCTAGAAAATAAAAGAGATGTTTCTTTTATATGTAAATACGTTTAATTAGTTGAATTGTTGTTATGATTATAATTGTATTTCAATATTGTTAGTTAGTTTAGTTCAGTTGAATTTTGAATTTTGAATAAAATGAAATGAAAAAAAAAATGAAATGAATTTTATATTGAGAAACTTCCCTACATTGTCAGGTGTCAGATTAAGGACATAAATATGTCATAGAAAAAGAAAGTCAGCTTCTTATCGTAACTCACAAACCTTCATATTTCAATTCTTTTTCTCCACACACCTGCTGCAACAATTCCTTCTCTTTTTCTAACTCCTTCAAATGTTGCAACAGACTGTGAATCAAAGAAACAGTAGGCCTTGAATTTTTGGTATTGTTGAAAAACAGGTAAACAGAACTTCATCGTTACTTATTGTGAATATTGCTTAGCATTTGGTGTCATGAGCACAAAATGGTTGGCTTATTAAAAAACATCATGCCTACCTTTCGTTTTTACTTTTAAGATTATTCCCTTGTTGTTTCATCATTGCATTCATCTCATTTACAGATAAATTCTCCTTCTCAGCTACCTCTAAGCTGCGCTGAGTCGCTTCCAACCTAAGCACGAGAGCGTAATGAAAAAATGTTATTCTTGAGTGATGGGTAAGTTTTAATAAAATTCCACAACGGTATTAAAGAAGCAAGCGATGATACTCGACATTTCCAACACAAATCATAATGGAGTGGCAATTAGTGTTACAAACTAAGGGAGAGGGCTACGTATAAATGCGAAATAAAAGTATTAGGAATGTTACCTTTGTATATAATCTTGATGGGTTATTTGAAGTTGCTCAAATTCATGCACGATTTGTAAGAAATTCTTCTTCTCTTTTTCCAATATTTCAATCTGGAGAAATATGTCAAATGCATGCAACACATTGAATAATAATTTCAACTCTTGGTGACATGAAAGATACGCATAGCTACTCCCAAATCATTACAAAACACATCCCATAAGACAATGAAACAGGAATTGCAGAAGAAGGAAGTATCAGACACAGTTCAAAAAAGGACAAAGAAAAGGACTAAAAATTGTAACTTAAAAAGAAACCTTATAATTTAGCTCTAGTTTTGCTTCCTCAGAAAATTTCAGCTCTGTTTCTGTTAATTTCAGCTTCTTCTCAGTCTCATGCAAATCGTTGCTCTGTTCTTTCAATTTCCCTTCCACATGTGAAATGTACTTCCCCAATTCTATAAAAAATAATTTAAAGAAATCAAACATAAGACTGAGAACAAACATCTAAGACGATAATGGATATATTTACAATTGCAAAGACATCAACTAATGAAATTAAAATCATAAAGAGAGAAAATTTTGAAGTTTGATAAATTAATAGACTCCTTTCTTGTACAGGAACAGGAATGCCATCTAATTGAATTTTCTTCTGAAACAGTCTTAAAACACTTAAACATTATTTTCTCTGTATGTACTGTAATATCCATGAACATAACAAAAACCAACCTTCAACTTTTTTATCTTTTTCATTCAATCTCTTTAATAAATTTTGTTTCTCTTGCTCAGCCTCCTTCAGTTTCTGCTGTGAACTAAAACATACAATACAAATATATATAAATATATTTAATTCAACAAAAACTAATAAATCTATTTACTAAACAGATAATTTGGACAAGAGAAAGTTCAGTTTTAAGAAAACCCCTGAGAAAAGAAGAAAATTTAATCAAAAAACAAACCAGTCAAGTTGACTTTTAAAATTATTTTTCAGCACTTCATTCGCTGAATGTAAATCTCTGTTTCCTTCCTCTGCAGTTGCTAAATCTTTCTGCAAATTCTCCAGCCTATAAAAATCAAAGACGTGGTTGCCTAGTAAAACAAAGTTCAATTTTAGTTTATTATAAAATTCAAATAAGGAATTTTACAATAAAAATAACGCAGTATCTTGGAAATAAATGAAGAACATTTACGTAAACACGAACCTATCAGTCTGATCTTTATATGCACTTCTTAATCGTTCGAATTCTGATGATCTTTCGGCAAGAATTTTATTTTCTTCATGAAGCATTTCATTCTGTTGAGAGAAGATCACAAGAAAACATAATACGTCTTATTTCGTTCTAAAGTCATATTGTTACTAAATATCTTTAACAAAGAGGAAACAAATCTGATGATTTAGTATGTTATAAAACTGTTGAAAATTCAAACCTTCTGAACAAGATCATCAAGTCTCGTAATATACCCATTTATCTGAAAAGTTAATGAAAGGGTGATGAAGATTAAGCAAGATTAGGCTAATTCTATTTTCGAATTAAAAGTTTATATGAGAAGGTGGAAGTGTTGGAAGGAAATATTAATTGAATAAATGTGTCAATGCTTCTGCTGCAAACCAGGCTATCAGAGATTAAATGTGTTGAAAATGACGCCATCACACACGCAGAAATAATCAATCGTAAATTCTGCTAAAATTATTAACAATAAAATATGCAAAAATCATCAACAATCAAATGTCCACAAAGCTTTACGTATATCGTATGCAAAGATAAACAACAGCAAATTATGTAAAAATTATCAACAACAAAACATGCAAAAATCTTCAAATACAAAATGTTGAAATGGACTACTTGATCCTGTTGATCCTCTGACAATTTCTGGCTATCGAGCAATAACGATCGTAGCTTTAAGCACTGTCAACGAGATCAAATGATTAGTTATTTAAATATGCAGAAAAATCAAATAATAAACTATATGGTATGTCTGATTTTTCGTGGGAAAGCGAGATTCTGTTGTGTCAACAGACTATTTATAGAGTTATTTGAAGTTAAACTTTTTGGTGTGTCGTACATACGTTCCGCAGTTGATGTCAAGTGCCACAATTAGATCTCCCATTTTCATCATGCACCGGCATAGCATTACGGCCGGTGTTAACGTTGCATGAGGGAGCATGGTGACTGTCATTTACCCATCCAAATTCATTAGCTCGACATCAACTGCGGGACAAGTTTTTTTCTCCTTAGTTATTGTTTTGTATGTAGCGTGTAATCGTATTTAAATTTTAGTTTAGATTTATGTTTTATATGTAATGGCCCCGGGGTAGTCAGGATATTGCTCCTCGGGGTATCGTCTTTGTAGTATAGTAATGTTTGGCTTGTAAGTAATGTTATATGTAACTTGTTATTGTAGGCTTTTTATTCTGAATAAAAAAAGAAAAGTTATACTGCTTGAGCCATTGGCTAATAAAGTAAGGCATTGAGTTAAATGACTAGAACATTTATGCAAAAATTGAAATCGTAAAAAAAAGCCATCAAAGTCTTAGCGGTAGCGTTAGTTACGTTCTAACATATCATAAATAAAATAATTCATTGTAAAACCAGAATAACTCAGCTTAAATATTAATATTTATATTTATATTTATATTAACATCAGTTACAAGGCAATAGGGAAATGACAAAATGGGATAGGGTTAGTTATGAAATGACTCTCAATAAAATACAAAAATGAACCTCAGCTTCAGACTGAGCACTTCTACATCGGTATTGTGCAATAAAGCGGTCTGACTTTGTAAGTGCTGTTGTTTTTGCATCCAAAAGATCCTGAAGCTCCTTCTCTTTTACCTGAAAAAGTCGACGAGTTAACGAAATACGAGCACAAAACCCCATATTTACTTTCATCTAAAATGACTCGTATGCTTGAAGAATGCAATCTATCATTATGAAACAAAGCCAGTCACAGTTTAAATGACGAAATTAGGCCACCTAATAAACAAATTATAGATAGAAGTCACTAAGTGACCAGATTATAGGTAATAGCCATCTAGTGGCCAGATTATAGTGGCAAGATTATAGATTAGAGATTATAGTAGATAGATGACATTTTTGGCTAAAGGAAAGTCACAGACGGATTACACTAGATTTCTGAACATGATGTACCTGAACTGCAGCCAATTTATGCTCATAAATATCCATAATCTCAGAAACCTTTGCAGATTCCTTAATCTACAAAATAAAAGATAATCAACTGTCATAAAGCAGCTAGAACACATTTATTAAATCTGGAATATTCATACCTAACTATAATTCACAGAAGATTTAGAAACAAAATGTGTGATTCAATGAAAAATACTTCAATTTGATGATTCTGCTTCATTACAAGACATGTAATTTACAAGATTTGAAACGGGGAATATGAGACCTAGATTTTACAGAAAAAATATGACAATAAAAGTAGCAACACTATCCAACAACTCAACATCCCTACACAACGATCTATGATCCTAACAATCATCGTTGAAAAATGGGACCCTAAATATGATCACCCCCACTATAAAGCATGACCCTGTAAAATATGTCTTTCATTTTGCCTTGTTTCATTAACAATATCTACCACGTAAACAATAAATTTCGACTTTCTTCAGAGTAAAATGAATTAAGATTTTTGGAAATGTCAGTTTATGAAAAATGCCTAGTCTCTCTCTACTCATCGACCTATGCATCCACGCATCTACCTTCATGCTTCAAAACTCTGAAACAAAAAATCTGCTAAATGCGATTTTATTTCAAGGCTGTATTTCATCTCATTCTTAAATTGCTAAGTGTAACATCGTCCTACATTCAAGAATCAAATACGAGGTTACCTCAAGTCCAGATGAGATCCGATCTGCCAATGCAGCGATCATACTTGAGTCATCTTTGCCAGAGAATCGCTTTTCGATTTGACTTAATTTTCGCGGCTCATTTCGTATAATGAAATCAGAAGATAGTACGAAAGAAGATTCGTCTACTCTTTGTTTTTGCAATACGCGAATTTTATCATCGATTTGCTTGTTATTCTTAGCGATTACGACACTCAACCTAAAAGAAAAACCAATATTGTACGTAAACATGAATAAATTGGACAAGAAAAAAAGCAACTCAAGGACAAAGATTAAAAATGATTAAATATCTTCTTGAAATGGGAAAGTGTTTAACATAACAATCAAATAGCTCATGTTTTCTACATCGCTAGATTAGTAAAGAACATTTAGTAGATACGCCAAACTGAAAATATTTCGAATGAAGTCAAATAAAAACAACATAGAAAATGACGTACGCATCAGCAGAGAAATTTGATATTTGAGTTGCTTGTTGGATGAGATTGATTGATCTTTGAACGAGATTGATTGACTGGCTTGCAAGACAACATGCTAGAAATGGTGAAGACTCAGGAGATTGCAATGTCTTTAGATATAAGTCCTAAAAATATGATAAAAAAGCGCATAAACATATGAATCAGTGTGAAAAACAGCAACGTGTAAGATTTATAAGTAGGGGAACACAGGAATGAAACTTTCAAGATCTACAAAATTGCTTTTTCGAGACTACTAGGTACACTTTCATCAAATGGACTTCGAATTATGTGTTTTGCTGTTCTCGGCGCATGCATGCATTAAGCAATCTCCGTGATTCTGGCTGAAGCTTCTTCGTTAATAAATAGTGAAAGGAAAGGTGAAGTGAAACAAGGAAAAGCTTGTATCTCACTGCCATTTGATAAATACACGAACAACTGGGTAAACAAGGATAGGATATTTTTTCAAGTAATTCCTCACGATGATCATTTGTCCTTTATAACTTTCCAAAACTATGGTTGTAATGCTGCAAAGACATTCTTGACTTGGCAAGATCGCAAGTCATTGTATGACACGAAATGCTGAGACTTACAAACCAATGTTTTTACGCGTTTAATATGGTACAAAGAAACGAAACGATATATAGTTTATTATCGTAATGAGCATAACACTAACCTCTCCATTGTTGGAATGCCTTACGATCATAAACAGCAACTCAATCAATGCAATGAAAACAGAAGAGATCTCTAAGCTATGGAAGAAAAATGTTACAATGGAAACAAAACCCGACTATGTTACTATGGACAGATTTAACAATTGAAATTAATGGAAAAAAGAGCAACCATATGATCGCTTCAAGATCTTGCGGTAAATATCAATGATTAGAACGAAAACTTGGGATAGAAAACAGACACAATATCATACAAGTGAGAACACAAGAAATGAATCATTACTTGATAAAATCCCTGTTTTTATTTTTAGGACTTATAGTTAGAGAAACTTGAGAAGGAATTTGATATGAGTAGACTATGATTACAAAATGGGAACCTTGTTGCTTTGCAAAATAATCGCCTTCAAAAAAAACAATTGTAAACTGATTTGATACAAAAATAATTTATCCTAACGCTTGCTCTTTCATGTACATATTTGACAAAAAGTAAAGAATCTCTGGAAAACAAGAATAACTAAATTCCATAAAAAAATATCATACTAATAAATGAAAAATAGCCATAGCATTAAGAGTACCAAACTTAATAGTTAAGAAAGTTGAATACAAAATAAATAATAATTGAACTGACATGCGAAAGGAAACAGTGAGAAATAATGGCTATTGATTACCTGGAGTCGACATTTGATTGATATTCTGAGGCAAATTCTAAACTGAATTGGCAGATGATATTTGTGATAAAGTGGTGTATGGTTTGTGCATCCAGAAAACTAGCAACAAATTCCAATGTTTTGTCCTCACAGCACAAAATTTGCAGAAGTTCAAGACTACGTCGAATGGTACCAAATTTCTCTCTTAAATTACCAGGATATTTTCCTTCAATTAGATGGAGATTCTGCAATAATATTGGCACAAGTTCTGAGACACCAAAGTGGTTTGTATTAACCTAAAAATTGCAAGCATAACACAATTAACAATCTGCGGAGTTTAGATTTGAAATTAGGATTTTTCTATTACCAGGATACTTTCCTTCGATTAGATGAAGATTGAAGTTTGGATCCATAAATGTTAATAAAAAGATCAATTAGATAAAAACAATCATATTAACAAATAGATATTGTCCATGAGCGAATCACAGTTAATTTTTTTAAATTACTTTTACAGCTCTCTTTGAAACGAATTATTAAATTACAATAAATCCTTGAATATAGAAATTGTATACATTTATAAATGTGATAAATGTTTTATAGATACTTGGTTGAGAATTTTTATGAGTTTCAAAGCCAAAGATGCAACACGGGTTCTTTGTGCGACTTGAGCTGCTGCCATTTTCAAGATAATCGATAAGCAGCCTCCGCCATGTTCTTCATTATCACTTCCTTTTTTACCAGCACAGTCTTTCAAAAAAATCGTTGAAAGGAGGTTTGGAACACATTGCAAGCAAAGTAACAGTTCTAGAATCTTTTCACAAGATTCTTCATCGGCTGATGGTAAAATACAGACCAATTCTTTCACGTGACTTCTAAGGTCAGCATAACTCGCAAGGTACTGCTGCATCCGTTTGCATTTCAACAAATCAACCAGCAAATCACAAGAATGCTTTCGTGTACTGCAATTTTCCCCTTTACGCAGAACATTGAAGATAAGCAGAAATGTTTGGTCAATGTTCTTCTTGTTAAAAACCTGGAAACAAAATGAAACATTGCTCCATGCCATACTAAAAGCAATCCAATCAGAAACAACATTAACAGCATGTGACAAATATCTATCTTAACTGGGTTCTAATGGGTTCTACAAGGCACGACAAAGCCCATATATAACATAATATGACTTTAAACATATAAATGCAAATAAATATATATATATTTATTTATTTCTTCATTTATGATATCAATGGGAGCTTGTGGGCTCATTGAAAACGACAGTTGGACGTTTTTCAAGATCAAGGATATCCTATATTTAACTAGAAGTATGATCAACATCTGTATTCGCACGTCTTACTTCATCTTTTGTAGCAGAAACAAAGAATAGACAAAGCCTGAACTTTTATTTTTTAACTGAGTTTATATTTATACATAATTTGGTTTTTATTTCTATGTGAGTATGCACTAAATGGCAAATTTATTGGTGAGGTTACTGCATAGTTTTGCAGTGTTTATAGTTTCAAGTTGTATCTATGTTTCTAAGAATATATGAATGGTAGTTTCCATTATTAATATGATTATGATTATGATGCTAGTCCAAGGTTGGAGACCTCCTTGTGGTGGTAATGGGTCACGGAGAGACACTGCCGTTAAGGTGATAGCGATTCATTTCGCAGATATTCAGAGTTGGGGCAAATGTTGATGACCTGTGGCAAACTGTCCAACCAGGTCCCTTCAGTGAAAGTCAGGCTTGAAAGCTTCAAGCAGGCTGCAGTTCTGCTAAGTAACTGTTGGGGTAACAGAGTGGACTGAGTGTAGCCCACTCAGAAACCTCTTTTAAACAATTGGCAGGCAGTCCACTGACCCCAGGGTAAGTCTCAGGCCCCATGAGGGGTATAATCAGAAAGAAGAGGAAGAAGAATAAGATGGTGATGATGATAGTTTACCTATTTATTTATTTATTCATTCATCTATACTGAAATATCTACATCTGAAGATAAGTATATTCTGATATCTTCAATTGCTTGTGGCAGACAAACAGATTTATTCTAATTGTAAACAGACTAATCCTAAATAAGGCTAAAGCATCTAAAACTTAAAAAATAATATTTGTGCAAATCTCATGCTCAAGCCTAAAAGATGGATTCTTACTTTTTCACCCAAAGGTTCATCAAGTGAAATTGAAAGTAATGACAGAGAAAAAATTATGTTCATCCAATTGTCATGAGACAGGAATGAGGCAACACTTTTAAAGAATATTTTGACATTACTCTGAAAAGAAAGAGATACTGGAATTAAAGGGCATTGAAGCAATCCAACATAAAAAGCACTCCACTGCACATGAAAAAATAATTTTTTTAAAGAGATTCAATGTACACTTGATGAGGTGTCCCTAACAGAGTTTGACTTCATTAAATTCATGGAGTACTCTTATAAAGAAAGATTATCTTTCATAGGAAACAAGAGAATATTAACAAGAAAAATATTTATGGAAATTTAAGGAGGAATTAAAGGACATAAGAAGGCAAACTTAAATAGAGAAGCAAAACATGTGGGAAAAACTGGAACAGTAAGAAATTAGGAAGAAGGACAAGAAAGAGGAGCAAAGAAAGATGAGAGTTAAACTCTTGAATTTGTCATATACATAAATCAAGTCAACAAATATTGATTTTAATAAATGGAGTATGAAATGGGAATAATTTAATGATGAAAGTTAGAGCAAACAATGAAAAGAAGGAAAGATATGATAAATTAGAGACTTGCCATGCTTTTGATGTAATCCTGTACAACTACATTATTTCTGCATAAATTTGCAAGAGATCCCAAGCAAGGTAATGTTAATATTGACTCAGCTGAAATACTGAAAAATAGATAAAAATAGATTAGAGGTAATAAATTACAAGACTATAAAATGCAAACTAACTCATTTCATTTCCTGTAAGGTAAGTACAAGGACTCTCCAGAGGAATTCTAGCAGGCAAATGACTGAGTACACACCTCAAGCTTTTCAACGAGATGCATGCAATCACACACAAGCACGCAGGCATATGCCCAGCTCAGTTCACACGCTCAATTTGTCACTCACACCAGCTATATGAAAAATATACATCCAAGTACTAAGGAACGCTCTCACAATTGAATGTTTAGCGCGCGCAAGCAATCCCATGCGCGCGATTGGGAGCGCATGTCTAATTTACTCATTGAAAAGCCTGTATATATATATATATATATATATATATATATATATATATATATATATATATATATTTACTTATTTATTTATTTATATAGGCAAAGCATTCTATAATATAATATTCTATAATATATAGCAAAGTACTAAGGAAGGCTCTCATAACTGAATGTTTAGCACACGCAAATGATTCCATACATGCAATTGGGAGTGCGCATCTAATTTACTCATTGAAAGGCCTGCACCACATAAAGGTGTGCATGCATGATTTATGTTTATTGTCAAGGAGTGCAATGATAAAACACACACCTCACCTCAAATTATGCACTTAAAAACGGAGAGACTTATATGCATTACACTAGATCACTAAGGACAGTACTCTGTACACCTTTCTTCATTAATCTGGGAGGACTCAGATTTCTACATTACAGTCATCATAATACCATAGAGCTTACATCTTAGAAACAAGGTATTCCAAAAGATTTCTGAACTCTCCAATAGGATTCTCTATCTTGATTCCATAAGTAACTTGCTGAAGTAGAGACAGATACTGAAAAAAAAAGATGTACGTGCATCACAAATTTCAAATGAAATCTTCCAGAAAGAAATCTAATGGAGACATTTTCAAAAGAGAATTAACTACTTTTTGTAGCTAACTGATCAGTTGATCAATTGCATTAAAAAATGAGTTATCAAAGATGCCTAGTTCATGCCAAAAGTGCATATTTAGATACTACAGCACTTTTGGTAAAAAATAGAACAATTATTCACCTGAAAAAGGTAACATCAAAAGAATATGAACATTTTCGACCAAAAATATATGACACACTGACTTAATATAATCATTTTAAATTTTAATGATGATGAGAAACAAGATATATACATCATCACAGCTTTCATTCACTTCTTCTATACATATTGCTTTATCATCTAAAGTGTTGAAATATTGATTTTGCATAAGATGAACTTCCTCTAGCCTACCTGGAGCAGAATGGATTGATCACAAGGAGTCTGATGTCGAGTAATAACATTCAGAAGAACAGATGTCAACTTAAATGTCTCTTGCAGACTTTTCCTCACTTTTGCTGAAGATGCTAAAGGCAAACCAAATTAAACAGCATTTAATAAATATACTTCACTTATTTCCAATACTTTATATAGTATTACACAGGACAAAACTATCCATAATTCTTTTAAATATTCAAAATTAACAAGGTCATATCTATGAAACACTGCAAATAAGAGCACAAAATAGGGGCCTGTATGGTGTACATTAAAAATTTACTCTCAGCCAATATTTTACACACCATTTGCATTTTGTGGCAAAGTGGCATTTGTTAATTTTTCATTCACTGGTCCCTGTGATGCACAGCGATATACTCACCTGGGCTTTCTGGGACTTTCAGCAAAAAAATGGTGCATTGCACTCACATTGATAAAATAATAACTGATTATATTTACCTAATTTGCCAAGCAATCCTAACGAGGATGTGTAAATTGACTCTTTGAGATCGACATCATTTAAAATGCTAACAAAAATTGACAATACATCAGCATGTAGCAAATTCTGCAAGTTGAAATTCTCAAGAATCTTTTCCTTGCCATGATTTGTTATACCAACAAGAACCTAGAATGATCATTTATTGAGATATCTCTATGCACAAAGGTACACATTAACTATCTGACGAAGAGCTTCCAAGACATGATAGCAATATCTTCATTAGTTGGAAATTTCTGCTTATAAGCTGTGTATGTTGATAGTATCTAACCAACTTAGCTCTTGCCATGAGCCACACTGCAGAACGTTGGCAACTGCACACTGGAGATTTTTGTAGCAAATGATACTGCACGCCCAGATATCGGTGTGGTAGGGTGTTGAAAGGTGACATGGCGTGATTTATTCGGTTAAACGATAATCATGAAGTAACAATTACTCTGACGTGCATGCTGTCTGGTACAGAACCTTTCAAGGTGAAAACAATCAAGTCGGCACAGCAAGTGCACACCTGAGATCAAATGCACACTTGCACACCTGGCCTTTTGTTTGAGTACACTCAAGATCTCGATGAAAAAGGCCACATTGTGCAGTCGGGCTGAGTTATTTACAAGGGCTATTTATATTTAGGCCATATATATATATATATATATATAGGAGTCACACAGTTATAACACTTACATTTAATTCACGCTCAAGCTTTTTAGTATGTTCTTCAGTAGGGTTACTCTTAAATTGATGAAATGAGTCTCTAAACGACTTCAAGCAAGCATCAAAATCAACATCCATTTTCAGTGATACTTGATGTTTTCATATTTTCGAAAACTTTCAACGAATACTTTAAGCTTCCCGCCTCTTCCAATGCGCATGTTGCTGCGCAATGCAATTCATCATATATTTTACAATCAATGGCAGACACAGGTGGTCCAACCACAATAGACTTCAGTGGTATACCTACTGTATATTTCCTTGAGCTGTATCAAACGAGAGAAATTAATACAGCCCAGCAACTGAGATATTATATTACTAACAATTAAATCTACTCATGAACATCAATAAGTAATGACAGTGGCTCTGATATAAATATTTTCAAATTCAAAATCGTAAGTGAAATCAATTGTCGTTTTTCTAAGGTTTATTTCTAAAATCGTAATTCTATTACAAAAACACAACAAAAACCCACTTAAACACCAATGTGTCTGCTAAACTTCGTCAGTATCTGAATCAGTTAAACTATTCAGTGTCTGTCACTCTCTATCCATAAAGGCCCACCATCAACCAGTGGAATACTATTACATAAAGTGGTCAACTTATGACGATACATAGCTATCTGTTAACGAATATCAACTAACTACCATAATTCTGTCTATTATACAATGCAATGAGCTAAACCAGTCTCTGACTAGAATCCTAAGTTCTTTATGACAAATGTATCATAAGTTAAGGACAAATTATCATAAGTTAAGGACAAATGTATCATAAGTTAAGGACAAATTATCATAACTTCTTAAGTTGGCTGTGGCTCATTCTTGTCTATATTCTGCAAAACAACAAGAAGATTCTCCTCCTCGGGGACAATCATAATTTCGCTTTTGTGTGTTCTCATACGAATGAGAACAAGATCATTGGTCGGGTCAATATCTCGTACCGTACTGCGTGACAAACGCTCAATGGGCCTACAAGAATTCGCCAATGCCATCGTCATTGTACTATCGACAGTTGAATGTATTGGCAAATCATCTCCATTTAAAACAACAACAGCCTTGACGCCATTTTGTTTGCAAATCCGTCCCAGTCTCTCTTCCACAATCTCTCCTTCTTGTGACTTAGGAACTGTGAACTCTTCCATTTCGTAGTATTATCTGTTGAAATACCAATACTATTAACAGGTCTCTGCAATAGCATATAAGTCTTCAAAATCGATTTCCAAAAGCATTAAATTCTACTTGCAAGTACAAGGGAAATCACAACTGTCCATTCATTTTCGACTCTTTTTTCAAGAAACCAGATGCTGCATGAGTTATAGAAGCAATTTTCAACATAACTCTACCAACAACAGTGCTGAGCATCGGAAATTTTGCTTGAGCATAATTAAAACTTGAAGAACATGCAAAACTAAGCATCAATTATTCAAAAACATACTCAAAACATGAATTTTAGTTCACTTTCAACGTAGTGTCATGTGAAGATAAAACGGAGCAATTCATGATCTGACGCAAACGAACCTGTGGGAGACTGAATAGATATTTTGAGAAGGGACTCGACAGAGTAGTTGATACTACAAAGATGTCCCTTAGACTTCTGAGCAATGATCTAAGTACTAAAGATAAAACAAGATATGCATAAACAATGATAGTGCTTATGCTAACCTCTGCAAAGCTGGGAAACAAAGTGCTTTGGAAAATAAAGATAAGGCCTGTTATTGCTATTTGAGCCACGTAACAATAACCTATTTCAATCATCATTCAAGGGATGAGGCAATGTGAAAGCATGGAAATACTCCACGACTATACATATTCTAATATACAATTGAGTAAGAATGCTTACAAAAAGATATTTAAGTGGCATCATATCCACCTTCTATCAGCCAGTAAGCTTAAGTCTCATTTGGTATTTCAATTACAAAGATATTCCAACATCATACGTACTTTGAGTTGATCTTATTCATCTGCTAGATTTCAATACACACCTTCTAGTATTTTGCAAAACCCATAAGTTTTCTTCAATTTACTTTAAATTTCAAGCCCAATATTTAACTAAGATATGAATTAATTCTCAAACTGAATGAAACTTGTGTCAAATACACGCAATAAATAATTCACGTAAAATTTTATAAAACCTTCCTACTGGCTGCCATATCAAAGCATTTTCTATGACATAAATAAGATCATTTGACAAAAATAACTAGCATTTATTTCAACTGTTTAAAAAGAAAATCACTCTTTGTCTCAGTTAATAACCTTAGGACAGTGCAATTCGCCATAATAATGTAAGGTCTTTGCAAAAGCGAAAGATTGTAAACGGACAGGCTATATGAATTGAATGTACCTGCGAAACAATTCATGTATTTCAATAAGCTAAGGAGCTTAGAAGCAGCAATAATCTTTCTACAATAGCAACAGTCCCTGCACTCTATACACGTGAAATGATTCAGGATTTGAGGTGTTGGCATGGACACGAGATTCAAGATATTATGACGAGGGTCCTCTAACAGAGTTAGTTCCACATGTCTGCGACGATTATGGGGAACTTGGCAAACATATGCAAAAATTCACTGTAACTACAAAGATGAACTTCAAATGGACTGTGAATTACCAACTGCTTGAAATACAAGAGGAAATTAGGAGAGTGGAAATCAACATCTCTAAGATCTGCAGCTGATGATGCCGGCTTCATAAAGGCAATGAAAACGATTGAATTAATTAAGATATCAGAAGAAACACCTGCAAAAAACTCACTTTTATCTTGATGGCAACCGCGGGAGGTTGCAAACAGCTGATGTGCGTTTGGCTGCTTTCTTGTTGTTGAACTTGACGAGTAACTTAAACTCTCTGCTCTCTGCAATTTCCCTAGATTTCTGCGAAAAATCATTTAGATATTTTGAAGGAACATACAAATATCCCAATCATGTTTCTAAACATCTACTTCGTTACAAAAATTACAAAAAGAAGTTTACAAATAATAAAGACAACTGTAACTTGAGTGAAGCGTATTTTAAAAAAGTTTTCATAAGGAGAATAACAATTGAACAGTGGGGAGCCAACAAGCAACCTAGGTACCAGACTGTATTACTGAATTCTAGTATAGAGTCCATTGACAAAATCTATATCCCTCATGTATAATGCCTCCCATTCAGTAGGCAACACGCAACTGAGGCTAAAACCCTACACCGATTTTCCCCTCACCAAGTGTTTAAAGATAACCCTAGACACTTAGTATTGATGCAAATTTGAAAAATGGATTAATGACACCAAAAGTCACAACAATATGATTCAGAAAAATAAAAGTCTGGATTAGTCTTGTATAACAAAGGCAAATTTGAATAATGGTAAATGGGTAAGGCGGCCGCTTACATGCTGTAAACCTTGCAGTTGTCTAATAACACTCTCAGCATTCTTCAAGAGATCATCTGTTCTTTGGCATTCAAGCCTCTTAAATGGAAACACAGATTCAATCAATTGCTAATAGTACGACTTTATTTGACTTGAATAAGAGGTTAAGAAGGAATTCAAAAGAGGGAGCTTTTTACAAGTGCTTACTACTGAATTAGCGGCAAATATCTCTTCATACGATTTGCATTGAGTGACAGATAACTGGCTACAATATTTGGAAGATAGAAAAGGAAAGGGCAGGAGAGGAAAAATACGGATCCGACAGTAGGTGGCCTAGTGAATAATGAACCAACCAAATGCCAGGTTTATCTTTACCAATACGCGAGAGAAACTTTGCCCTGCTACGGGATTGAATGGGGCAAACAACTTGAACAACTATTATTCATTGACGCAAGCAACTACAGAAAATGCATTGACACGACAACTTCGTAGCTATGAATTGAAAATATTTAAATTATTTTTATTGAACTTCTTAATAAAGACATCTATTCAACTAACACTTGACTTTATTCTCTCAGTGACTGAAACTTTGAACTGATTGATCCTTTCAAAATCGAAAGATTGTTCAATAATCCTCCCCTTCTCCTTTTCATTAGACACCCGATTTAGCGAATCATTCAAATCACCGTGTTCTTTCACAATTGTCTCAATTACTTCGGAATTTTCTTCACCAACGTTATCATTTCGGCACTCATAGTTTTCTACAGCACTAAAACTATATTTTTCTCCTTCAACGCCAGGGCTTGAATCCTTTCCAGCATCGTTGGTCATCAATTTCAAATCAGCTCCGTCATGATAACCTATACCGTCATTCAAATTTGATCTGTAAACCCAGTCTGCTGCACTTATTCGACGTTTAAAAATCTTCCAACGACGTTGGATGATCAATGCTGAACTACCAACGATATAGTGCCCCGTTTTGGCACCAAATCTTTGCAACAATTGAATTTGATCGCTGTCCATGTTACCAAGTGCAATATCCAACGGTGTCACAAAATCAGTCTAAGAATAAATGATCAAAACAAATCACAAAACAATAAATATACATAAAAAAGCAAAGTCAAATCAGTCCTTACTTAGTTAAAACAGCCATACGATTATGGAATTGAGGTACCAAAATGCATGACAGCAGGTCAATCAAAGACAAAATAGCTCAATACGGCTATATCAAGTAAAATGCATCCCATTTTTGGGTTTGATATAGACAAACAACGAGCTCAGCAAAATGAGTTAATTAAAGCTTGTTCTGTTTACTAATGTATCTTCTTTTAAGCTTTAAGCATTTTGTATCCTACCACCTCTATTAATATTATTCAAATATATCAAATGATCAAACAATAAGTAGAAATGGATTCCGTCACATATAACATATGAATCATATTTCATTGTATGAGCATTTCAGTTAATCATCTCAGTCAAGGGATGAAGCAGAAAGAATGGCATCAAAGAGTAAAATCAAGTCATCATCCTTGTGGCTAAAAATAATTGCGATATGAGATGAAATTAGCAACTAAATAGTGAACTTCTGAAAACAGAACAAACTAGAACACCACCAGAAGACTAGTAATTTTCCCCAAAACACTTACTTCATTTGTAGTGACAAGGGCATTTACAAAAGCTCCATTGTCTAAAAGTATCTTCGTTATACTGATGTATCCCTCAGCAACGGAATAATGCAATGGAGTTGCACCAGTCGTGTTTCTTACTGTCGGCTGGCAGCCATTTTCAAGCAAAAATCGTACCGCATCTGTGAAGATAAACTTTCTATTACTCTTCACTGCTATGAGTAAATAGATATTAATGGGGAACCTCATTTCAGGCAAAAATGTCATTTTTTCCAACGATAGCAGATGATTACTTGGCCAGAAATCTGGCTGTAGTAATGACAGATCTGCAATCATTAAACATCAATTATCGATCATTAATCAGCAATTGCTAATCGTCTATCACTAATCATCGATTAGTAATCACTATACGTAAGTAATTATAGCAGTCAAAAAACAAAAATTCCAAATGAATTTCAATAATCTGCTCGAACTCGTTCTGAAAGTTCAAGAGAATGTAACTATATGAAGGATTTACAGGTGAGCAATCTTAACAGAGAGTCAAGGGGTTGTACTAAAATGCGGAAACAATGTCAATAGTTATAACTGTATGTTAAAAACAGATAAACAAAATTTAAAAGTCAACTCAAAATAACCTTCTTTGCCAGCACTTGCAGAATCATGAAGGGGCGTGTCTTTTTGATCATTGATCAAAGACAAATTTGCACCAGAAATGAAAAGGAGTTTTAAACATTCCACAGAACCATTCATGGCTGCTCCATGGCATGGACTGAAAAACAATTCATTATGTACAAAACAATATGAAAATATGAGGATAATAGCCACAACGAGCCACATGAAAGATAAATCAGAAAAGAATAGCTATTTGTAGATCTTCTATTTTATTTCATTTCATCGACACATCCAAGACAGACAAGTTAAGACCTAATCAAGTTTTACGACAAATCCAATACGACATATACAAGAAAGTTTCGGGACGAGCTTGTCCAGTCCTCAGCTATAAAGTGGGAAAAAACTTAAGGGATATATATGAAAACAACTAGAATAAATTAAAAACGGGTAAACTAGAGTAAACAAGCGGAAAATACCTATATAAGGAGGTGGCAGGGAGGTAAATGAGGATATAACCAATAAGGATAAACTGCTAGTAAAGTAAACAGGCGGAAATTACCTAAATAAGGAGATAACAGGGAGGCAAATAAGGATGAAACCCAATAGGGATATACCGAGGAGACAATAGAAGATATAATCATATGTGTCGTTCACCTTTCCCCAGCAACATTGCATAAATTTGGATCAGCACCAGCTTGCAGCAAAATTTCAGCAACATTTGAATGACCAGCCGAGCATGCATAGAACAATGGAGAGGATTTCTCCTTATCCTGTGCATTAATTTCAATACTATCTTGATTGACAAGATATGCAACAGTATCTTGATGGCCTTGCACAGCACATATGTGCAAAGGTGTCATTTTCTCCTGAGATGTAACAGCATTTATATCATCACCATGATCAAGGAGGGCCTTAAATGCTGTTGTGTTTCCTGTTAAGGCAAATGTACAAAACCACAGACTTAGGCAGTAAGTTGGATTTATCAAGAACTTCACTCTAATGTTATGTTGAACAAAACAAATGAGCAGTGCTTTCAAGACTTAAAAAGTAACAGTGATAAATCTTCAGATGATGAGCAAATTAATGCATTAAATTAACGTGTAGCTCTGCCAAATAATGGTAGATAAATGTGAGTTGAGATGAAATATGAGAAAACAGCTGCTCAAGTTACTTTGCTTGAAGCAATTTTCAATAAAAGTCTAATAAGATCTAATATAAAAAGAGCTTTTAAAAAAAGACACAAACCTGATGTGGATGACCAATGGATTGGTCTTCTTCCTTCAGCATCTGTCATTGTCAATTTGACTCCTCTTTGGAGGAGCATTTGAAGAATTTCACTTCTAACATTAGCCAGCTTCTCATCATTTTCTTTCTGACACCCATAATGCAATGGGGTGGCACCATGGTTATCTACTTCTTCAAGAGGCACATTACATTCAAGTAGTCGTTCAAAACAATTAAGAGTTCCATATGCTACAATAAAACATACAGATGCAACACTTGCTAAAACTAAACCAAAAGCTAAACATGGTTATATGCAATAAGCATACTAAAGATGTTAATATATAAAAACACATAGAAAAAGAAATTAACTATAAATGTATTTAGAATATTAACAACCAGGCTTACCTACAGCCCAGTGAATTGCTGTGCACCCACTGTAATCTTTTAACTTCACATCACATCCATGTCTCAACAAACAGTTAAGAATGAGGAGATTCCCTGTTATGACTGCATCATGGGCTGGAGTATGTCCTTCATTATCACAGGTATGAACAACCATACTGTTTTCAACACACAACAACTCTACACATCCACAATGTGTGTTACTTATTGTATGGTGTAATGCTGTTTTTCCTTCATTATCTTGATCCAATACCCATATCTAATATGAAATGACATTTAAAACTCTTCAAATTTATAACAAACATTAATAAACATAAGAGAGTATAGATAAAAGCACATGCCAACATTTTTCACTTTTACAAGGGTACAACCATTCAGGTTGTAAGAGCATTGATAAACAATTCGAGTATACTGATTAAACATTTAAGGAGACAGTATAAATAAAGCTGCCAAACATTCAACATCAAACTTCTTGTACAAAAGTCAGAATCAAACTAGCAACTTAATAATTGATACCTTTTGTGAAAGCAACAGTTCCACATTCTTGTCAAATCCCATGAGACAAGCATACATCAGTGGGGTTCTCCCCAAATGGTCTTTTACATTCAGTAGTGTCTTATTTAGCATTTCAGTAAAAACAAAAATGCTATCTGGATTTTCCTGGCAAGCAGCAAGATGTACAACACTAAATCCTTCAGGATCACTGGTTGTCAATGATGCACCATACTTAAACAAATGCAAAAAGTACAACTAGATAAGCATTTTGAACTTTTTTGATTTAATGTAAATAATAATAGATTTAACCAGAAAATATGTCATCTCTTTCAAGGATCAATTTGAATGGTACACACACAGGCAAACAATATAGATATACTCCTCTGCTGGGTATAATTTAAACCTATTTACCTTTAGCAGAGTTTCAATAAATCTTCCATGCCCTTTTTCAATTGCATGAATAATAATTCTTCTTCCATCAGGTCCACAACAGTCTGGATTCACTTTTGCAATTAGCAATTTTTCAAATGATATCAATGCATTCACTGTTAATGCCAGAAACAATGGACTTCTGCCATTTCCATCAGTTGCTTCCAAAAGCTGAAATTGATTGATTGATTGAAATTGATATTGATAACTTAAATGTATATGATATTGATTCAGTTAAATACATAAAATGATGCTATTAACATATTTAAAGAAACATAAGGTTTATCCATCCCAAGAAGTTGTGCAGCTGTTGTTGCTGTTGTTATTGTGTCATACCAACTCCTACTAATTCCTCTGATTTGTTGCTTTTTAACAATTTGTGCATTTTTCTTTTCCTTAGGTTTTTGTTTTTTTAATTTTCATTTGTTGTCAATAGTATTAATATCATCTTTATTCTATTCAAATCTTCCAACAATATGAACATCCATTACTAGACATAAGGCTGACTAGATGAAATAATCATTTATCTAATTGGTCAATATCATTGTCTGCCCATTTAATCTATCACTATAAAGTTGAAAGACAAACCATACAGATGATTGAAAGACCTGAACAGTTTCATCACATCTTAGCATAACTTGAGCAATTTCTATAATTTCCATAAAACCTTATGTTGTCTCATTGCACCTTTTCAACTTAGCCACAGCTAATGCTTCTTATGCTTGACATAGCATGCCAAAAGGAACTATCTTGCACTAAAAAAGTAGACTGGCATCAATTTGCTCTCTCAACTCCCCCTTTCTCTCTCTCCCTCTCACTCTCTTGGAAATCGTTGTTGAAAACATATATTGGGTATTCAAAATTCCCTTGGTTCTCACAGGAAATACAGGGCAGAACACTCCTTACCAATAAGTTATACGAAATATATTATACCAATTAATGCCTGTTTCGATACCTCTTTTGGTGCACAGCTACAAATATATTCAACAAAACTATCTCTTAATCTCTCTGATTTTATCCCAATCGCCAAATGCAAAGGATTTAATCCATTGCAGTCAGGAATTAAAAGATTTCCTCCCGCAGCTTGAAGCACATCCAGGAAATCCAATCGTCCATATAAAACAATCCAATGAAGAGCTGTGCGTAATAAGTTGTCTTGAGAATTAACATCAACTCCTGCCGAAATCAAGAAATTTAAACAGTCAATAAAACTGCCTCCAGGTTCTGGCTGTCTTGCTGCTGCACTATGTATGCACTTTAAAATTAATGTGTTTCCCTCTTTATCTTTTGTGTTTATAAATAAATTGTATTCCTCTTCTGTTTGAAATGACTTTGCTATCAACATTAAATCTTTGATATTCCCATACTTTGTTGCATTAAATGCCCCTATAACAAGCTCATATATTCGAGATGTCTTCCGTTTGACTTGCATTGTTCTGCTCTTCCTTCTAGACTTTCTAGTTCTGTCAATTGATTCATCCTCCATATAGCTGATATCTTTGAGGCAATTTTTGTACTTTTTGTCAAGAGTTCAGAATGATTGCAATTAATTGTAGGCTTGAACACACAACTTTCGCAACAACAACAGCAAAATTTAACTTGCCCACATGAGAACGAGGTAATGTCAACCTTGTCCAACCTTGTCTTACACCCAACTTTACACCATAGGTTTCATTAAGACTGAACAACAAATGGAAAATAACAATAAAAGAACACGCAATATAAAAAATTGTTCTACTTAGCATCACGACGTGCATCTTACTTTTCCAGGTGACAGCTACCATTCCATCAATTTTGGATTCAGACCCACGTTTCATAACTCGTGCAACTTCCGATATTATGTTCAGAGCATGAAACAAAACTACATTAGTGATTAATAGCAATGAGGTACATAATATCACCATGATATCAAACAACAAATGAATGTTAGCATATACATTATCTCTGCTTTCAGATGACTGCTTCTAATTAAGATTTTTGTAAAAGAATGTACAGATCTGCACATTATTCTCGCGGTCATTTTGTTTATAACTAATCTGTGAATCTCGTACGCACAAACAAAGTGCACCTGATGGGATGGTACTGAAATTATGAATGTTTTGTGGCTATGGTTGTGGGAAATAAACATCTATAGATAATACTCCACGTTAAAGGAAATCTTTCGTAATAGATATACAAGTTTTTAAATCCTTTTTGAAATCATTTGATATTTTTAGTTTTTTCTTTCACACAACTATGTATTTACATATTTCCTATTCTGTATTTTGATTATTACAAGTATTTTATTGTATTATATAGTAGTTTATATAAATATATATTCTTTAAAAGAATACCCCATCGAAAACCAGCTATGCGGAAGGGCAACCTTCCTAAAACATTTGAAAATGAAGTGAAATAAAATGAATAATCTGCACTTCTAAGACTACACACAAAGTTGTTAGAGCTGCTCACTTTGTGTTGAACTAAAGGATTAAAACCAACCATTTCTGCTACTCACAAGTTGAGCACAGCACTTTATTTTTGGTGTAGTTTTCTCTCATAACGGTCCCACTACAAAAATGAGTAATTGCAAAATCACGCAGCACAATTAAATGTCATTTTTAATTGCACATAATTATTTATCAAAGCAATTAAAATTAAAGTAAACGCAATAACTCAGATTAATAACCAATCTAATTGTACACGCACAGATTTTTGTGCACAAACAACCAAGTTTCCCACCTATACTGCGACAAGATATCAATATTGAAACAATCGTTTTGAATTCCAATACTTGTTTATAATAGATAGCATACTTTGAACATACTGAATATCAGCATCAAACTTAGCATAAATATATGTAACAGATTAACGTAAGTATGTCAATCAATGAAAATGCCAAATCCCCATTGATGTATGAAGCTGGTACTTATCCAATAAAGTAATCCCATGATATATATATATATATATATATATATATATATATATATATATATATATATATATATATATATATATATATATATATATACTAAGTCATGAGTGGGCTACCACAATTGGAAAATTTCTTTTGGCCCCAGTGCGGATTCGAACTCACGATGTTTAGATCAGAAGACACCTGTGCTAATCAATTGCGCCATCCAGGCACAAAAGAATAGCGGTGGAATCTTAAGGTCATTCCACCGTGAGTCCCTCAACGCATCTAGAGCCTTCTCTATGTTTCGGCTATAATGCCTTCTTCAGAGCCAAGCGTACTATGTTATCTTAATTCGGCTAAGGCTGACATAGGTAAATACTAAGTCATGAGTGGGCTACCACAATTGGAAAATTTCTTTTGGCCCCAGTGCGGATTCGAACTCACGATGTTTAGATCAGAAGACACCTGTGCTAATCAATTGCGCCATCCAGGCACAAAAGAATAGCGGTGGAATCTTAAGGTCATTCCACCGTGAGTCCCTCAACGCATCTAGAGCCTTCTCTATGTTTCGGCTATAATGCCTTCTTCAGAGCCAAGCGTACTATGTTATCTTAATTCGGCTAAGGCTATATATATATATATATATTTGTTACGCAAATTTTCTCTACAGAATTAATCGTCAATGCAGTTAGCGAGGTAGTTGCTACCTCTTTTGACAAATGATGCTCAGAAATTGTGCATCTAACTGGCAGAGAATCATTAGATAAGAATCAAGTGATTATACGCTAATTCACCAGAGGCAATTAAATCTATGCTTATGAATCACCAATGTTGGCTTTTGGTTCTTGTGTCCATGCTGTAGTTAGAAAAAGCCGTGTTACAATATCTTCTAAGATAAAGGCGAATCAGAGCTGTGATAATGACTTTTGAATGTTTCTAACTGTTTTTGCTTTCTTCAATCGATCAATACTCTGCTTTGATACAGCACCCAGTGTAATTATTGACTCTTGTCGAACTTCACGGGAGGATTTTTGCCGTCCGGTATTTTTTGCCACGTGGATCCCCGGCGAAAACTTGCCACCATTAAAGTTATAATCATTAGCGCTTTGTACATGATATGGCAACGATGCCTGCTTCTGATATGCCATCGACTGAATAACATTGATATCGGTATTACAACAGTAGTAGAGGAGTGCGAGCATCATCAATGCAAGAAAACTCATCCCAGTTATTGTGCCCACAATCTTAGGGTTTCTTCTATACCATGGAACCACTACAATGAAGAACATAAACAAATAACAAAAGAAACACCAAAAACTTTGGTAATGTGGCAGAACAAACTTGCTGCACAGCATCAGTAAAAACAATGCCCGTAGTTATCTAACTTATCGATTAATTTTTAGCAAGAGTTAAGTTTTAGGAATTGCTTTATGGCCTTGTTTCTCATCAGGTTCGGAAATGTAGCTTTCCGAGAAGGATGGCCATGGTAAAATATCGACAGAAAATAAAGAGCTATGAACATACACTTCGCACAATGGGTCATAAGATGAAGCAAAAAGCCAGCATTTTACTCGCCTCATCTTTCTGGTTCAATGCCATGTCTATGTCAAAGGCTTAAATATTTAGCGTTTTAACCTGTGAAACAGTTCTTGAATTAATGTAGAAGAAGCGAATAAATAATTAGAAGATTTACATACATGACGATGGAAGTAATCCCAGGTGAAAAACTCTTGACTGTTTTGTTGAGTTATATGAATATGAGAATACATAATAGCCGACATCTGGTGCCATGAAGCCATTGATAATAAGCAAAGTTCCCGAGCGTAGAAATGTGTATTTTAATACATTGTCCCTTAAGATGAGATGGCCATCTTTAAACCAGGCTATGGAACTTTTGTTAAAAATCATTTCCTCATTGGAAATGCCAACCAAAGTAATTATGGATCCTATTTCAACTAGGGTTTCTTGCTCAGAACTTTTTTCCCATGTGTAGTTTCCCACAGCTGCAAATAGGCAAAGAGATTATGAGCCAATTTAGAAAAGAAGTAATCAATTAAGTTGTTGTTGTAGTGAGAATGACATATTGATAATGATTATGGTATATTTCAAAAAGATCATAATGATATAATAATGATGGCCATGATAAAAATGATAATGATGATTGATGCTGATGAGCGTACTGATATGATAGCGATGATAATGATGATGATCCAGATCATGAAGACAATGATCATAATGAAAACGATGAGGATTGATGCTGGTGATCATACTGTTATAATAATGATAATAGTGATGAAGATGATCATGATGAAGATGATGATCATATTAATAATGATCATTGATGCCGATGATCATACTGATTTGATAATGACGATAGTGACAAAAATTATGATAACTGAGATTGTGATGATGATGACGATGATGATGATGATGATGATGATGGCGACGATTATGATGGTTATTAAAGATTATGATTATGATGATGATTGGTAGAGCTCGTGATTCACTGCCAGCAGATGGCAACTTTAGCTAATTTGTTTCATTGTGCATGCTGACACCCATCAAAATGGAGAGGGAAAAGGACAAAGTGTTATTGTCTACAAATTAACAAGATACATACTGCTCACTATGACAATGAAACACCCAAGCTCGCTCACAATTTTCAAAACTCGATTAAAACTTACCTGTACAAATTACTTTTCACTTTGAACAAACCAATGTATATAGGATCAAATTCCTAAACGCTATTTGATAAATACACTAGGCCTAACTGATGCTTTACGCAGCTGTTCTTAGAGTTCTCAAGTGAGAAAAGAGCGGTAAAGACCTCGATACCTGGACTAGTTAGACTGCTACCCCCCACAGAAGCTATTTAAGGTTCTAAGCGTCCTAGTAACAACTTTACATATGTCACAAACACACACTCATCGTTAATATATCAAAGCACAACACTAAATTTCAGTCATGAAAAATATAATTTAGAAATTAATTTACGCAAAAATTACAGTATAAAAATGATGTCATAAAAATAAATCCGTAAAGCAATATAAAGAAAACACACCAACAAAGATAATATCGTAAAAATTGATTTATAAAAATTGCACTACAAAATTGGTCATAAAACTAACATGAAGCAAATTATTTCATTAAAATGACATCACAAGAAACAATCTGTAAAAGTAGGAGAAAGCAAAATTACTTCTACCTTCAACTGAAGCAGATTATGACAATATGATTTTAAGATATTTTTAGCAGAAATGAAATAAACGATTAACGCTAACGATAAACATACTTTGCTGAATGAAGACAGCAGTGAACACAAACAGCATCAAAGATCTCATTTCCACCGTGAAAATAGAAGCAGTACATCAAATGGTTCCGCTTCACTTTATTTCATGGCAAGCAACTTGTAAGATCGATGAAATGATATGCCAAACGTCCTTGTATTTTGTGTTGAAAAGCTGCTCTTGCTAATAATACCGAAAGAATGCCAACAGAAGGCTACAACCACATTCTACATAATGACCTCACTCGTACAAAGATTTGCCAATGTGAGCAGATGTTCCATCAATCTCTCGAAGTTTCTCTCACAACAGAGGTTGCCGACGAGTAACTGTATCAGCTGATTACAATCCAATTCCTCGGATTACACACAATGAAGATACGAGCTGAATAGTATTGTATGTACATTTGTAGAAAACATTGAGAACAACAGAACTACTCAGTATTACAAGATAGGAGAAATTAAAGTACAAACGCAACTGAAATTAACTGCAAATGTTGTGAGAAATTTTCAGGACATGCAACAGCTTCTGATCTCCCAGTTAATCAAGTCGATTCAGCTATGCACAAGCAACGAGACATATCGACATCTAGCTGGAGTATTTCTTAACTCTCCAAAAAAAGCGCATTCTCAGGCTGTAATTACATTGCAGACGTTAGGCCTACTGTCAATCGAAAGACTTTGGCAACAACAAATACTATTTCTACGACTGACGAATATTCTAAATGCATATGCAAACGTAGTTTGAAAAAGATGTTTGCATAAGACGGAGGCAGTAATCATGGAGACAAAGCGCAGGCAAACTTCCACGAAGCAAGATGGGTAAATACCAATGGTGCGGTGACGAGATGGTAAGATTATCCACTTTGAATCTGAAGCCCTGGGCACGAGAAAACTTTTAAGGTTCTTTCGTATCAAACCCGTCCTAAGAAAATTCAACATTTCATCCATTCGGAGTCAGTGATAGTATACTCGAGAGAGTTACAGCAAATATCATCATCCACATTAAGCGACTACCTTCTACATTAAAATAAATATTTCTAGGTTCAACAAATAAACCAAAAAGCCTATTGCTGCTACCTGTGTGGTACGATGGAAATGTTGTCTCTGTTAGATGATATAGTAAATGGAGAACTAGATGGTTCAACAATAATATCATAATGTGAAGAAACTTTCAAACTGAGAACAAAGACATGAAGCATTCCATAACAGTCTCCATTCCATAACAGCCTCTTTTCACAAGAAATGAAGAGGTGTAAAATGTATATTTCCTACAGTTATAGCTTCCTGGACAATTTTTGTGCTTAGAGGCCAATTGATCAACTATTTTTCAATGTTCTAGAAACTTGGCAGGAACGGAAACTTTCATAATGAATGAAAAGGAATTCTTGAATCGGCCTCTAGAATTTTGCCGAAGGGCTTTTGTTGGTTTATTGTACACTGACCAAGTGCTGAGCCAAGGAGGAGCAGGGTACATGGCCCCCAAAACAGTAATATTTCGTATCGCAAAAATGTGTATTTAACGATATACCACATAAAATAGGCAAGAAAATGAAAGAAATGAATTGAGCACTCTACACAATACTCCAAAAGTTCTAGAAAGGCGTGGCTATGAACATTTCCTCTCCCCACAACTCTCTTCCCGAAATGGCGCCACCCAAAACCAAACTCTGGATACGCCTATGAAACTAACAATATAAAAGCAACTATCACGGATCGAGATCCTAGTTTGCTTCAACGTCTCTGTCCTGATTGGCTAATCACATTTAATGACCACATGAAGTCTGTTAACGCTTTGTTTTAAAAAATGCGAAGTTGCTCATTTCATTAGTAATAGATGAATAGAAAAGTACGAAATAAGATATTTAGATTTAATTGAGATGGAGTGATTTCCGACCAGCTAAAGAGAAAAAATGGTTGTTGTAACACATGCTAGAAATCTACAATCGGAGTTGAAGGCATTCCTCCGCAGATACCTTGAGATGTGACCACAGACCGAAAGACAGTCAACATTTGATAAATTTCATAAAGCTCCTTATCGAAAGGAACAGATATCAATCAGATCTTGCTGAGAATCGTAAAACGATCGTTATAAATTGATAGCTGAAAGTCTTCAGGAACAGAGATATTTCTTTATGCCTAAATTTAGAATGCATCCTCCATAAGATGAACAGCGGGTGTCAAATAAAACACCGTAGGTTTCTGTCTACACTTAACTTTTCACGTGCATCACTACCAATGATGAATTAATGCATTTGGTTTCGAAAATGGATCAAAGCGGAAAAAGGGAACTTTCAGACAGGATATGAAACCTCTTTCGAGTAAACAATACTCCCATGTCGAATCGTTTCTTCAACATGAGTTATCAAATGACACGAGAAGGCCACTGGGATAATGAAATCCTATCGCACCCACAAACTATTTTACCTCAACATCCCAAAGAAAAACGTGTCATTGTCAGAAGAAACTATAAAAGTTAAGACTGTATAAAATAAACCCTGAGAAACAGATGAACCATGCCCAGTATTTGACATATGATGAAAGAAAAAAGTAATTACAGCCTACCATCTGTCTTCCTGGTGGATAATTTCACAATAGTGTTTTCTTCTGAATTTAGGTAGAATGATGAAATGACTAAATATAACAATCTGAATTTCAATCTATCAAGGAGTTTTTTAAGACTCAAAACACAATTAGGTGATTTAGAAAAATTGATTACGCAATACGCAAAAGCATAAGAAAGAACAGCAAGGTCAAAAGAGAATTCATGCCGAATACATGCAGTCTATTCAAAACTCACGAAAATCGCTATGCAGCAGAATGATATATGTGCTATAAATGGAAACGATTACAACAGCTGGACAATTCTAAAGTTAACTTTTAACTTCACCGCTTTGCTCCTATATTGGCCTAAATTGGCTACCAAGTTGTAATGTTATTCCCGTAGTGTTTGTTGAATCAAATATGATTGATGAATTGTATGGTAGCATAGTACCATTGACTCTCCTCTCATTGTGAATGGTAAATTGAAATGTATACATAACCGAGGCTTCTCAATACTAATGTACAGATTAGCCTGTCACAGGCGAACACAGATTTTAAGGCATAAGACAAGTTTGGATTGACTCCATGATCCTATTCAGTTATAACATAAGCATACTGCATGTGCACGCAGTGGAAGATGATTGTGCAATCAATTGAAAAATGCCTTTATTTTCGCCTGTGTCAGTTTCAAATGCAAATATGTCTTCCTTGCTGGCTAGATGTTTTGTGGAGATGAAAACTCGTTCTGGTGAAAGAAAGGCTATCACATCTAAAGGTGCTGGAAAACCAATTATACATAGATTAAAAGTTCATTATTAGAGGTATGTCATCATCATTTAAAAAAGCATGGATCAGCAATATTACCACCACTTTTCAAAGTTTTCCAATCTCTTTTAATTGACAGGTTTCAGGAGTTCTCAAATGAAGTAAACTTGCATTGACATTAAGTAAAAATTCGATTAAAACATTCAAATAGCATACACGTTTTTTTTTATAAGAAAAAAGTTTATAAGAAAATGAGGCTCAAATGGCCAAAATCTTAAGAAAATCCTAAGAAAATCACAAGGCTCAAGTTCAAGAAAATGCTAAGAAAATCACAGTTCATCTTCTTTACATGCCAGAAATTGATATTGGCTCATTTTTGCAAACTCTCGTACAAAGATCGAGACTTATGGTGGCCCAACAAATACAGAGTGGCCTGTTTCAGCCATTTTATTCCTGCAAAAGTTAAGAAAATCTTAAGAAAATCTCAGCCTCAAATTTATGAAAAGTTAAGAAAATTGAGCCTCAGGAACAAAAGTGTTTTTCTTATAAAAAAAAACGTGTAAGGAGTTATCCTGAAGAAGACTGGACACTACCCGCCACGACACCCCAGGCCACCAATCACAGAACTCCGATGTATTGCAAGTTTGAGACACATTCAAAGAAAGGTATACTACACTGAAAAGTCAAGAGTAAGTGAGTATCTATGGCCATTTCATAGCGATAGTTATGTACAAATGCATCGAGCTTCTAGATAGATACAAGGGCAGCGATTAGTTCACTTAAAACAGCAGAGAAATATATCAATATTCCCAGCCTAACACTTGGCATCAATTTGCTTTGCTTCTAATTTCAACTGGTACCTCTGTAACATCTTTATCTTTGACAGCAAACTTTCTTTCACTAAAATAAAACATTCCTAACAATCAATATGAATTAAAACAAACCACGACTCTTTGCCATTTCAAGAAAACAAAACCAATACCCGTAAATAACTGATTGATAGGAAGTATCAAAAAAGTAAAGCAAAAATGATGATAACAAAACAGATATTTTCATTTCAAAGACAGTTAAGAATCGTCCAGGATCAATAGAGAAACTGAACATGCAACGGCCTAAGGTCAGCTTCAAATTCAATAAATTTTCTGCACGACTGATGTCTGCCGCCCTTAAATTTGCATGAAAATATATCGTATTTTCTCCACAATTAACTGACAGAGTCTTAATTTACTTTATTGATTTGTATATATCAAAAATAAATTACAAAGGCAGACAAAGCTATAATATGTATGTAAACTAATTATTATAAGTTTGCACATTTTCAAATACCTTATATGCTTCTGTATATTGCTTGAGGAGGCATTTGTCCATTTCAATGCATCTCCAGTGGCCGGTTTTGTTTCATGATGAAACTGGCAATTTGGTCTTTTGCAACCCGAACCATAACGGCATGGCTACAAACGTTTTAGTGTAATGAGCGTAGTAAAAAGAATAATGAGAGAACATTTAGAATGAAAAACGCAAGATGATTTAAGCTATAATCAAATTCGTACATTTGGAAAATGTTAAGGCTAGTTCTGCATAAGACCTTTCTAGACACGTAAAGTCCTTTCTAGAAAAGACACTTCTACTAGGTCATCCTTTTCGTGAGAAAGGATTGTCTGCTCCTTTCCTCGCCAACTTTATTTTCCCAGTGCGGTTGTAAGGGACATTTAATTACCTGCTGGACAGATGAATAGCGTGAAGACATGAATCAAGGTTAGGCTCAAGCCATGGGCTATCAGTTCGCCGGATGAGAGTTGAAACCACTCAAGTAGTCACTTACTTGATATGTAACAAATATCTGTTTAGTATGCTTCTGTTGAGGCTTGTAATATAGAAATTATATGTCAATAAAGTAAAGAGTTTTTGATGCTAAATGATTTAGGAAAAAGAACACGTAGGTACGATGTCATACCTTGGCAACTGGATGGCGGAAGGGGCAATTTGATTTTGAACAATTTGGAATAAATTTGCAAAGAGGCGTGTTGACGCTAGTCTTCATAAAAGGAGGTATTGCTGGAAGTGAAAGGATGGAACTAAACTTCAGTGAAAATTAAAAGATTTGCAGAGAGAAAGTAAAAGAACATAGAGAAAAATTATATTTACAGAGTAATTGGAATATGATTATGAATACTATTTCTGCTGTACAAACATACGCTAAATGTGATTAGAAAGTCAAATCATAAGCACAAGAAGAAAAATAACGAGAAATAGTGAACACTAAATGAAGGAAAATGAAACAAGAAAATGAACAATACAATATTATATAAATATAACTGGTGAATCAAATCATTGAAGTGTCTTGAAACATTTCTGCCATTTGGATCAAAACATACATTATCATAATTATTCGAATACATTATCATAATTATTCATAACGACATCAATTATGCTATCAATAGTAGTATTTAGCATCATACTGGGCTGGCAAAATAAATACTACTTGAATATTACGATATTTGTTATCATTTATGCAAGAAATTAATACCAAGTTTCAAGAAAACAAATTACTATTTTCATTATCAGCATCTCCAATTCTTTATTTTCGAGCTACTATCTATTATATCTATCCATGCAACATTTGATATTTTTGTATGAGAAGCAAGTCATGATTCAACATCGAGCTCCATCTTCAATTATCGACTATGTAAATACCTACTGGAAACAATGTCTGTTATACAATAAAAATGCATTTCATTTGTTATTGTCTAGGATTGTACGCCAGCCAAGTACAAACTACCTCCTGGCAAGATTTGGATTTGTACTATATATGAAATTCAATTGAATATGAAATAATGGCCTTATCACTACAGATCATTCTACCAGTTATACTTCATCAGAGCATGTATAGACAGTTAGCTATCACAGAGCAATTTGCACAAAAAAATAATGAAAAAACGAATCGCAAAAATTTACTTCCAAAAACGATAAACTAGGAATTAATCATGCTTAAAACAATTGAAAGTTTCACTAACCTTTTGATTCAAAATTTAAAAAGTCTCTTTTTTGGTTAGATGTATGAGTGTAAGGACATTCAGAATTGATGCATCTAATAACATGAAGTAAATGAAAGATAAATCAATTTATATACTATGCAAATGATATCTTAACACACATACATAATATTTACTATCAGCAAACCAAAATCATTAGAATTTGAAGTATCTAAAGGAAAAGTCTGCTCAACTGAGCGAAGCAAAGAAGGATCGATTGAACAAATTCGATACCTGACGTAGAGAGGTCATGGTGCAATAATAAGTATAATGATATAATGAAGTAATCATAGAAGGAAACAGCGTCAATTTTGATGAAGAAACATTTTTGAGAGACAAGTATAAAACGAATATCACATCTTAAAATAACGGTAAAACTATCGGTAAAATAAGAACATCCTTGACAAAAAATAGAAGAATAGAAAAGGAAGGCGTTAATAACCTTTGGTCAAATTTGCACATTGGATGCATAAAGATGCATTTATCTTTGAAGTTACAGTTTGGGAACATTCTAAATGACAGGGAAAAGAGAGAAAGAATTATCCCAAAAAATATTTGAAAAATTATCAAAGAATTATATACATTGTTGTCTATCATATCAAAAAAGTACGAAAGTGTGAGATCATAGGTTCAGGAAATAAGTAAAAAATTTATATGTACTGCAGTTTAGGGGTATAAAAATTGCAAAAATTAAATAAATTATACTAGACATGCAAAGAACTCTCTTTACCTGCAAGTTTTTGAAGGATGCACGTAAGGACAGGACGGATTTTTGCAGCTTGGCCAGAATTTACAGCGCTCTAATACAGTTTCCTGGTATTTCTCAATTTTCAATCGATTTGCTGTTTCTACTGAGAACAAGGTAAATGAAAACAAAATTAAAAGAAAACATTTTAAACATTAAGAATCAATATAAACATGAAATCAAAGTAATTTGATGACAATTTCCAACTACCATATGAGAACTATAATAATTTCACAATAAAATGATCATTCCAACACATCGGTTGCACATTTTCCACCGTAAAGTGACCTGACATTCTTCCTATTTCACAATAGAGGATCAGACTTAAAAATCAGCCATATAATGGATATAGGCTCAATTATTATGCTTTTGAATTGTGCCTATGTTTACTAACAAGAACATACAACTAACAAAGATACGTCAATACGTCAATTCAAAGACAATCTTCAATTTCAATTATTCTCCATACGTCATTCACAAAACAACCTAGACAATTGTCTTAATGTAATCATAATCTCCACCGCAACTCCACTTTAAGATGACGTAGCAGAAACACAAGGTCAAAATGGAAGCATCTTATTGCCCGACGCTGTAATCTACACACACCCACTGATTGCTCTAAGTATGACTTTGTTACCTTTGTTCCTTCCTTCATATCAAGATAACACCTTATAATTTAAGAAACATATATAATCTGTGATGAATCAATAATATACAATAAAAATCATGTATTAAAATACTAACTGGCAAAATTATAAAGTTTGGAAATTACTAACACATAAGAAACAAGATGATAAGAAACAAACAACTAAGAAAATTATGTGAACCCTTTGAACCAATTACCTTCACTTTCATCATTTTCGCTGCCATTTTCGATTTCCAACGGAACAATAATTTCTCGACTCTGGGATCTTGCTTTCGAACTCTCTTTATTTCCCGATGCTGTCTGCGCTACCGTTACGGGCAATGGCGTTTGTAGTAAACTTGTCATGCGATTTTGTTGCGCAGCAAAATCGTTTTGCACAAATCCATTACTCACAGACATCAAAGGGAGTGCCTCTTGGAAGATTGGTCTTGTTATTGATGAAATTATGCCTGATCTAGGCGGAGCTAGGGTTGTTGATTGTGATGACAAAGTTGACATAGATGAGTCACTATACGGTACAATATTCTGGATCAAATCCAACTGCCTTGCCATTCTGTTTATTTCGTTTTGGGCTGATTCAAGGACTGCCATTGGGCCTTTCGGATTTAAGTTAATAAATAAGGGATCTCTTTCCACATCTCGTTGTTGCAGTCTTTCTTCCTTCACACGTTCATCCAAACCACCATGAAGCGTTACGATAAACTTCGGGTTGCTATAACGTCGTTCCCTGCAACACAGAGACCGAGACCGCATGACAAATGATAGCAGAACACAGAGGAATGTAAGTAAAAAAGTTTCCACCCGTACACACTATTGTCTCAAAAAACTCTCATGCTTCTTCACTACTTTTTCTGAACAAAATAAAATCTGAAATAAAGCAATGAACAGCAGGTCCTAAAAATCTCAATTAGAATGCAGGGGTTCAATAAATCTCAAAATCTAAAAAGAATTAAATACGCCAATGACACAAAATTATTGACATAGCTTTGACACCTATGATTAGACCTTTCCCGTTTGTGTTTCCGCTTTTTCCTACTTGAATGTGTCCTTTCGTCATCTTCTTCTTCATTCCTTCTTTCTCCCCTTGCATCTCTTCCATAATAATTTTCAATACTCTGGTCATTTTTCCGCCCTCTTTCCAAATTCTCCTTTTCATTATCTTGTATCTCATGGCTAGCCTCTTTATCGATATGCGAAGAATCATCTTCGATGCCTCTATGAGAAATGACAATCCGCGTACTTGCTCTATGCGTCACTTCATTGCCTTCTTCAACAAATTCATTTTCGCCTACCTCCAGCTCAATATCATCATCATCGTCCTATAAAAAGAGAGACGCGGCAATTGAAAAAAGACTACTCACGTATTTTTAACTAATTTACAGCAATGGTAGATGCCTACTGCTGTAGTGCAGTTTCACCGTAGAAACTGAGAAAGTTCCTAAGAACATAATGATCAATTCATAAATGAATAAAAGAGAAACAGATAAAATTGAAATTAAACGTTGTATGAAGATTGAAAAATTTAAAGAAATATTTTGGTGAGGATAACAGCAAAAATCCTTGACATGCATAAGACACAGACGAATGGAAAATAATAAGACAATCCGCTACTATACCGATATCAACAATCCCCTTAAGCTTTCTATCAGGCCACCAGAAAGCGGGTGTCTACTCCCCCCCCCCCCCCCCCACACACACACACACAGACAGACACAGACACAGACACGCCCTGAAAGACCAGCAAAGAAATTCGAGCAAACAGATTATCAGCTAATTCTCATCACTATGACAAGGCATAGCAAAACCAGCAAACCTGAAAGTTGCAACACTGAGAAAAGCATTTTGAATGCACTTGAAGAATGTGAAACTGACTAATTCATTAGGTCATATAAGAATCACGAATGCTTACTTCTAACGATGATGAAATGAATAATGGTAGCATGAACGTGTGGTATACAATGATCAAGAGGATTTCAATGACGGGTATCCTGGCTGCTACCAGGCAATCAACATATTGAACACGAATGTGTATGTGCAGAACAACATAGCTAAGGGTCATGGGTCATGGGTCATTACAAAGCATCTCAAACAGCATGCAGCAACAAATGCTTCGTTGAAAGTCTATTCTCACACTGATATCGTGCATCTCCTTTCAAGTGGTTTCAACCCTAAAAGCTGCAAGTCTAAATCGGTGTTTTAGAGCAGCACATGATCCTCGCAGCTACTATATTGAGGAATAATCCTTGATTCTCATAAGCATAAACAAAATATAAGTGATAAACAGGCGCTGAGACAATGTATGTGTTGTTGCCAGTCTCATTGGAAATAGAATTGTGTGTGTGTGTGTGTGTGTGTGTGTGTGTGTGTGTGTGTGTGTGTGTGTGTGTGTGTGTGTGTGTGTGTGTGTGTGTGTGTGTGTGTGTGTGTGTGTGTGTGTATATATATTATATATATTATATATATTATATATATTATATATATATATATATATATATATATATATATATATATATATATATATATATATATATATATATATATATATATATATATATATATATATATATATAAACACATATATATACATGTATATATATATATATATATATATATATATATATATATATATATATATATATATATATATATATATATATATATATATATATATATATATATATATATATATATATATATATATATATATATATATATATATATATATATATATATATATATATATATATATATATATATATATAAACACTCTACTGTGAAGACAATTTGTCTTAGTAGGTGTAAAATGTAATTTGTACATGCTTTTCTCCAGAACTGCATACAGAAGTTTTAGATGCGCACACTTTGGTTAAGACAGCACGGTAAAAAACCTTGATCTAAATGCAATAACATGTTGCCTACCTGGCAACAAATAAGATAGAAACAAAACCCAAATCTTATTGGCATTTACAAAACTTTTTCAAAACTTATTGCACCTAAAAACACAGATAAATACATAAGAACAAATAAATAAGAAAGGCTCAAGCTGATAACAATAAAGGTTTAGTATGAATTGTAAAAAAAACTTGCTAAAGCGCATATGAATGAAAGAAGGCAGTTGCACCAGAAACACTCTCTTCTTTAGTGGTAGAGACCTGGGGCTGGAAGCAGAACAGCTGATATATGAGAACAGTCACGTTAAGAAGTAGAAAAAATACGTCATTGTACGACAATAAACAACATTTTTCAATTTCTAATTAACATCAAAAGATTCAAAGAACGTAGTTTGCTCATTTGAAACAATTGAAGATGCTTGCTATGTAATTGAACACGCCTGTCCATTCAATACAATCCAATAGCCATTCTTTCTTTGAAGAAAGGCTGGAAGAAGGAACAAATATAAATAAATAGTCTTGCTCATAAAAATAGGTCTGTGTCACCTCTAATGTCATTCTATTGTCTCTTTCCCGTTCTTCGATGGTTCTTCGCACGCGTCAAGAGATTATGAGAAGAAATGCATAGAGTATTTTGAGTTCATTCATTCAAGACGGATGCAGGTGACGAAAATGCATGAATCCCTAGTCAAATACCAGAACATGTTTTGGAGAAGCTTTCTTACAAAAACTGGTATAAAATGAGTCATCAAGATGGTGAGGCTAGCACGAAGTCACCTCTGAAAAGGTGGGGGCATCGGTGTGAAGGAATTGGGGGTATCGGGGCGAAGTCTCCTAGAATTGTTTGGAGCCACACCTTTTAGATTCCAGGGAAACGCCCTTTCTAAATATAGAGATATACCCATGCCAGAAAGAAAAAGACAGATGAAATCATTGGCAAGTGTGTTAGAAATTTCAAAAATAATTCTGGAGGTTTTGAACAAATGTAACTTGCCATAATTTCAAAAAGAGGCGGAAATTGACCCAACTCCTATATCCCATGGCACTGCTGGTCCTCTGCTCTGTGCACCTTTACAAAAGTGTATGTTCACACTCCCGGATAATCAAATCTTGCGAGCTTTCAGTTTTGCATATTCAGCAAAAGCTGTACTACTGAAACCAGCATAACACTTTCTCGAATAGAATAGTGATTTAACGAGCAAAGAAAGGACATTTGGGGTGTCGTACCCCCCACATCCCATCTATGCGAATCTGCCCATGCAAAATTCCAAACGCTCAAAGCGCCCCGTTCTATTACTTAAGGAATTGAAAGTACAAACTTATCAAAAGATAGCCGCTAATCTTTTAGCTGGGCAGGCAATGCCTCCCTTGACAACCACCAGCTTTGTGCATGTGACGGGGCAGTGAATTTAGTTTCTTTCCTCGCAATCTTTCCATCCCCAATCTGTTCCATCTGGTTTCAATGTGTTGTTCGATGAGAGAAAGACGGTGCTCCTCCCAAAACTAGTCTGTCATTCTGATGTGGGACATTCGGCATTAGAGATGAATGCTCTAACTATTCCATCATTTGTTCCAAGAATATATGTACAAGAAATAACTGAGCACCTAACGGGGCTCTGTACAAGGAAGACTAGTTTATACCCAATTATCCTCGTGCCGCTGCGCAACACATGACCGATCAAGCAATCAGATATTTCTATAGAGCAGCTATATGAATGTCCTGCATTGTCAAACAGGCATCAGATAATTAAAAGACAAAACCTGCAAAAAAACGTAATAGAAGGCTGGTTGAGAAAGGAAGGGTATAGGACGACAAGTGCCGCGAAACAAAATAGCGTCGTGTCATTAGGCCAGCGGAAACTAATCGGCAAGTTACAGTGAAAAAGGGACACAAAGGTCAAATAGGAAAGCAAAACAGGAAAATCTCACAACTGTCAGTGTCTTGTTTAGAAAGAACAGGTCTAGCACGAAGTAGGTAGTCAGCATGAACAAGGTAGATGAACACGAAACTAGACCACTGTTGAGCTGTTTGATATCCAAATGCAATGGACTAAAGAAGACCAAACAAATAGATGAAGACTGCAATTGGATAAATGCGAGATGTGAAAAGAAAGATCCTGTTGGCAATGATGATAAACATAATAGACAGTATGAATGTATACTACCAAAATTTGAGGACTATGTCGAAAAAGCGAATAGAGCTTTCATAACAAACCCAAGAAACGAGAAAAATGGCATAATAAGATCTGATTTTGTAACCTTGCCAAAGATAGAAGACAGAATAATGCAAAAAGAGACAAAGAGACGTGCAACGCCTTTTGCAAATTCAAAGAGGTGTGAGATAAAGAAATGGCTGGAAGGAACGATGCATCAGATTGAAGAAGAGCAACACAAACTGAATATGGAAGACCATCAAAAGGATCATTCATCAAGATCTAACACCAAAGTTTTACGGAGAAGAAGAAGTATGTTGAATCTTGGAGAGATGACCAACCAATCCACTGATATTTATGCAGAAACCGAAAAGAATCTGACACCCTCAAGACGCCACTCAACAAAAGCACGTCCAAGTCTACACAAGATACATTCGGATAGTAGCATTAAGAGTATGTCATCATTAAATTATAATTTTGAAGAAGAGAAAGACTCCCCATATGGTATGTTGGCCAAACGCGATATCCTATTTAAATTATAATTAAGATTTACACTATAAGTCTCTGTACAAAGTACTTGTAGTTACTCACAATTTTCTTGTTGTTTATAGCATGGTAACAAATCTCAATGATAACTTATTTAGTTTTAAAGAAATATCACGTATATCACTACTTATATTTCACGTACGTTTAAAGTACACATCTGATTTAAATGCAGCAAAACATATTGCATCCTGCAATTTTGAATCTTAACTCGTCTCTATTAAGTGCATTAGAAAAATTCCTGGGACCAATTTACGACAAAGGTAGCTTGTCATTTTATTCATACAATATAATCCAGTTATTCTGAATGGACACAAAATCTGTGTCCCATAACTATCATGTTTATATATACTTGAATGCCAAAGAACTTCCTCGTACAACTGTCGAATGACATCCAAATGAACTTAAGACACATTAAGTACATCGTCACACTTTGGACGATCATGAATCAAAATGCCTTTGAGTCGGCGGTGATCGCGATTCGGGGTTCCTATGCTCACCTTTATCACGAAACTATTCACTACTATCTCATCGTCTATGATGAGTGAGCGTACAAGTATGTCATCTAGCACTTGATCCTGGGCTTTGTCAACGAATAATATGTCGTAGACTGTGAGATAATATGTCTGTGCGTAAAAATATACTTGTGCCATTGTGAAACAAATAATCGTGAAGGAAGATTTAAACTTTGAGTTGATTATTTGAGAGTAAAGAAAGCACTTTATGCAATGGATGTAAGCGTTCTTCATCTTCGTGTTTATCAATCTTGTGTTCTCTGTTCCACAATTCGTGCCGAAACATTTTTGCCACATTCTACATAACAAGTGGGAACAGATCTACAGAAAAATCATCTCCAGAAAAAGTCACGGCTCCATGGCTCTGAGCCGGAGGAAGATTTTGCCTTCTATGTCATATTTGAGGAGGGTCAAGTCATTTTTATCAACAATCCAGTTTCAGCCAAGTTTTCAATTGTGACATCGGCAGTGAAACGCATAGTCCTTCTACAGCTCAAGTTTTCGAGATATACATAATGCAGAGTTTAAGAACTGTCGCTACTTTTGATTATCTTAGAAGAGGAAGGGCTATGATGAAGATTTGACAGCCGGAGGAAGGTTGGAAATTTTTCTGGACTCTGCAGATCTAGAACAGACCATACATATGACAACCTGATACTACATATAAGTAGGCCCTACTTTATTTATTGTCACATAATGGATCAGTTCCCACAAAGGGCTGATCCTATCCTCTAATGGCAAGTAAAGCGTCCCGGATTGAAGCAATAATTTGCGGGAAAAGAGCAGAGTATTATGACAGAACAACGAATGATGACGAAAAAGGAATGACGACGAAGCAACAAATGGTGACGAAACAACAAATGACGACAGACCAAAGAGTGATGACAAAACAGAATAGGAACACCATAATATTCAAGAAAAACCAACAGACTGGAACTCTTTAATTACAGAATAAAACAATACTTGTCTTGATTTTAAACGCATCTGAAGGCAAAATAGACAAACAATATAGTCTGATCCTACTACGAATCGAAGATATGAACACAGCTTGATTCGCAACTTATCCATAATGTTCAGTTGCTATGTTTCGTCCCATGCAATTATCCCGATTTTCATCATTAACATTTACCATATAACTATTGAACTTTACATCTACTTTGATTTCATTTATGGCATTGTGACTAGTACACGTGCCTCGTACAAAGGATCCAGCGTAGATCCACTTCCATGTTGATGGAAACTCTTGGCAATTGGTCTTGTACAACCCGCTGAGCCCATTACTAGAATTCAAATTTTCAATTCCTCGTTATAAAACGTCACCTTTTATCACGTCGCCATGGGAGTGAAGTTAAATTCAAAGGAAATTTAAGCTCATACGACAATCGGTTCTTAACTATCCAAAACAGCATGATCTAACCATCAGAGACTTAAACATAATTGAATCGAGACATTTAACCTCTCACAGCCAATTTCCTATCAATATGCAATTGATTCTACTGAAATTCTGTTGCGTGAAATGGAGAAAAACGCCAAGCAAGTAACTATTGAGTTGCTGCACCAAGAATTATAAAGCAAAACTGTATAATAAATATATATAATATATATAAACGTCAAAAAGCTAGAACCAACCTAATAAGACATAATATGAAATGCTAAACAGTCATAAAAAAAGTGTTTTTGTCACAACAAAGCAATTCAATAAAAATTTTCCACTTTCTTACTAGGCCCCACTTTAGAATCAAATCTAGGATGTAAAATGTCTGAAAATAATTCCAAGCTCTGATATTGAACAAGATCATCACTAATAGCCTCGTTGAGGTCTTTTATATTTCTCTAAAGTATGAAAATATTCAGATCACGCAAGCATGATGTTTTAAAAAAGACATTCTTAAACATAAAAAACAGTTGAGAACAATTTGCACATCGACAAAGGCATTTTCTCTATTCATTTCATTGAACTATGGAGGTTCAGTAGCAAAACGGCTTGCAAGAGATCCCCTTTCACAATATAAGAAATCCATTAACGTTCTGTATTGCATTTAATAAATCTCCTATTTGCTATGTTCATATTTTTCAATAACTAAACTGTGTTTATTGTCTTCAGGGGATTAATACAAATCCAGGAATAAATCGCCTAAATGGATATATTACAAAGGGTCCTCGTGTTCATATGTCACCAACATACCTCCTGTGGGGAAGATTGGCAATATACCCATTTATCTTTACGATTTCATCATACCCCCCACCAGATGCAGCATTATTAGATCTACAAAGTATGGTCAGATCAAATCAAAATCATCACCTGATTATTCATTAGCCGGTCTGACAAATGCGCACGCGCAATACATCTAGAACGCTTGATCAGTTCTGTTAAGTAGCTATCTCAACTTTAATTCCCGAATGCCAAAATCCAGCGATCACTACTCAATCATCAGAGGAGATTGCAAAAGAGCGGCATTACGAAGGAGATCAACGAAAACAGATCAACGAAGGGCAGCAAAGCGCAAAAATGATTCATGATGTAGCAGTAAAATTGAAATCGCTAAAAATGAACAAGCAGTTTTAAAAAGTACCTGTGTTTTCTCTTGGTCACCCGAAAACTTTCGTTTGGATGATGTTTCTAACTCTTTTGAATCTTTCTCCTTTTCTCCTATTTCACCAGCATCTCTTTCTACGACAGTCTCTCCCTGCAAACTGCTTCTACTGCGCTTTAATTTAATCTTTCTTTCGGCAGCATCATCTGGTCTTCCCGCTCCAACCTCGATTTGATCTTGGCTTCGTCTTGGCTTCATTGCAACTGAGAGGTTGGCCTCGTTAATAGCCCTCATTATGAGGCTTCCTGGAGGCTGATGTGGTCGTGGTAAGCTTGGTCTGTGGGCAAGGAAAAAGTTACACCTGTGCTAATTTGATAAATAATAATTGGTCATATAGGTATTTCAAAGAAGCACACACGGAATATTCACAAGAAAATCCATACAAGAAAGATTACGTTGATAAAACACAGAGATTTTTGCATCGAAATTTGTAAATACACTATGGACTTCAAGTAAACTTGCAATTTTCTTGAATGCACCATTTTTCTTCATGATTGAAGATATTTAATAGACACCTTATTTGAAAAAAATCCAAACAAACAATCAAAACACAAATTGCAATTTTCAAACTAAGAATGACGTTTATTAGTCCAAATAATTAGGAGCAAAAAACATATGTGGAACTACCAGTAAGATTAATTACTCAATTTCAAACAAACATGCCTACCTTATCTTCTGAACAACAACTGAGCTAGCTATTTTTCTTGGAGCATCTAATTCTTCTTTTTTGTCATTTGCATTAACTTCCTTCTGTTTTGGTGTTGATGACGATGATGGCCTACTCCTCTTTGATTGTTCTAAGCATGATACATAGCACTGAATTAATAACCAAGCTTGCTCTGAATAATGACACCAGCATCTTATGAACACATTAGGCTATAATGATCACTCCAATGCAACAATGCAACAAATGCCATGACAGATTGAACAACGAGAATAGCTACTGATCAAGCTAAAATCATCTCATATGAATTTCAAAAATGATAACCTTCTAAACTTCAAAAGCATTTTTGATTTGTAAAAATCATATTTTAAAGTTATATATACAACTGATAAAAATGCACTCTGGTTACCTCTTGATAAAAGTTCCACCTTATTACTCTTGTCTATTCTCTCTGATGGATCTTCTTGAATCTTCCTTTTTCTACCTTCAGTACTGTCTCTTTTTTTCTTTCCAATACTATTTTTCCTTTCAATATCATAATCACTTTCAATTTCCAAAATATCTGCTCCAAAAGTATCTTTGTTATTGATTTTGTCCTCAGTCTCATCAGATATCTGTCTTGTCAATATTGTGAGCTCGTTTATCTCTTTACTAGCTGCATCCCTTCTACTCTGCTCTTTGTTTTTTGGTGCCTCATTTCTTGCCTCATTTGTCTCTATCACTTGCAACTTGGTCCTTTCAGACTGACTTGCCTTCAGTTTGTCTACAATTTGCAGACATGTTTTGAATCATTGCTTTATTCAGGTTAGGTAAATAATACTCCTACTATCCAAAAAATACTTAATCATCAACAAATATTCATAAAGGATCTTTTCAGGGATCAAAGAATGGAAACCCAAAAACAAAGCAGTTAATTTACAGACAACAGCACTTTTTGCTTATTTGGCAATTTTTCATACTCTTCATACTAAACATCCAAATATTTAATACATTTATTCTTTACCAGTAATGATGGAAAGGGAAGCCATAAAAAAAAAGAAGTGGACAAGGGAAAACTACCTTGTGCAACATTCTGTAGATCTGTAAGCATTTGAAACAACCTGAAAAGAAATAGACATCTACAATATGCAATATCAACAGTGATTGTGATGACAATGATGATGATGATGATGATGATGATGATGATGATGATGATGATGATGATGATGATGATGATGATGATGATGACATACAATTGTTCAATGCAAGCAGAAATATCTAGAGAGTCAATAAGAAATAATCATGTATACAGGAATTCTTAAAAGTCTTGCCAAAAATTCAGAAACAACATTTTATTCCATTGACCAATTGAGATCAACACATATGAGTATTACCATCTAACAAAATTATCAGTCTCATCTCCCAGGAAAAGTGAAAGGTCTTCTTTCATCTGATTCTCATGCCTTTTATTTGCAATCATGACCATGATATATTCTGGTAGTTCATCATCTGTGAATTTAATCAAGATTACCTATATTCTACCATGAAAATGGAATACAATGCATAACCTATTCTAGTTTGTGTGGTCTCTCTAGAAAGTTGAGATTATATCTGAATTCCAATAACCATATAATTAGGGCATAATTCTTTTGTTAGCAATCAAAGGAGTCAATTTCAATCATAAACAATATTCACTAAGGGGCATAGCTTTTACCCACATTAAGTAATTAACATTACTAAAATACACCATTTGATGCCAAAGTGGTCAAACAATTAAAAAGATAGATAAGCAAGCATTGTACAGCCTTCTATAACAATTGACCATAGCTGTGAAGCAATGCAGGGTATCAGGGTATGGAATGACTGATGCTGAAAATACAATCAAGGTGATAAAAAATTGAATGAACCAGCAAAGATATGAAACACATCCAATATCATAGTTTCGATTTCTCAGTCCTTGACTATTACGGCTAAATTGGGGTAGGTATGTCTATCAAATTATTCTGAAGCAAATCTCCATCACAACATAACATACCTATGTATGTTCCACATTCCTTCAATTTTTGTTTGATTGAATCCTTTAGAAATAAATAAGAAAACCTCTCTTGATATATAATTCAATGAATACAATTTACAGAAAAACCTTTAGAGCAACAAAAGCCTGACAGCAAAAGCCAACCATTGAAACACCTTTCTTAAATGCTGAAACTTAACTCTTCTTATCCCACTTTCCAGCATGCCACATTCTATCTTGTATCCCCACAGCACTTTTGTGATCACCTAATTCAATTTGGGGTACTTAGAGAGGTGGGATTATCAGATAGGCAGTAATATGATATGTCAAAGTGCAGGAATACTCTCTAGAAAATTCCATGGCATTTACTTTCACCCCCTTTCTAAAACAATGGGCTATTTGACATGGCAACTTTGAAAAAAATTAATAGAAGCTTGCTTATCAGTTCCATTGTGAGCTTTCCTCTGTAATCCTAGTAAACATCTAATAGCATTTCTGTTGGACTGAACACTTCTTCTTTATATTTGATTATATATTTCTTGCTTTGCAATACGTTGGGTTCCACCATTCATCAAACCCATAAGCATGATTGTCAAAGGGTAGCTGAGACTAGCTTTTCAAAGTATAGACCAAATGTGGGATTATTACAGATATTCAAATATTGGAGAGGGAAGGTGGAAATGTTACAGAGAATACAGTAGTGTCTCATCAAGCATGTATATCCAATCATAGATTGGAAAAAGTAGGCTAACATCTATTAGACAAAATAGAGGCTAGGTGGGTGGGTACAAAAAAAGAAAATAAACAAGTTAAAATTCAAAAACAATGATTGTTCCAATAAGCAGTGAGCAAAAATAAAACAAGGATTCTGTGTAAATGAGGTGAAGGCTAGAGATAGCAATTACATAGTAGTAAATCAATATTGAAAGACAGGAATATCCCTGATATTATATAGTGGTAAGCTGTTCTGTTTACATCTCTGTTTAGAAAATGATAATCAGCTCTGACAAGAAAGAAAGCTTGGGTGCTTAAAACTGGTTATTGATATCAAGTTCAAAAGGATGAAAAAATCCTTCCCACCCATTTCAAGTATTTGTACAGTCCCTTGGAGTTAATGGATAACAGTTAAAAGGATAAAGAGATTATATAATTAATAGTGAAGGCTCTTACTGCAACACATCAACTGCAATTCATACTTAATTTACTATTTCAAATATTCCATGAGGTAGGCATTGCTAAGCCCATTGGCAATGTCTGGGATGTAGCTCAGGTCATCAATCTAAAAATTATGACATATTCTTTTGCACATTGTACTCATTCATTGATTTACTACTATGTAACCTCATGATCACAATCGACCATTTTTTATCACCAGCCTTCCTTGATCCTTACCTACCATTAACTAAAACTGATGGAATTAGACCGTTGCATCATTTATTTTCCAACAGGGTATGTATGATTGGAGAGGATGGGCCTTTGTAATATTACAGGATGGATCTAAATAATCCCTGATCACACCTTTCCTGGATGTGCAAGTTTAAATTATCTTGCATATTCTGCCATTTCCCAGACATCGGCATCTACCTTCCAAGTCTGGCTTTTCATGCCACTCCTGCATATCCATGTTATTATATTAACTTTGTTGTTACCGTGAAACTTTGAATTAGTGTTTCTTTTCTTTTTTTGTATTTAATAACATACTAACAAACAATGTATGTAATGCCAACAACTTGGTTTTGTACAATATTGATAGAATAGATAGAAATAGCTGATTTTAATTCAATTGTTTTAATCTTATACAGCCTGATCCCCTGGTTTCATAGTTCTACATTGAGAAGGTTGCACATACGATACATTCATACTACTCTGGGAAGTTGTTCCTTGGGGCTAATGAATACATTACTACTAAAGATAAAACTTAGCTTCAATACATCAAAGACTTGAAAGACATTTACATCATATTTTCATAATATAGAAAATTCAATGTTTTCCTTTCTAATAACTATGTTTGACTATATAGTTAATGATAGATCTTCACATTAGTATAGCATTATCATTCGCCTACTCCTAACAGAACGTATGATAAGGCCTGTCTAGTATGATGTAAGAGATACTGGGGAGGTAAAAATAAGTTCGTAAACGCGGAATAGCATCAAATGAGAATTTATTTATTGCAATATAAACACTGCGTCTCTATTTTTTTATGGGAAACAAGAATTATCTTATTTGCACCCGAAGATATGTCACTAAGCAAGTCTTGTGAAACCTTAGAATCGGCCTAAAAAACCAAAGAATCTCCTTCGTTGTTATAATCTGAAGAAAAACCGCAACATTATCAAATTCAGTTACTCCTTCATACCTTGAAATTCTTACTTATCTCACTACCAAGATCCATTTTATTCTAGAGAGCAATAATTCCCGAGGCCAACTATGCCAACTTTGCGATGTAGTCTTGTTTATAATGTGGGCCTATCATCATGCTCGCTTGAAAGCACTGCGCATGCGTTGATTGAAGAATCGATCAATCATAGCATTAAATCATCATAATCGCAGCTGTTCAGCAATTCAATCACCAGATCTGACAACTTGACATACCTTTGATATGAAATGGGGGTGTTTCTGTGCCTCAGTAGTCCTTCATATGAAATCAACACAAGCTGACTTCTTTGAGTATAAAATGAACTGAAGAAAAGTTGCTCTGAGTCAGTACTACAGTGTAATCGCCTTCAAACACAAACGGTTCAGCTCACCACTCTTCTACAGCTCAATAAAATAAAATACACACCTAATACACACCACAAAGTGAGTAACTCAACCGGCGCAGGAAGGGGCCATTCACATATTACGTCATGCAAGGGGGGTGGGGGGTAGTTTTGAATTTATGACAAAGTGTGACAGAGGGTGGGTTGGTGTCTAAAAATGCCAAAAACATACTATGTGAATGCCCCAAATCAGAAACACCTTGACACATCTTTTGCAACTATTTTGTACCCACTTGTCAGAAGATTCAAGCCAAATTTCGTGTGTAAGGTAGCATCTTGATATATGGATATGGATGGATTCCATTATCTTATGCAAGAGCAGTCAGCTAGAACAAATTCAGAGAAATTTTAGTTTAATTAGGTATTTGCATAACAGAATGATATTTCGAATCCAACAACAAAGAAACGATTAAAACAAATTACAAAGTAGCTAAGAGACCAGTCATATATCAATTTGGTGTTCCCTTGGCGTCATTTCGACTTTACTGGAAGGGGGTCAGCAGCAATGGCGCTAAGGCAAAAGGTTTTACATCGATTTTCATATCACAAATAAGGAAGTGAGGGTAATGTCAGGAGAAGAAATCACCTCACCAGAGATCCTTTTTCCAGTACCAGCTCGTTGATTTCGGAAGAACAAGCCTCTGATCAGAAAGTTTAGAAATTTGCCAATTAATTTGACTCTTATCTGGCATGCTAAGAGTTGTTATCAATATTGAACAATTTCGACTACAACATAATCAAACTTCCCTAGCAAAACTATTTTGTTAGTTTTAAAACAGCTCGAACCAAACCTACAAATACTGCTGATCCAGAAACATTACGATTCTGTTATGCTTGTCAGTGACAAAGATCAAAATTATCTGAAAAACATCTGGCTCACTAGAAGGGCAACTTCTTTCTAAAAATTCTTTTGAATTAATATGCACAATCAGTACAGGTAATATCATTCATAATATTTGACTTACATTCAGTGTTATGCACTGAACACATATCCAGTGATCTGCAATGATCGAGAATAGGTCCAATAGCAGTACTATCCGATTGCCTATTACATCCTAGTTCACCTCATATAAGTAGCGTATTGGCTCATGTTCAGTTGTTCATGGACCGACGCTATAGCTGGTGGGTGGTAGGGTCCGAAAGTTAGCGTCGAAATGAAGCTAAGCGAACAGCAAATCGATATGTGACTGACTTTTTAATTTACTATCTCTAAATTACTTTATTTTACCCCACAAAATTTTCAGCTAAGAATTGAAGATAGAGTTAAATAATCCTCACTCATAAAGTGATTTTACATACCGAAAGTAGAATGATATGGGAAGGAATGCATAGGAATATACTGATGAATATTACAAATATGAACATGTAAATCGACAGCTATTATATCTTAAATGATTATGCAATTGTGAACTCGTTACATGTTCAAATACCCACAGCCTCAATTAACAGGACTCACACGATATGAGTAGCAGTGGTTTGCTATGATGATAGATGATATTAATCGGTTAATTACTAGTGGTATCTAAATCATTTAATTAAAGCTATGATATCTTTAATCGATAAACAGAAACAATAATGCAGGAATCATGTTTAAATTTCACAGATTGACGAATCAGATTTAGTTTGTTATAAACTAACCCAAAGCACTTCATGGATGTCCTAATGGGATAAGCACGTTGAACTTGCCCTGATGACTATCTTAGTGTTTAACTGTTATGTTATGACTGGTTAGGCTACGAAAAGACAGCGGCCTGATTCTATTACGATCAAATTATGCACTACAAAGTATTTATTACATCCCATATTCATATATATATACATATATATATATATATATATATATATATATATATATATATATATATATATATATATATATATATATATATATATTTATATATATATATTTATATATATATATATATATAGCAAAAGAACACTTATACGATGAAAGTTAATAGTAAAGCCTTCTACTTTGAAAATTGGCTTATTGTAAAGAGTACATATTTTTCTCTACAGTTCTTCAAAACAAGATACCATCAGCATTGTTTGGCGACGATGTAACTAGAAAATTGCTGGTTTTACCAACTCTGGGCAATTTCAAAGAGCCAGTTTCTTTCTTCGATATGCATTTACTTACAACACAAGATGCAATATCTGGTAAACGAGTTACTTGTTTGCTTTCGTGAGAAATTGGTTCAACGCAAGAATGATCGATATGCCTTCTGCCAGTTCCACACGAATAATGCGTTGCAGAAAAATTTTCAGAATTTTTCTCAGTCTGCTCTTCTGTTTGGTAAACTGATTCTTTCTCGTTGGTGTCTTTCTTTCTTGAAAAGACTCTCGGTAGAGACATATTTCCTCTGCTCACAAGATACTGCCTGACGGAAAATAGGCTGCTGAAAAGAAAGCAAGTGGTGAAGAAAAAACATGTCAAAGACGCTTCTCGTTAAAAAAAGATTCTCAGTTAATTAGCAGTGGAAGGCATAAATAATGCAAGAATCTGAAACAGCTAGAAAGTAAGTTCAGCTGTTTCAAAGAGAGAGGAATGGGTCTTCCACGTTAGACAGCTACGCACGTACCACTATGAAATATGGACAACAGTCATTAATATTCACTATTTCATATCGATAAGAATGATGTCAACGCTACATTATTTATGAAGAGCCAAAATGAGGAATGAGAGTTTTCAAAAATATCTTTTTCAGCTCGCATCTTACCCACGGACATTAATTTTCAATGTATTCTCCAAATGTTTTTATTTCAAGATTCATGTTACATACTAAAGAAAAGTTGGGAAACGTCTGCAATCAAAACAGGCCTCACCATGCTGAAAAATACAGCTTCTAGGGCACCTCTCAATAGTAGCGCTCAGTTGGGTAAGAACAGATTAAACTTTCTATCAGATTTATCAAATAAGTAATACAGAGATTTTGTGCAATTCTCTTGAACCCTTAATGTGCTTGAACTCTATGCCTCTGTTGTGTTCCATAAATCTCAACGAGAAGCTGTCAGTTACCGAAAAATAGTGATAAACAGTTACAATATGAATTATTCGAACGTATAGAAACATTATGCAGTTATGAAAAAGATGAAGGTTTATAACACGCTGCATTTTTATATTTGTTTAAAACTGGCTAGAAAATCAGACAAAAAATATCATTAAAAACAATCTAATACCATCAAAACAGTACACATAGTTCAGTCTACTATGCATTATAATAAGTCTACAGTTTAAAACTTCTATACAAAATATGATAGGCATACGTTTTAATACATCATTTCGTGCAAACAAATGAACAAGATTTATGGCTCAGTAATGCTCATTGAAGAAATGAACCGAAACAAATGCGACAAAAAGGGATCATACCATATTAGAGAAATTAGTAGTAACATAGGAGGATAAAAAGTAGGAATTGCGGCAGAAATTGAGTTGATACGGTTTTTCGAAAAGAACTCAAAAAGGAGGAAGATTTTCGAAAATTGTGATATAGCAAGATGAAGGCTTGTATTGAGCAATGGAAGCACTCAACCAGATAGGGTGTGTCTGATCGCTAACAACAATAAAAAAGTGATTAATGCTTGGCTTAGTATTTGATTCTCATTCGCAGGTTGCTGTAATATTACTCAGATACTACCAGCTTTATCACAGAATCAAACAAGAAATACTACATTCCCACACACGAAATGGAACAAGTGCTCTAAAGATAAATATATCCTTAAGGGTGTCTATCAGATATGGAAGATATTTGCGCATAACACTGAAAACATAAAAATATGTGTAAACAGGAACAAATGTTGGATATTAAGAGGAGACAAACAAGAGCATGCTGACAGCTTTGCGAAAGAAAAACAATTCCCATCCTACAGACATTGTTGATAGATACCTACTTGAATTAACTCTCATTGTAAAATATATTTCAAGTTAAATCGAAAACATCTAACTCATTCATTGCAGGTCCAACAGTTTCACATACGAACTAGCAATCGGTATTTTATATTTCTGCAAAGTTTATCAACTGAAACACATGCGTTAATCCCAGCATAGTCTTTAGGACTAGACCCATTTTCGTGACGTAGTATAGGTGTCCAGCTCTCTTTCAATGCCAACATACTTCAAAGAATCAGTGGGACCATATCTGCAATATCAAACAGCCATGAGATTTAAACTATTCAATATTACTTGATATGTTCATCAATATTTCGACACTGACAGCTTTAAATACAAATCGTCTGGAATACATATGCCTGTAACAGCTGGTTGATTTTTCATTACACGATCTTACGACAATTAAGTAATAAAATCTGAGAAAATACATCTGAAATTTATTGAAACTGAGAGACAAACAGAGATTATTAAGTATTGCGGAGAACAATTGTCGAAAAAATTTTGTGATAATCTTGACGTCATACGACAAAGAAGAAAACATCTGCCTGTTCGATTGTATTGACTAATGAATGAAAAATGATTGAAACGGTGTTTAATATAATGAATGAAATATTGACTAATGAATGAGACAGCTTTTGAAAAGATAATTAATGAAATCAAGAAATGATACCTGTAATCAAAAAATAGCTCTTCTCCGGGATCAACATATCTTTTAGCAAATATTCCTATTCGGTGATCGCCATTGACCATCATGACTGAAATTGGAGAAACATACACTTAAATACAAGATAGCTTAGTAACATGAACATTATCTACTTAAAGAGTGTATATATAGAATGATTCTAAGTTCATTTATACAAACGAGTGAAATCGAAAGAAGTTAATTGCTTGTTTGAATGCCACTCACTAAGTGCTACAAAACAAACAAAGTTCACTGACAACCAAACAAGGAAAATCTACTAGGTTTATGAAGTCGCTTGCAAATTTCTTTGACAGATGAAGAAGAAGTAACCAATCAAACCTTTTGCGAAACAGTTGGGATTGATTGAATGATTGGCAAATCTAATTTTGTTTCCCTTTCTTGTCGCATCAACAACATACTCTGAAGGAAGTCAATCAAAGAGCTGATTAAGAAAGGCAATTGTGATACAATAAGAATGAGAAAAACGTGCATAATGATGCAAGATGATTCAAGGTGATCTACAACGATTCACGATTAACGTGGATAGGTGAATTTTGTGGTAAAGAAAATCCTCCTTATAGTGGAACTGCCAATTCAGAATAAATTGCCACAAAACCAGCACAATAACATCGATATTAGGTACTAAATGTTTTGTAAATAACTTAAGAAAACAATCACCAAACAAATTGAAAAGAAGATTACCTTGGTTCAAATTAAACAAAAAACTACACATGTATTTATCATAGACTTTTCCTCGCCTCTCAGCTTCATCTTGTGAAATTAGCTGCAGAAAAAATCATGAACTGATCGTTGTAGTATTTAATATCGTATATCCGAATGTAACACAATTCATAAATTGGTAGTTCATACTAGAGATACATATCTTGGGTTATATATGAAGGTAGCTACTTCCTTTACCCGCTGTCCTTACGTCTAGTATATTGTCACAAGGTCTATGCGATAATCTACCGTGTAATTAGCATTAGCAGATGAGCATCTAAACCCTGCCTTAAGATGTCGCTCAAATCGTAGGCCAATTGCATAGCAACGCTCTGACAACTATGCTTTTCACTCAAAGAAAAAGCATATTTCAAGTACGATGTAGACATAACGACATGAGACAAAGATATGAGACTTGAAAAGAGAAAGATGAGATAAGAAATAGTGTGCATACCTCGCCACAATATTCGCTAACAAGCTCGTTCTTCTGAATCGCTTCTTTTGTATAAATACCCCATCCAGCAACATCAGAAGGGGCCATCAGCAAGTGCTTCGATCGAATAAAGAAAAGCATGGAATATCAATCTGTGAAAAGTCTGTTGGTACTACAGAACTTCACTACAGCACGAAAAAGCGGTACCATGTTTTAACCATACTGAAAAGCTTTTTTTCGTCCGACACTCGTCAGAGTATGAAACGTCGGATAGCGACCGAAAGGTGAACCGAAATTTATAGCCAGATATGCGGGTACACGTGATATGATGAATAATGTGTCCAGTTAGCCATATGATTGGCCTCTTGGCACCTATTCACCATTGTTTACTAGAAGAGTCCAAGTGAGAAAATGAACTCTTTTTGTTTACACAAGACTGGGTTTTGAGTCTTTATGTAAACTGATTCCAAAACACTTAAATGAAAGGACGATCTTGCTTGCCCAATGATCCGAAAATTATCGTCTGAATATGTTTTGGCGCATTCTGGGTTTTTAATGAGATGTTGTCCTATGGCCGAATCACTTTTCATTTTAGAATTAGAGTTTTTACACATACGAGGTGGCTGTTCCCTTATTGTAGTGTTTTTCTTCCTGATACTCGTGGGTATATGTTGCTTTATTCTGTCAGCTAGTCTCTGCGTAGTGCGTCCTACGTACCGAGCTTCACATCGGCACGAAAATTCATAAACTACACAACTTTTTTGAGTGGTAGGAACGCTATCTTTTTTAGCAGATGGTAGCATGACCTTAGTATTGTAGACCACACGAGGTTTCACAGCATAGAAACAGGATGTAATGGCTTTGTTAATTTGGTTTTCAAATCTTGATGAAACATTACCAATCCAGGGCAATTTTAGGTAAACTGGGCACTTCTCAGGACCACACGGTTTTTCCGCTGCAAAGTTGGCAAGTTTTTGCTTAATACAAGAAATAAGGACATCGTCTGGATATCCATTTTCAATGAGCAGTTGTTTTACTCTATCAAGTTCTGAGCCTAATTTAGTTTTGGAGCAAATCATTAGTGCCCTGTGAACTAAGGTTTTGATAAGGCTAATTTTCCTTGATTTTGGGCTGAAGGAATTCCAACGGATGTATTGCCCTGTAAACGTTGGCTTCCTGTAAACGCTGGTGAGAAATCCAGTGCCCTCTTTTTCCACCAAAACATCTAGAAAGCTCAAGGAGTTGTTTTGCTCCTTCTCTACTGTGAAATTTAAAGCTGGATGCAGCAAGTTAAGTTTTCCATGAATACAGTTTTCATGGAAAACTTAACTTGCTGCATCCAGCTTTAAATTTCACAGTAGAGAAGGAGCAAAACAACTCCTTGAGCTTTCTAGATGTTTTGGTGGAAAAAGAGGGCACTGGATTTCTCACCAGCGTTTACAGGAAGCCAACGTTTACAGGGCAATACATCCGTTGGAATTCCTTCAGCCCAAAATCAAGGAAAATTAGCCTTATCAAAACCTTAGTTCACAGGGCACTAATGATTTGCTCCAAAACTAAATTAGGCTCAGAACTTGATAGAGTAAAACAACTGCTCATTGAAAATGGATATCCAGACGATGTCCTTATTTCTTGTATTAAGCAAAAACTTGCCAACTTTGCAGCGGAAAAACCGTGTGGTCCTGAGAAGTGCCCAGTTTACCTAAAATTGCCCTGGATTGGTAATGTTTCATCAAGATTTGAAAACCAAATTAACAAAGCCATTACATCCTGTTTCTATGCTGTGAAACCTCGTGTGGTCTACAATACTAAGGTCATGCTACCATCTGCTAAAAAAGATAGCGTTCCTACCACTCAAAAAAGTTGTGTAGTTTATGAATTTTCGTGCCGATGTGAAGCTCGGTACGTAGGACGCACTACGCAGAGACTAGCTGACAGAATAAAGCAACATATACCCACGAGTATCAGGAAGAAAAACACTACAATAAGGGAACAGCCACCTCGTATGTGTAAAAACTCTAATTCTAAAATGAAAAGTGATTCGGCCATAGGACAACATCTCATTAAAAACCCAGAATGCGCCAAAACATATTCAGACGATAATTTTCGGATCATTGGGCAAGCAAGATCGTCCTTTCATTTAAGTGTTTTGGAATCAGTTTACATAAAGACTCAAAACCCAGTCTTGTGTAAACAAAAAGAGTTCATTTTCTCACTTGGACTCTTCTAGTAAACAATGGTGAATAGGTGCCAAGAGGCCAATCATATGGCTAACTGGACACATTATTCATCATATCACGTGTACCCGCATATCTGGCTATAAATTTCGGTTCACCTTTCGGTCGCTATCCGACGTTTCATACTCTGACGAGTGTCGGACGAAAAAAAGCTTTTCAGTATGGTTAAAACATGGTACCGCTTTTTCGTGCTGTAGTGAATATCAATCTATAATGTTAACAAATGCTTACATGATAAGAAATTTAAATCAAAAATACATCTTTTTAGAATAGCTAGAAAGCAGAAGAAACTTCAAATTTTGCAAATATAGACTCGCTTGCTTGACGCAATGATAAAGAAATCAAAAATTTTCTTGAATGGTGTTGCAAACAAAAACAAAATCGATAAATGGTCTAGTATTGATTGAGAGAGAGATCCAAATCAGAATCAATGATTCAAGCAAACGCATATGGAATACGATGGGGTCAAATGATGTTGGAGTTCTCCAAAAGGACAACAATTCACATAATGATATGAGTGGCAAGTAAGAAAAGAAAATGGTTTACTTTTAGCCATCCACGTTGAAGTCCAATATTACGGCAAGATGTATTACTTTTACTTCCATCAAAGTTGTCTGAAATGAGAATATGTAATGTTCTTGTTCAAATATTATGAAATGTCATGGACAGGAAAGATTTAATCAAATATAACTAAAACTTTCCTCAATTTAATAAATATATAAATTAGGTAAAAATTTTCAAGTGATTACTCTTTCAACAAGCCGGTACGTAATGAAACAGATCTCTATTAATAAAACTATGCTTAAAATATAAAGTAGGAACTCTGTAGACATACCAGCACCGCAGGAATTGCACAGATCGGGATCGCATTCACGTACAGCCAAATGACATGGACACTGTTTTGTAATGCATTGAGCTTTACAACGACAACCAGGAAATCGATTTTGACCTTGAAAGGAAAAAATTAAAAAATGATGGCGCCAAGAATTAGCTCATATATTTGCAAACAGAATAAGGAGCAATGATTTGGCAAAAAGTACTTTTTTTCTATAGTCACCTTTTTTCAAGTATAAGCACAAGTACATTTGTAAAATACAACATCCAGAGGTGGTAATCATATCAAAGATTTCAAATTTCGCTGATATTTACTTATAGCGTGGAATCTCCATGCAACACTTTGCAAAATGTTCCAATAATATACATATAATCATATGAGCTCATGCAATACAAAACGTCCCCCTGGCAACGTTGGTTAGGAAAGTGGCTGATGAATATGAAAAGGTAAGAAAAGATTATAGAACAAATAATAGATCAATAATACTCTAAAAATGACGTAACCTTGGTGTTTAATATCTTATATGAGGGGACTAACACAACTACACGAGAGATCAAACAGATTATCATATTAGCGAGCAGAAAGATCCTCGTTTACAGGCTTCAGATAATGCATACTTACAGTCAATGCTACATTGGCAAAACTTCTCGCAGAAATTCTGCGTGGCAATGCAATTACACGACTGATCACATGGTTGGCCGGGGTGATCACATGGTACATAGCTATATACAAAGTTGGATGAATTATCTAAAAATAGGAAAAATTCAAAAATCAATTGCTGCCTGAAACTAAACTGAAACTGAACTGAATGATATTCTACAAAAAGCGTATTTTATCTTTAGAACAAAAAATTGCTTAAAGATGTGATAAACAAATTACCTTTCTTCAGTTGAACTTTTTTGCAATGATTTGCCCATGACCTGAAATCAGAATTCAAAAAAAGTGCAGTTCAAACTGGACTATGAGAAGTACACTGAAGACACATTTAAAACACATCTGACCAGAATATGGCATTGGTCTGAAGATTGCAGGACAAAATTGGCAGGAAACATGCATAAGAGGCAGAAATGGAAAAAGAGGTTACGACCCATAACTTCAAGAAATAAAAACAAGGCTGCAATAGCGGTAGCTGTGGTTAAACATGAACAAGATAGAACAGAGGATAGAGCTGGAAAAGATTGGGAAAATGAAGGAGTTCTCAGAATAACCAAATCTTTTATTAAATGAATTAGAAAATGATAAAAGGTATCCAAAAAGAATTTCATCAAAAAGAATACCTGACTGTGTGCTTCTTCTTTTTCTTAGGAGGTGAATCTTCTTCATGGTCGATCAAAGGTGCTTCAGGAACCTCAAGTACTGCATGTTTATACACCTAGAAAACGTGATCACTATAAATTCCAATTTCAGAAACCATATGCATGGCTAAGGGATCACCAAAATAAACGGATGACTAAAAGCATAAGGTCATATTAGCAACAAAGCAAATAAAAAAGCAACAAAGCAAATAAAAATAATTCCAAATAAAAACTATGAAACCATTATAAAGTACTGGGAAGGAATTAGTACCAAAGGAATAGATAAACAAACAAAAAACGTAGAATACAGAAAATTGGATCACTGAACTTACTTGCTTACAAGATTTGGTTTCAAGAAGTTTAGCAATGCCACAATAATTATTTCCGAAAATTGGACGCAACACCTTGAATAATGATAATTCAGCATTCTCCCAAAGGGGATCATCAACTTCATCTAGCAGTGACAGTTGCAATGGATTCTTGAAAGGAAGGATAAGATTTTAGCACAATATCATGAAACAAGAATAAATACAAAACACATGCAGTTAACTAGAAATGATAATCAAAGATATTCGAAGAAAAGATGAAAGAAACGTCCAGGTAATTTTCAAATGAAATAAAAGCAATTTTCAATCGCATACATAGCTAAGCTAAATTGACTCTAGAGAGGATTCAGATTGTCTCCAAGTAAAACCTTGAAAATTTAACTTCAGGTTATGAAATCAGTTGCTAGCTACCTTGTGAGTGAGAAAAACTCACCAGTGGTGATTCTGCGCTTGGAAATTGTGCTGAGTCAAATTTTGATGTTCCTCTTTTGCCGCGCTTTCTGATTGGCTTTGAAACGGTTTCAGCTCCTGATTCTGATTTGCATGAAAGAGAATCGCTAGCTTCACTATTAGTTTCATTTGCAGCACTCGATTTTTGAGTCTATAAAAAGAAAGATGGCAATGAGCAATCAAAAAGACTTTCTGTGGCAGAAAGAAAGAAATATGAAAATTGACATAATAGGTCTTGTCTAGGAATCCGATTGGCCTTCAGACCAGGAAATATACATTGCCTGTTGAATAAGCAGCTAAAGCTGACAAGAGCAGGCAATTTATCTGGCATTAAATATGAGATGAAGTCAATTTTGACCTGAGTCCACAACGGAATTTCACCCTCCGTGAGAACCACGAGTCTCAATACTACGATTTATAATAAACAATCCAATTAATCTATCAAAAAGGTAACTAGATAATTCATTGGTTATATGAAAAATGACCCAATTGAAAAGTGCAGTTGAGAAAATTTCAACATGAATGAAAACATACAGCAATGGTTGCATAAGATAATTCATTACTTACTAAATGTGAGTAACAATCACTTCCACAAGGTTGGTTTTCTTGCAAGTCTGTCGGTGTCTAGATCACAGTAAACAATACATGTATAAATATATAGGAATGCTTGATCTTCATCAAAATATTAAGATATAGATTATGATATAAAGAAATTTGGCATGTTATCAAAAGGTAAGACTGAGAATAAAAATCCAGTAGATGGAAATGACATGATGATTATATGAAAATACTCTCACCTTTTTCTTAGCAAAATTTGGTCTTGAACGAAATGCTGAAATGGAAAAAAAATTACAATCAGAAAGATTAAAAAGAATAAAGAATAGATTTCATTCATCATTCCTGCAGTCATCAATATTTTGGTCCAAATGCAAAGTGCTGAAGAAATATCACAAGGCCTTCCCTGCAAATAATATTGAAGAGAAAATAGACCAACAAGAGCGCATAAAACTGCAAAGTCTGAATGCAATAACGGATTGGTTTTACAACATAAACAATATTTTCACTTCAGTTACAACTCTCTACCCACAAATACCCTATCAGCATAGATAAATAACCACTTCAATAAATAAACTTTTAATACACAAAAGAAAGAAAAAAACGTTGCTGTTCTACCCAGGGAACATGCTTTGGAAGTATGTTAACTTTGTAGGAATTCCTTCAAATTTCTTTTTAACAGAGAGATTCTGGGGCTCACCCCTGATGTTTCTTGAAACTTCATTCCATGATTTGGAACCACAGTAAAAGACACAATAATAAAAATAACATTAAATGTGTGAAAATATGTAAAAGAAAATAATTACTAACCATGTAAAAAGCAATCATACTTATAACATCTTCGACAGAAAAGTGTGTGGAATGAATGCATTGTCTTCTCTTTGCTCGTAGAAATTGAATCAGGTCTACAAATGATAAATACCCTATCAAAAATATCTTCATGCAGATTTTATGCATTATAATGCAGAAAATTGGTGCACAGCTTTCAGAGTTGCATAACTTGCAAGATGAAACAACTTACTCTTAGACAATTTAAATTCTCTTTCGAAACATACCCATCAATATTTGGGGTGCATTCTGGTGGAAGTTCAGTGCTTTCTTTCTCTTTCAGAGATGTATATCTGGGGAATCACCAAAAGCTTCTTGTAAGATAAAAATAACATGAGAAATAAACAATATATGAATTACTCTGGGTTCATGCTAACCAATATAACAGAATATAAATTGAGATGACTTTAAATAATGGTCATGGAACAGTGAACTTAAATAATGGTCAGAACTGATCTACTTAAACATTAACCAAACATTCTGTAAGCAGACATCTTTTCTGACTGGATCAAAGAGCTATCTAAAGCTGTGTTAAATCAAAAGTAGCAGAAAAGATTGGTACCTTTGTTTAAGCTCTGCAACTGTCACGCCATGTTCAGAAAAGAAATCAGCAACTGCTTCAAAAACCTCATCAACTGGATGCATTTCCTTCACAGTCTTACCTTAAGTAAAAGGGATTGCAAAACCCATTGTCATATTAAGACATTGGTCTTCAGTCTTTGGTCTCACTTAAGTGTCCAATTTTTGCTATTGATGGCAGATTATATGTGTTCACAATAGATTTCTCTTAATGGACATTAAGGTATGCAACAAACATAGTGCTTTCTGGAAGTTCAAATTGTAAAGGCTACCTCAAATCAACAAAAATGTTCAAACAATGGCCGACTACAAGATATATCAAAGATATCAACTTTACACAGATAATATTGAAAAAGAAATACCTTGTGTAGAAAGTTGGTCTTCATCATATCTTTCTTGCAGTGATGTTACATTTTGGAACAAAGTCATAAACATCTCATCATCTAATATAGATTCTACAAATAGAAAAATAAAACAATTAAAATACTAATCATTAAAGAGTATACCATATTATTGTTTTGGCATGAGAAACTGCTGTATTTTTATAAACTTACCAACACCAAAAATCACTCACCACTATTGCTAGATGTATGAACTTTACCATCATAATTTTTAATAAGCTCTTCAATGAACTGTCCATCCTGATCAATTACATCCTCTCCCATGTATGGAATATTATGCAAAACAGTTTCATCCTCAACCTTTGAAAGAAATGTCTACACATTAACTTTCAATGCAAAGAATAGGAATGGGACTGAATAAAACTTATATAGTTTATTAAGGCAAAGTGCAAATAATATATATATTTTCTTTAAGTTTATTGTGCTCTCTGGTCAAATTTATGAAATACCTCTGGATAAACTGCATATGAATGAACTGCACATTTTCAGATGGCTTAAAGAAAGCTTGAACAAAAGTAAGTCAAAAGCTACAAACCATGAAATTCTGTCTCAATGGTGCCCAAGAATACATGACAGGGAGGGAAGGTGGGGAGTAAATCATCTGGACTGAAACTTGTTGCTGTGGGAAACTGAATCCACTTGCAATATTTGCCTGGCAAACAAAATAATAAAGGCATAACATTTCAAAATTATTTTCAATTGATTTCCTTCCATATTTGCTTGCAAAGATAATTCCCAGCTCACGAGACTAAAGCCTAAATCCTGGCCTTTGCAATCACCAGGAGTGTTTGTGCATCTTTCCACAAATTTGTTAGAAGTACTAGATACATTCACAGGGGGTCCAAATTAAATTGTTCTAGCAATAGTATGAAAACCAAGCGTAATGAAAGCAGTATCACAAACATGGACATGAAAAAACTTTCCTAGTATATGTAATGCACACATAATGATGGAAAGGTATACCATAAGAGATACATAACATATGATAAAAAATCCCTCTTTGGTAAACCTACAGCATTTCTGTGAAGGAAATATCTTTAAACAAGATACTGGCAAACAAATATTTGAAAGAAATAAGTAAAAGAAATTATGGGTCAAAAATCTAAGGTACTACCATTCTAGAATTTTCTGTATTCTGAGTTGCAGGGAATGAAAGACAAATGTTTTTCCTCTTAAGCTGTAGTTCTCCAAGTGAACTTGAGACCTCCATCTTGTTTTTGTGGAAATCAACCTAAGAAATATTTCATTTTCAAATCACGTTCAACCCAAACAAAGTATAGTAAATCTTTAAAAGATGTCACTTGCAAAACAAAATGTGATACTATATTGACATAGGGTGGCTATTGTGTGAACTGCCAAGAAATGATCTAAATATAGGCTTGCAAAGGTAAACTAAGAACTGATTAAGACACTTGTAACCACTAGAATACATCCTTACAATCTACTCGACAACAATACATGGAACTATAGAGGAAATTTCAATTGATTTACATAAGTGAAAAATCTGTTGGTACTACAGAACTTCATTACAGCATGAAAAAGTGGCACCATTTTTTAGAAATACTAAAAAAGTCATATTTTTGTCTGACACTTATCAGAGTGTGAAACATTGGATAATGATAGAAAGGTGGACCAAAATATATAGCCAGATATGGATACACATGATATGATGAATAATGTGTCCAGTTAACCCTATGATGAATAAAGTGTATGATGAATAATCATACAACTAACTGGAAACATTGTTCATAATATCACGTGTATCTGCATTTGGCTATAAATTTTGGTTCACCTTTCTGCCACTATCCAATGTTTTACACTCTGATGAGTGTCAGACAAAAAAGAGCTTTTTGGTATGCTTCAAAAATGCTCCTGCTTTTTCATGCTATAGTGGAGATATATATAAGTAATTATTTGCTATATTTTTCAGATTATAAGGTGCATATAAAATCCCTATATTTGGTAAAACATCAGCAATGCACCTTATATTCTGGTGCACCTTATATAAAAACAGTGTATGTATCGGTTTCAACTCTCATCAGAGCTTTCACAAAGGCCAGAATTATCAATGAATAGGAAAGCAACAGCAATGAAACTGAATTGGATGATGATAAAAGGGATTTGGGCTTGCTTGATGCCACTATTGCCCAACTGTTAAATTCCAACACAGAAGATGAGGAATAAATATGATGGATTTGTAGCAGAAGAATAATTGAAAAAGCAAGTGTGCTTTTTTGCATAATATTGAAATTTATTAATGACTTAAATAAAGTCTGATTTATCCAACTATTTTTTTGCTTTATGCATCTTATAATCCAGTGCACCTTATAGTCCAAAAAATGCCATACATAAAGAGCAAACAATTTCAGTGCAAGAACTTTCAGTGGGAAAATATTTGGTGGAAAAAGTCTTGGTGACATTCTGACCATTGCAATGATAAAATGCTGGTGGCTCAAGGAAATTCTGATGCTGTTAACTTAAACAGAAAAAATTTTCAAAAGTGGCTTATTCTACCAGAAACAGAACAGAACAGGAGAATTTCAGAATATATTGTATTGTCAGTTAATATGGCTATAAAAATTCACAAGTTGTAAATGGGTCCTCAGGTTCACATTCTTTAAATAAAAAATCATCAATTCCTACCATGCAAAAACATGGAGTCATCTCCTAACCAACATTAAATACAATGACTATAATAATAATCCCTGCATGTCAAAGATTGCATTTGATTAACAGCAACATGACCAAGATTTTACCAATATGACAGGTTTTTAATTTGTCAAGGTAAATTAATTAATTTTCAAATGAACCTTATAATGAAAAATGAAAATTTTTGAAGGAAAAATAAAGAAATTAATTTTTCTTAGTCTCAAAAAATGTTTGCACTACAGAAGTTTTAACGGTGAAAAATTTCAGTGGGAAAAATTCTGGTGCTCTCATATCACTAAAATTAAATCCCACTGAAAATGTTCTTTGCATTTAATGGATTTGCAAACTCTTTAGTTGATTATCAAGTATTCAACAATATTCTCTCATATGACAAAGCTTGTACAGAAAGGCTTTTTCAATTGAAAAGAGTAATTAACATTGACTTTGTCAATACTATTACCCATATAATAAAGAACAAAAAATGATGACTGTATCTTTTTATACAGGTCTCTTGATAAGAGACTCCTTGATGAATCAGGGGTTCACATTGCAATGTTCTTGGCATGATCATGTCAATGATTCTAGGAGCTATAGTTGTCATGGCTTGTTCACAGGAATCACTTCTAATTAATGAAACAATCAGATCTAATCCACAGGATCTAGTCTAATGCCATTCATAAAGCCTCCCCTTATGGAAGGGACAAAAGCAACTCCAGGTTGCTTGCATTTTCCTCTATATTCTAATATATAATAATCGTAATTCTTTGTTAGTCTCAAAGACTTAAACAGGTCCATGAAGAAACGCAGGGTACAGTCTTGTGCAAACTGATTAATGTGAATAGAGATAAATCATAAAAAATAATGATAACAAAGCACAAAGCAAGGTTATAAGAATTTTTGTAAGGCAAAAGGAGGGCATACTTAAACTAATAGTTGGAAAATAGATTCTTCATACTCCCTAAAGAACTTGAAAGTATAAACACTTGAATAAATGTAAGAGCAAATATAAATAGCAATATTTATTGAAATAAGTTTAAGAAATGATATCCTTAATCTTCTGTAAGGCATAGCCAAATTCACAAAATATGAATATCAAAATAATTTATCCTCATAAAAGTGAAATAAAATTTCAACTGGGATTCAATTTAAAAGTGTCTACTTCCAAATGTTCATGTGTATGACGCCCATGCGGTTATAGTTAAGTTATACTTCTATTTACCTTCGCTTCTTCCGCTTTCTTCAGTTTTCGAGTACGACACAGTCGCATATATTCATTCTTAATCTTTCTTCTCCAAACAGACAATGAATCTTCCCGGTCCTGTTCTGCAGACATGGTTCAATCTATCGGGTGACTCTTGTAGAGGGACTGAATTTCATTTTCAAAAGGCATTAAATGTAGGCCATTTTGCTTTTGTTCCCGCCACGCTAAGTGATTGTGGCTGCTGTTGTATCAATGCGCCTTCGCATCAAAGGTAAAGAACTCAATGCAATGATATCGCCACAGCTCAGAATATAGCATAAAAATAAAAACAAAAAATCGATTATTATTCATCTCACCCGCTTTAATCTACCCACTGTACTGTGAAATAATACACTCTACATTAACTTGAGCTTTGCCACTTTCGTCATGCGCGTGGCAGCAGCCAATCGTACTGCACAGGAGCATGCCTTCTGTTGTTTGGTTCAGACAAGTAGAGACTTCGACTTTGATATATACATTGTATCTGTTTGATGCTCGAACACTGCTGTATCTATAAAGCAGGTTACTTAGGCTTGGAACGTGTCAAGTGAGTAATAGGTGCCCACTGCTTCTTGCAACTTTGATTCTAAAGATGTAATTTTATGTGTATTGTCGAGGGAAGAGCCCTGCCCATCTCAGATATCACTACTTTGGGACTTATAAAGAACAGAATACATAATTGCATAGCTTATTCATGTTGTGTGATTGGCTGTGAAACGATTAATTGGGTATTTATGTATTATCGAGAGTGTAAATAAGTGCAAGACCTAGCAGGTAGCTCTCTGCAAACAATTTTAGCTTGTAGTTACTAACTCAGCCATGGTTCGAACAGTTTTAGGGATGCAACTTTTGTGTGTATTGCTGTTATTTTTCCCATTGTCCATTACTGTCTCAGTGAAATACTATTTTTCAGTGCTGTATTTACCATTTTTGTGCCCAGGATTGTTACAAAATTGCATTAGCTCAAAGAACAACAATTTTTTGGTTTTTATTTCAGATATTTGTTTAATAGTTATGAGTGATAGGTGAGAGCAATGTCAGTACTTGTGTCAACTGCCATGAGAAGAACTTTTGTTCTACCACAGTTGGCACTAAAGCCTTCTGCAGCTGCAATTCTTGCAAATAGACAAGATGGAATCATGAAAAGGTAGGATGTGACCCTGAAGTTTCTCCTTAAGACAGAATATAGAAGAAAATTATTTGTAATAATTTTTGAAGTGGTTGAAGAAAATAGTTGGATGTATGGATGAATTCAATTTTTATTTTACATCTTGTATGAAGAAATTGGGCTGTTTTTTTTTTAGTTTTCAATAGAATGTTTTGCTTATCTATAGACATTCAAGCAATGTAACTGAAACAACAGTTAAAAAGAAGTCATTTTTTGACAAGTACCTTGGCCCCGAATCAGTGGTTGCATCGCCAAAGTTCAAGGGGAGATGGCTGATTGCACTTCCAGCATTTGCCACTCACATGTGCATAGGTGCACCTTATGCATGGTCAGCAATGAGTTGGCCACTGACAAGAGAAAATGGATTTGTAACATCAGCTGCTTCTGACTGGACACTTGCTGAAACGACACTTCCATTATCAATTGTCTTCCTAATGCATGGAGTGACAGCAGCTTTGGCTGGCAAATGGCAAATGAAAGTGGGACCAAGGACAGCAATTGCAGCTGCTGGCTTAAGTTTTGGTGGCGGGCTGTTGATTGGAAGTCTTGGCATTGCTATGCATAACCTTTGGCTAATTTACCTAGGCTATGGATTTTTTGGTGGCACTGGTCTGGGTTTGGCATACACACCACCAGTTCAGACCCTAATAAATTGGTTCCCTGATAAAAAAGGTGTTGCATCTGGCCTTACAATAGCAGGATTTGGTTCAGGTGCTCTTGTATTTGAGCCATTGGTCAATCTTTTACGTGGAAAGTTTGCCCAAATGCCAGAATTTATTGGCACTCAAGATCAAGTCCATACCGTAACTGAAGGCGGGAAACTTTTTGCAGATATTGGAGGGCAGCTGAAAGAGGTTGTATTGGCATCTGCTTCTGACCTAGCACTTTTGCCATATGATGGATTGTATGAAGGACTTTACCTTGTTGGGAGTGGAAATTCTGGCAATGCAGCTGTATTAGCAACTATTGGATTGACATACTTTGGAATTATGATGGCATCAGCACTTGCAATACGACTTCCTGCCCCTGGCTATGTACCTGATGGATACACCCCACCTGAGACTGGAGTGGGTGGGGCTATGCAAAACGTAACAGTTGATAGTGTGATGAAGACTCCCCAGTTTTACCTACTGGCAACAGTGCTCTTTTGTGTTGCCACAGGGGGCATGGGAATGTTCAGTGTTGCAAAGCCAATGGTATCTGATGTCTTCAGTAGTGCACTGCCTACTGTTGTAACAGCATCTTTTGGTTCAACATTTCTCTTGTTGTTAGCTGCAGGTAATCTTGGTGGCCGGTTGGGCTGGTCTGCATTTTCTGATAAATTTGGTAGACGCAATACTTTCCATGTTCTTGCCCTTTGCAGTCTACCTCTTTACCTTGGTGTGCCTTTCTTGGTTGATTCTGTTGTGAGCACACAATCCACATTGCCATTGTTCTTATTTTGTGGCTCAACTGCTCTTGCTATTAGCTTTTATGGTGGAGCATACGCTGCACTGCCTGCCTACGAGGCAGATTTGTTTGGTTCAAAATATGTTGGTGCTATCCATGGACGATTTTTGCTTGCCAGCTCTGCAGCATCTCTAGCAGGTCCAACAATCTTGCTAATGCTCAGGAAATATGCAGAACAGAATGCAATAGCTGATCTTCTTGCAAAATGTGATCCAGCAAAGTTTAAAACTTGCTTTGGTGAAGATATTGACAAGTGCCAAGCACTGATTGATGCAAAAACTGTCACAATAAACAAGTTAATGAACATATTGCCAGTTGGCACACAAGACCCAACACCATATTTGTACAACACAACAATGTACACAATGGCAAGTTTCATGGCTGTGGCTGCCCTGTGTAATTATCTTGTCAAAAATGTTGACCAGAAATATTTTGAAAAACCAGCTAACTGACAGTGATGCAATAAGCAAAGTGGCTTTGATGTTGTTTACCATAAATGTAAAGAACAGTTAGTTTATCTTGAGTGATAGGATCAAATCAAACCATACTCTTTATTACAGTAACATTTCCTAATGAGATTTACTCTCATATGATTACAGAATTTTTGTCTTTTTTAATATTTGTGATACTGTGTAGTGCATAATCTTCTACTAAATTGAAGGATCAAAGTTTGAATGTAGTATGTTAGTTTATATATTATAACAGCGATTATCAATTCAAGACAAAAGGCTTTTTGCTTGGTCTCTCTCCTTTGCCAAAATTTTTATAACTCAGGCTTGTCCGTTCCTTGTGGTTATTGATCATTCGTTTTATTTCAATTATTTCTCCTCGTCTTTTATAATTCTATTGCCTGTTTGATTTTACTTCAGACTTATCAACTTACAATTTTAAGGTTGTAGACAGTCAGCCAAGAGATATATTACATTTGTGCAATTTTTTGACAGCAAGATGTATTAGAGGTGTCGTACGAAATCGATGGCAACTCATCTTGTTTAGAACCATTACAAGTTTTATAACCAAAAATTTTACACCGGTTTTCGTTATAAATCACAAATGACGAACATCACCATCGAAACCAGACGATGCAACTTCCTAGCATTCGTCGATTGCGAGCAAATGGATTCGTCTACCGTAAAATGCTCAGTTTGGCCAATAATCAGAAATTCACGAATAGGGAAGATTGGAAAACAATATAAATATTGAGTTTTAATTGATAAGAATGCCATCCTAATGAGCAATAAACATGGATATGCATAGTTCTATTGAAATGATTTGAAACTCAAGGTAGAAACCGTCATTTAGCCTGCATCCATTATTCAATAACTGTTTACACCAGTTTTGTATTAATGGTACGTGACAACGAGCTGGTGACTATGCAAAGCAAGACATCAAATGTTAGCTTATTAACCCGTAAAACGCGATTCTCTCAATCAAATACCCGGGCTATTTCAACTGCATGGCAAATATAGTTTAGCATACACATCTTTCAATTGAAAAAAGAAACGAGGAAATTTTGGCCAATTTAGTGGCTATGTGAAAGTGCATACAATGGAGAAAAAGACCTTTAGCAAAGCACAGGGTGGGGAAGACGTTATGAATGTCCCAAAATAGAGAAAAGACGTTAGAGCGTCGCACAGCTACATAAAATGTTCTTGAAGAACTGTTAGCATATACAGTCCATAGAACAAAACACACTTTATAATCATCTGCAAATGTTAACTGAACATTTTAATATGTTCTTTCACTACTTTGCACTTAAGTATCCCACCATGCGATTCGTTCGCTGGTTGTGCACTAAATCATGAACGAACAGTTCTACCTTTCCGAATATACAAACAAGTTAATGAATGTCACTTAATAATAATGAAAGCCATCAGTGATAATCTAACAGCGAGCTTAACTTGAAATGAAAATAGCAAAGCCTTCCAAATACTATTAAGATGTCATGGAGATTATGATACGTCATATGCTAAACTTAAAAACTAAAACATTCGACCATATTCACTGTACATATATAATAATTTAAGGCATGGAAATGATACCAGTGCTATCGACAAAGTTTAGTAAGAGAGGAATATGACTTATAGTGAGATGGCTCCACAGTAACCAATGAGCTCTCAAGCCCGAAACTGCTTCTATAAATATTAACACCAAGAGAAATCCACAGTGTAGACAGAGAGAGTGAATCATTTAATTAAAGTACTGCACTTTTCAAATCAATTTTTCAATCAAATTAAACTCTATAACGAAATTCAAAACAACATGCCGTAGCAAAAGGATATCACATACTGCCAGTAAAAGATGCTTATTAAACAAGATGAGACAAGAGACTATTGGTCTTTATGTCACGACCGTACTCATTCTAAAACAATAAAGTTTCGTAGAAACAAAAGTTTACGATGCTAGAAGTGCACGTCCATAAAAAGTTTTCATACTATTCCTTAAACTATAAATTCAAGTCCATTCCTCCTTCTAAGACATCGCAGATTGTCTTTTGTACGATACTTTTGCCCTTCCATGACCTATTGAAATATATAAATTCAAACAAGTACAATCTGAAGGACAAAAAGCTCCTTTAACTATATACTGTATATAACTTTAAGGATGCTAGAAAGGCCAAACTACTATTGGCATCTTTACATAGTTGCAGCCAGCTCAACTCTCTGCTATGTACAAAACCATAATTGCAAACGAGACTGTTTGACCGATTTGAAGGTAATCGAAATCTTGTCCCTAAAACCCATATCATTTCTATTCCTTATTGTATTTCGCAATCCTTGTATTTAATATTTCATACTCTACAAATAATTACATCACACACCTTCAATGTAATTTCAGTCTTACTCGCTCCAAAGTGTCGAATTTTTACTCTTTCTTATCTATAGATCACTTTGAAGCACAATTTTGCGTACTCTATCGTCCGGAAAATCTAAAGGGTTTATTGCTTGAAGGTCACTGTTTTACAATTCTCTTCAAATATCACCAATATACCATTCATCGTATGTCAAAATCAATGCACATATATTTAGTAAGTAAACATTCCTTCACACCAAAGCTATCAAGCACACCTATCATGTTAAATATTTCTTCATCAAACTGAGGATTGATCTACAGAGAATTATGTCCAGTTTCATTATTGTATCTAATTTAGCAACTCAGTCAACACAGTCGGAGGAATCCACATATGATAGAATTGCTAATTAAGGTCCTCTTGAGCCATAGAATGCCATAGAACATATAGAATTTCATTTCTTTACTTTAAACAGAATAACTCGAATATTCAGCATCCAAAAATGATCCTAAAAGCCACTAGGTCTTGGAAATTATTTTACATTTTCAAATTAAAAGAATGAATAAATTGTCATGCAAAGAGAGATCCTCCTTCCCCACAGGGATTGCTTGCAAATCAACGGAATAGCAACCTCATAAAAATTTTTATATTGATGACTTCGTCAGTGCGCAAAAGAAACCTGAGGTTCTCTCAATCTCATAAGAGGCCTTTCCGATTTCATGATAGAAATTGTTCGAAGGCTCTCTTGAACCTAATTAGTTCTGCAGCAGAACAGAGTAAAAATCTTGCGATGAAACTGCGTTTCTATTCAAGTTAAATATGTTTGTCAAAATTATTACAAAAAAAAGATAGAATTAGTGTTTTCACCCACTTTCCCATAAACTCCAAGGTTCCCTTTAGGCCAACTTGTTTATCATTTCATGTTATGCCCATGAAAAAATCAGATATGCTGAAATCCTTGATAATTGCCATTGAAATTTGAATTCATCCCTGCAATGAAATAAGTGAGAAACATTAACCGCGCAAGTTACACCTAAATGCACAAAATATCCTTATGAATCATCTCATCAACAAAGGACAACAAATTCAATTTTAAATAACTATGTCTTTTTGTCGAATGTGCTAAGGCCTGATAAGGCCTGAAGCGACTCAAACAGCTCATCTAGTGGCTAACTCTTTTATAACAGCTAAATGAAATTAAACAAAATCTATTGCGAGCATAGCGGTATCTGAGCTGTTGATATCGTCAATTGTTCAGTAAAGATGCGCGCATTTCTGATGTGATGAGATCACTTCTATACCCTTAGTTAATACACAAAAATAATTAAAAGGCAAAGGACCGATTGACGATTTGTTTTTGTAAACTTGTACATCGAGGTGGATTAGCGAGGTGAAATTGACTAAAAACAGACCTCAAGGAAACAACAAGTCACAAGCAAAGCCGTCATCACAAGGGCAAGATCTGTTAAAGCTATGCAGAACTCAAACAAAAGTATCCATTGTCTTTGCTAAACATATCAAAACATACCGAATGTAACGGAAAACAACAGAACAGAATTGATCAACGCGATCGAAATAAAATTCTTCAATGAAAAATGGAATTCAATCGCATATGTTCTTGTGGAATTAATAACATGCTATTTCATCCAATATCTAATATAGAAAAGCGGAGATTTTGCAAATCGTATGGGGAAACTCAAGGATATAATGGATTCACAAAGATCTACAAAAAATTCCCATTAAAGTGAAGAAAGAGCTTCTGCTGACGACGTCAAACGATAATTATTCGGTGAAAAAACGATAACGAACGAACCAAATCATAGAAGGTCTGACAACATACGGCCAATGTAGACAATGAATAGAGAAAGATATCAGGCATAAATATGGGACGAAGATGGGATAATTGTGGGATTCCAAAAGCAGATTGAGAAATGTAAAAATAATGATAAATGTTTGTTTTTATCAAAGATCAAATATGTCATTTTGATATACAAGCTAAAGAAAATTACTTTGGAATAAAATGAGTTACTCAAAGTGCTGTTTGCTTGCTACTTTATACACAAAAAAAATCCAATGATTGAAATTAAATTTTAAACGTAATGAATGATAATAACAGGGCATAAAATAATACATAACAAACAATACAATAGTATTTGGATGATAATTTGGCGGTATGGTAAAATATTAAAGAAATCTTACAAGAAAAGCCTGGAATGCTTGTGGCTTTTTTGAATCGTAGTGTCATTTGTGTAGAATTATTGATGTGAAGGAGCTCTTTTCTGCAGTCGGAGCATTTCTTCTGATGCAAATTCAATCCATGATTCTTAGCTCTGACAAAACAGAAATAAATCCTAAATGCCTAAAAGCAGGTATAGCTATCAGTGACAGTCAAGCTGAAAGTCAATCTCCTTGCACTCGATGTGTGGAATTTAACTACCATATCATTTATGACGTCATGTGGGCTTTCATTGCGACATTACAGCACAAATGAGAAGAGTCCATACTTTACTGCAATCACAATTAGTGATAATAGGTAGCCTTCCTTTCAAGTTTTAATCTCATCCTACCTCATGCAACATAGATTGCACATTGATAAATACCAGAAAATCACTCCTCCCACGAAACATGTTTCAACTTTGTGTCAGAGCTAGTCTTCTCATGGTTCTCAGACATTGAAACTGGGAGATCAAACAAAAAACCCATGAATAGCTCGAACTGTACAGAGTAAATTCGCTACCACCATGAACAGTGTTTTTGTCCCTTTCTAGAGTCTTGTCAAATATTGGTATACCAACTTTCTGTGCATTGTGCTCTTCGATATCAGAATTCGTTGAGCATCTTTTAAAACATTATATGGGCGATCCCTCTAAGTCACTTGCAAGAAAGGATAATTATAGTATACTTATACATAAAGTCACAAACATGCATACATGCACATATATATATATATATATATATATATATATATAGAACCTCTTATGTATATGTATATATATATATACATAAGAGGTTCTATTTTTGTTACATTTTAAAGGTTTAACGATTAGCCTATTTTATCAGTCAAAGGTAAATTGTCAAAGGAGTCAAACAATGTGGAGCGTTCGAACTCTATATGTAAGATAGAGGAACACCTAATATAGAAACGGATTAAGTATAATACCAATAGGATTGTCTTTGGTCCTTTCTCGAAGAATAGAACTGACACATAACACCATAACAAGAATTTACTTTCAGGTGTCATAACACAAGTAACTCTCCCCCCCCCCCATCCTCACCCAACCCAACCTCCAAGCCCGTTTTTTGACCTACTTTCAATACTATAACATGCTGTGTAGAACAATTCAAGATGTATGAACCACGCTTAACACTTAATACTGCTCGCACTGTTACGTCAGCAACATGAGCATGCAGGTGTAGACTGTAGGAATATTACGAAGATTCTACCATATGGAATCACATTTCACACCTCGTTCTGAGATAAATCTCCTTAATTCCTTATCTTTGCTATCTCTAGGATTAATGTTTCATGAATCTGAGCGAAGTAGTTATGCCTCAGGTCACAGGTACGTTAAGAACAAATTCATATGTGCCTCAATTAGCTAGAACTATAAATGTGACTCAATCTGAACGATTACTTCCCCTGCGAAGCAGATCAAAATCACAGGGGCTTGTGTACAACAGGGCATCAAGATAAACCGGGGGTTCTCTACAATACTAGACAAAATTATCGTTTGGAAAAAATCTTTCACAAGTGACAAAGATACAGCATCAATTAAAAATTTTTGGATTTCACTCTTTACCCCGGAATTATGGAAAGTGAAGCAACGAGGGGACGAGAAACAGCGAGAAAGTTTGAATTTTCTTTTAAAATAAAAGTAAAGTTGATTAGAAGTTTAAATTATTAAAGGTTTAAAAGGGAGTTAAGAAAGTGCAAAGTATGATAAAAAAATCACAATTAAATAAGCTGTTGAAAAGAAAGGGAAATAAAAAACTTTTGCTGCATAAACTTAGACGGATGCAGGGGAGAGATAGCAGTAAATAGCCTGACTTAGCTTGGTGAGTATTGCATTAGCCAACTCTAAATAAATAGGAAATAAACATATACAAATGACGAACATAATCATGATTAGTATCATATTGTAATCTATACTGCATAAAAAACTTTGAATGGAATGGCATCGTGGATCACTTACGCATGCACTATTCTTGATAGAAGCACCTATTGATTGCAAAGATAGCAAATGCAAAACACGAAATGCATGCCTTAAGTTCGTCAGTAAAATTGAACATGATTCATACTTAGCAAGTCAAAACATGTCCTAAGAGCAAGAATATACTCGATATGGTGGGATTATTCTTTTTCAAGATAGGAGAATGTGTCTGATGCAATTGAAATGTCCCCATACCAGTTGCTCATTAATGGTAAAAGTATAAGGCAACTGAATTCTAATAAAAATTGCGTTGAACTTTTGATGAAGAGAGTGCATGATGGTCTGGTTTTTTAACAAATCGGGTCGGTAATATTTATTCAGAATCCCGGGTTTTCTATCGTACAACAAAGTAAATGATCTGCTCCAAAGCAGGGTAGATTGACGGATCTGCTGTAAAAGATACCGACAAATTAAAAATATCAACTGGGCTATCACTACAGAAAACAGAAGGAAAAAGTGTAACATCGCAAGCGGGATGCAAAAGGGGCATTTCAGTGCCAGCAAACAACTACGAAGAGACAAATAACTTGATGTACAGAAAAACACAGACAGAAATGAATAAAACTAAAATAAAAGAAACACTTAGCTGATTGCAGTAAATACAGTGATAATGTTTAATATATCATAAGTTAGCTCAGGTTTTAGTTAGTCGACACTCTAAGAACCATTCTTCGTCTATTAGTCTAATAATAATAACTATGAATTAATTTAGTAATATAGAACATAGAACAAAATATATAATTAAATATATAAATATAGAATATAAGATTAAATATATAACAAAGAAATTAAAGAAGGCAAAGAGAAGGAAATTATAAACAAATGATAAATAAATGGAGTAGAAAACAAATTTAAAGAAATATATGAATGGTGTAAGGCACCAATTTAGATGAATGTCATACGATATATTTTGATCAGATATGAAAGCCTTTGTCCCGAAGATGACAATAGATAACTTAGACATTCTCTCAGTTTGATTTCAGTAGTTTTAACTTCTAAGACTGGCGTTTACTTCGATTCTGTCACTATCCCCTACGAAGGCCCGAAGTGTCATCTCCTTCTCAGTGTTACATCCAAAACAAATTTATGCACAAACTAGAAAAACCGTCGACGGGTTTGAATTACGTAAGGTTGATATAAGAGTGAAAAACAGGTTTTTCCAGCAACCACGTCCGTTTAATTGAATGCAACTGCAGAAAAGAAGCCAATTTGATTGCAATTTGAGTTTCCATTTAACTGTTGATTAAACAGGAGCTGTTTAAGGTGATCAGCTGGGCAAATACGGACCACTATCCTGGCCGTAAGTTCCACGCTGCACAAGCCACGCGTTGGCGTGCGTTGCCGTGCAACGAACATGCAAACACACAATAATGTACAAATAGAACAAGCAAGATGAATCTAGTATTGGCCGTATATTGACACAAGAAAAATGGGGTAAAATGTAATACGATCAGGCACGGAAATGTCCTAAAATATGCAAAATTATAAATATACATTACTTCTTAAATAAAAGACCATTAATGTCTAAAACAAAATCACTAATTAGTCATAATAGGTATAAATTGGGAATCATATGTAAACAATGCGAACTTAGTAAAATTTTAGGACTTAAAGTTACTGTTTGTATTCATGTTAGTTCCAACGCGTTGTGTTGGGACTTTTGTCTTGGTGGATTTTAAATATTAAGAACTGCTAGTGGTCAACCAAATATACTGAGAACTCTACACTACTAGGAAATGATGGATCTTAAGTCAATTTGTAATTCTCTGCACAGTACTTTAGTTGAGTAACACAGCTAAGCTCATTAGTCTGTTTATCAAATGTTTCTAAATAATAGTCATTCGAAGACAATTCTATTCATTTTGAGTTAAAAAAGTTGATTTGAACTTCTAGAATTGAATATTGATACCGAATCGTATTCGAAAAAATACTGAATTGTCAACTATCATACTTTTGCAACAAAACACAGAAAAATAGACATGATACAGATACGGAGAGGGCAAACACGATTGAGTAAGACATCATAAAAATAAATATAAAAATTATATATAATTCCTTACCAAAAGACGCAAATTAAAAATTAAAAAGTCGAATGCTTACAATTCTATGTTTCGTTCTATTACTACAATGTACTGATATTTTGACATTTCATGTAATTACGAAGTAACAAAGTAGACTACCTAACAAAACGATAGAAATTAGAAAAAATCTGAAACTCTCAAAAACTGATCGCAATATCAAATCAAATTTTCAAGTGATTCTGTGCAATAGTCTATCAATTTGAATAGATGCTTAGCAAGAACAAAATCGACGACAGAAAAGAAATGAAGCAATAAAAACTATTAACGAACGGAATTAAAAACGAAGAAATGATGACTTGTTTCATGCCCCCCGATTATATGGTGGATCTGTGGTGGGGAGGTGTGGGGAGGTGAGGTGAGGTGTGGGGAGGAGTTTGACGTACCGATAGATTCCCATTACGAGGTTCACTTTAAGATTCATATATCTACTTAAGAACGCGATCCTGTTTGATACCGCAGCGATTCTAAGTAATAAAAGTCCATTTTAAATCGATCTTATTGAGAGTCATTTGGAAATGATGATAAAAAGATGAAATCCCAAACCAAAAACAGTGCAATGCCACTTGCTAATGACTCTACAGTTTAACTCCGATAGAGCATTTTCATCCAAACGCATCCTTTTTGCCTTAATTGAAAGCAAACAACGGCAGCTGGGCAATGTAACATATAATAACCCATGAAGACATATTTGAACACGTGTTAGGCCTATCAGAAGGACAGAGTTGATTAATCAGGACTATGTAGGCTCCTGGCTCACAATCCCTAATATGAAATGATACAGAATGCTCAAATGCTTGAAAATTCTGCTTGTGTTTTTAATAAAACTTTCACCGATACAAAGCTATGTTCGTTTGTACAGCTCATTATGTGAGGGTAAGTTGAAGTTGAATCAAGATCAAATCACGAGTAAACTTTCGGCAGATTTTACACCAAAACTCCTTTGAACGTGTTTGCTAGTGTCAAACTTTTAAAATAAACTACGAAAACCAAATGTCCACCCGATTATAAAACAAGAGGTGAAGCATTAAATCAATTCCCTAAGGCTAAGTAAATGATAAACCTTTTAAGAACGACAAGCCGTGGCAATATCAGTTCAAAACAAAATTCAAGAGGGCCATGTTGAATTCTAACATTTGAAACGAATTGCAAGTTTATCATGCAAATATTTCTCAAAGACACGTATTTATATTATGGTTGTGCAGACTTGGATAACTCAATGCGTTCGACATGCTCCTGTAAATATTGTTTTAAGGAATGTTACTAAAGATCAAGAGAGTTCAAATATATCATGTTTAAAAAAAATAAAGTACACGCGGGTTGGTCACACAGTTTAAAACGCGTAAGGGCATCTCGCTTTGTGGATCACTTGACATAATATTTAAAATGAACAATGTTCTATGACGCCAAGGAGTTACATCTGAAAATAACCGCTGCTGGTAACGTACAGGTATAAACGGAACCATTGGAGCTGATATAATCATAGTATATTAGAAATGGAAACGAGATTGACAAAGCGTTAACAAACGAGGTTAGTAACTCTGAATAATATCATAAAGTTACACAGCGTAAAGTCTTGATTATGTGTTTGTTTATTTTTTATTCTGTTAAGTGAATTGGCATATTTAAGACATAAAATATTGTAGAATTTCCTATCAATAACATCAGTAGTTTACCATAATTAATGAAATATATCCTATTTGTTCCTAGTCGCACATATTTCGAAAGACCGATCGAATATGTGGCAAAAGTAGATATGTCCGATTTCAAGAAAAATATTAAATTCCATTATTTGTGAAACTACATTCTTAAAGATTAGAATGTTAGAGATGAAAGGGTTAAAGTAACAGAACTAAACTGCCAAAGCAAAAAGTGATAGAACGTTGGGGATGGAGTAAGGAAGCTTACTTAAACGTGTGGCCGTATCAAGTTCTTGTCTGTAGAGCAGTGTGGTTAAGCGCTAGTGGATGTAGTGGGGATGGTTCCTGATTTGAACCACCCCAAGAGTAGTAGCTGAATATTCGTCCCTCATCAATCCATTAAATAAACCCAAGCTTAAAAGAAAAATACGGTGGGGTTGGAAAGTAGTAATCATTCCCCGATAAATCGAGAACTAAAGATGAATGTCCTTTATAATTGGTACTTACCACCTTGCGTATGGAATATTTATGTTAATGACACTCAGCTCGATTAAAACAAGCTATGACTTGAATTCTGAAACAAAACATGCGAAAATAGACGCAGATAAACATGCGAAAATAAACGTAGATATTGGCTAACGGATAAGGCTGAAAACACAGGAACAACTGACTGGGAATTATTTACAAATTTCAGGGGCCACTGGCTGGGACTGATTATACGATGGCTAGTCCTGTCACAGTTACAAACATATGACAATGTGAGAGCACCTCCTTCTTATTTGAGTCATATTCATAATCAACATGATCACTGTAATCAACAGAACAATAGATGCTGATTCATATGCATTCAGATATAACAATACCTTGAATTTGATAATATAAACAACATTTAAAATTCATGCACCTGGTGATACATCGTGAAATCGAAAGAGGACAAATAAAATTAGGACGTTCAATGAAGGGAGATCACATAGAAAAACAATGTCAGAAGTTATTTAATTAACTTTGCAAAGGATTTGCTTGTAACCAAACGTCAAGATGCAGAGCCTAACATTAATCCGACCAAGTTTACCTAACCCGGATTTCAGTGTTTTCCCTAGGCGATTCGCTAGATTAAAGTTACATCGTTTTGTTTGCAATGATTTCCAGAACCAAATGGGCAGGATTAACCAATTATCTGCTGTCCAATCCTTAATCAACTTAAACCTATCCCTAAGTTCTCATAAACTAGGAAGTTCTTAAGACTCTTTCTTATTTATCGGATAAACTGCCAAGTAACGCGCGATCAGAGGGAATGCCTCTCCGAATCGCTTGGCATCTAATATTAAACTTTGAAATAGAAAACCAACGATCATATTTCGATGATTTGTTGAATAGACTCAACTAAAACACAGCCGCCCCTGAAAAGCGAC